>CM032228.1:129047500-129282500 GCA_019009955.1 Riptortus pedestris | reverse complement strand
ATAAGTGGTTTCGAAGACTATTGTCTTGCAACATGATTGATAAGACAATACTGAGCGTATTTCAATTGTCGAAAAGTATAGTTGAGTTCATGAGACATGAGACAGTTCGCGCATGGGGGTGGGGATGGGTGGTAGGCTTGGTGGGGATGAGAGGACGTGTACTACCCAAGCTGAACATATTTGCCAGCATGCCGTACACTTGCTCCAGTCCTTTAAGTATCGATACTGAGTACCTGCAGTCTAACCTTTCTCTAGTATATGTTCTACTTTTCCTAATTTATATAAAAATATAGTGCAGAAAATGAGAAGCAGCATTGATTAAACATTATTAAAAATCAAACATGAATAAAAAAATAAAATAATAATTTATTTAATGCACAAAAAACATAATTTATTATTGATTAGTGATAATAGAAAGTTAGTGGAATTGCATATACTTGCATAGTTTACATAAATAATATTTTGACATTATTATTTAAATTTTTTTTTAAACTTGAAAAAATTATTTATACTTAAAACTTATGGATATTTGTTTAAAACTTAAAGATAATTTATAAGCTTACAGATAATTATTTTTAATACTTAAAGATATATTTTTAAAAATGTAAAGATCATTTTTTTTTTATAAATTACACAATGATTTGTGATACTTAAAACTTACAAATACCTTTTTAAAAACCTACAGATAATTTTCTTACCAAAATTACATTTCAAAAAATATCAAAATAACTTATTTACCACCTAAATTAATAGAAGTTAAATAAAATATAACAAGTTAACTTTTATATATATGTGTATATATATATATATATATATATATATATATATATATATATATATATATAATTGCTTTAAAATTGGTCAAATGACAACCCCATCTCCTCAATGCCGCTTAAGGGCTCATCATTATCATCGCCGCTTGAATGTATGTCACTATCACTGTCAATTTAAATTTAAATGGCGACTTATTGACAGGTACACTAGGGATGGTGAAAAAATATCAATATTTCCCCCAGAAAATATCTAAATAATACTTGATATCCCCCCCCCCCCGGTATATCGGTATTTCGATATTAAAATTCAAGTATCGAAAACCGATTTCTTTTTTTAAAACAAAAATAATTGTTGCAACGTACTAGCTTGAGGTTAGAGCAAGACCTTGCAGGGATTTATATCGCCATTTCTTCCTACATAACCAAGATAGGGTTAGATTTTAGCTTCAAGCTACACTACATACACACTGAGGGCTAATGTTTTCAGGACGCCCGATACATATCCGTAGCTCACGAGAGTCGTTAACAGACTGATAACGGGAGCATGCGCAATAGCCTTCTTTGATACTGCGCATCCTTGCCACTGTCTCATGTCTTGTGAACTCAGCTATAAGTGGAGATTTACCTTTGGAGCCGCAGAGGGGGCTAGCAGCGAGCGCGCCCTTCGAGCCGTTATCTCATGTTTTCCCCTAGAAACTCTCCTATTAATGATACTATGGCTGAAAGTTCCCGAACTTTCGGACATTGCACCATTCGTTTCTCAGATAGTTCCTCTAATATTTGGTGCAAAAATCATCGTGAGTTAACTTATTCACACCTTCCCAAAAATGAGTAATAAGTGTCAAAAAGTGTTTGTTTTTAAATATATATACCTAGTTCATATGACTAGATATTATAACTGTTAAAATGTCCCTACATTGTGTATTTTATGTGCAATCAGAGAGACATTAATTAAAAATGATATACATTGTTGCGAAAATTACGTGCTTGAAAATTGCGTATAGTTAATCACGTGCGATTAACTGATAATTATTAGTGCGAAGGGATCCCTGCAGACGATTGACGACATAATCTTCTAAATGACGGTGCCGACTCAGTGGCGAGTCGGCGTCTGGACCCTTCTTGACTTGGGGTCGGGCTTTATAAAAGTCGTCCACCTCGCCCGTCAGTTAGTTAGTTCTTAGTTTTCTTACTAGTGAATAACAGTGCGTTCAGTACAGCCTTTAGTGAACAATGTTTTTTAGTTTCAGTGCACTGCCGTGTTTTGTGAACATCAGTGATTCGCGTAATCGTGAGTTATTGTGCTGTGTAATAAGAACGGAAGCTAACAGTGCATATTGTTATTAGTGGTGAAGAATGATTTACCAGGTGTGTAAAAGTGAGTAGTGATCGTCAAATAAATTGTGTAGTGATAAAAACGATAAAGCTTGTGTGTTTCATTTTGCAATCCAAAAGAACCCCTAATAATCAACGTTTAATATTTTTGTAATAAACGTAACAATATTATCTGTTGAGTGATAGGAACGATGGCTAACATGGATCAACAAGTGTCTAGATCGAGATGTTAGGAACTTGAAACTTTGAATTAACGTAGCTCCCAAAAGTTGTCCCTTATTTATGAGTCAGTTATATTTTCAAGGTTCAAGATTATTTTAGACACAAAGAAAATATACTTTGTTAAAAAAAAAAAATAGTCGGTTTTTCGAATTTTTGCACCGTGATAGGGGGATAGGTACTACTGTGTGACGCAGCGATCCGCTTTCTTCTTTTTTTCAAGCTTTCTACTAGGATTGTGCATGCCCTCGCCATTCAGGGCTGTAATTCTGCTCTTGAACCCGCATCGCTGTGAAAGGTCTAAATCATTAAAATCCGAACTATCTGCTTCAGTTCCTATTGCGAATTTCCGATGGTTCTCCGTCCATCTCTATTAGGCGTGTTAATATTTGGTGATTTTAAGGGCGCTGGTTGGGGACCCAAAGTGTGATAATAATTTTACTATTATATCCTCATAACTTTGGTACCCCCCCCCCCATGTTGGATAGCCTCATTAAACAGAGGGCCTGTCGAAACCACTAAATTTCATATCCTTCTTCCTAATACTTACATATCTACCCGTTTGTGCTTATTCACTGGAACAACATCAATGTCCATAATTTAGATTAGATACATCATTAAGTATATAGCTCATGCCACAGTGCATTAAATTCATTTGTATTTTTCTGATTCCTAATAATTATATTATCAGATATCTAACCCTCTTCATTTTTTTTTTATTTTTTAGGTGCTCCAGAGTGCCAAAGAACAAATCAAGTCAGCAATATTGAAATGATGTTTTAAATTAATATTTTGTACATAAATTATAAAAATTTGTTTTAAAAACACATTAAATTATCTTTATTATGACGTCTTATTAAATAAACCTTTAGAGGACTCTGTACCTTTACAGACTAAGTTATTTTCATTCACATCTGAAGCTAAAGGTCTAGAGGGAATTTGTAGTGTCTTATGTTTGCAAAAAAGCTTTTGTCATCTGAACTCTCAACTCTTTTAAAGCATTACAATAGAGATAAATCTGATAGAATGGATCTAAGTCACTTCGCTGAAAGCTTTTTTAACGTTTTCAGATGCAACAACTATTGTGGTTCCTAGAACTAATAATTTTCAATCAATTAGTGTGACTATAGACACACTGAACCGTACAAATGTTAACCATTTAAGTGATCAAAAAGTGAGATGTTGCTTGCTTCCATTGAAAAGGAACTATGGTGTACCTATGTACTTATTTTAACTAATGTCTTTTAATCAGCTATTGAAAACTCAATTTTTTTAAAAATCCCATGTCAATCCTTCCTTGAAATATCGAGTTTTGTACGATCAAAAAACATTTGCGAAGAGGTAAAAGAGAAATATAAATTCATTCCTAATATCTTAGGTAGGATCGAAGGTCATTTGAAGAAAGTCAACCTCAATTGCTGTTTACCGTTATTGGGAAATATGCTAAAAATATGAAGTGACCAAGACAAGAAGTTTAGGGTGCAGCATCACAGGCCGTTTGAAAATAGAACAAATCCCTATTTAATGAGAAAACTAATTTGTCAAGAATTTGGAATGAGAATAGTTCTGAACCCTATCTTGGCGATGGCCTCTTGTACCTCATATACTACCTATGTACTAAAAGATAAGATAATATCTACTGTCGTCCAGCTGCCATAACCTTTCGAAAGTTGTGAGGCAAGCCATCCCACTTTCTTTTTCACCCAATGGTAGCCCCTACCTTTGTGCATTGACATTTCTTGGCTCCTAGTCTTTTTAACGACCTTGCGCGGGGGTAGGGGTGAAGCTTCAAGACCAACAAAGCCAGCGCCTATGGAGGATTCCCAAACCGGCGCCCGAGTGCTTCAGCCACAAAATCGCCTTGGCGGATGCTAGAGCTCAGGAATACAAGGGGTGTTGAAAATAAGACCAACAAAATCATGCAGAAATGCCGACCCAAACCTCATACTTTCCTTTTTTCAGACTCTCCCAAATTTTGACCAGATTGGGCCGATCTCGACGCAGAATTAGCTGGTAAAAGTATAAGCAGAAGGAGTTCTCCTCGAGGAGATAGAATGTATTCTCGCCTGATCCAGCAGTGCTTGCCGGTGATTGGGTAAGATATCTCATAGGTCATGATCGACGCCATCGGACACTCCTGAGTCTGGAAACGAGCTACTTAATCTTCAAAAGGAAGAACCGAGGCATCTATGCGTGGCAACGAATTACAGGATCGTATTATAGGAGGGAATTTGAAAATTCAAAATATCTGTTATTTGGGTTGGATAAAAAAATATTGTAGAATCAATCGTTTTTCTGGAGTAGCACTCCCGCTAATTTTAGCTACGAGCCGCCACTGGTATTAACATATATTGTACATGGACTTTGGAGATTTTCGAGTAACATTCTGGTAATTGGGAATCTTTTGAAACAGACCTAGTAGCTTTATCTGCAAATTCATTTCCAAAATTGTCAGTATGTGTAGGGCCCTCGCTACCATATGTGCAATGCACACGGGCGCCAAAGCCAAAGGCCCAAAAAAAGCAATTTAGATTTTATTCTGTTTATTTCATTTTGATATTTTAGTCTACAAATAAATATGACTTTTAAAGTTCAGTTCTTTGCTTTATTTCAAGCACCTACCTACCATAAAAAAAAAAGGGCGAAAGTGTATTTTAGTCCCCCCCTTGGTGGCGCACAATGACGATGGCGGCCATTTTGTTTTCTAACTTTATCTTTTTAACATTTTAAAATTTCCAAAATACGCCATCGGTGGTTAAAACCGAGGGTGGGGGTTTTGTTGTTCTAACTTTATATTTTTTAAAACTTTAAAATTTCCAAAATACGCCATTGGTGGTTTTAAGCGAGGGCGGGGATTATAACGAAACAAGATGGCGGCGTAGGGGTGGGGACTAAACTCCACTTTAGCCAAAAAAAGATAATTCAAAATGCCTTAAGGGGTGCCAAAATCCTTTTTTGCACACAGGCGCCAGTAGCCCTTACGGGAGCCCTGAGAATGTGTTTTAACCCATCAAAAATATATGATAATATGTTTTTGTTCTGCTATTAGGTCTCTGATTTGTGTTGTTACAGTCAATAGGTTGTACGGTTCTTTAATTTTTGTATCGTTACTTTACTGTCGGTGCATATACAAAGTATTTTATGTTATGTTTGTTGAGTTGTAATTTGTGTAAGGTTTTCAGTATAGCGTATTGTTCTACTTGAATGTTTGTGAATTGTCTCCCCGTCTAAATTTATGTATCTCTGTCAATTCCCAATCAATACATATTGCACATTTGCAGCCCAAGGTACGTCTAATATATAGGTGCAGCCTACATTTTTTTTCATATCTACTCCCATCTGTATATATTTCGGTTTTAAAAGGTTTATTTCCTTGATGTATTAATATGTTTGGAAATTTGCCAGGGTGATACAGTCTTTTGTATTCCAATTCTGACACAACATGATCAACTTAACAGGTTTTTTTAGAAGTTAATATTGATCAACAAGACTATGTAATAATAAATCGATGAGTACTATTTTAGCTAAAACTCAGGCTGCATCTTACGAAACAGTTTTGAAACCCTTTATAATTTTGATTTCCATCAGTTATTGTACTCGTTGTAATTTCATTGTAAGTTATGTTGTTTGTTAAGTCCAGCGGATGGATTGTTAAATATTGAGTATGATTGATCAAATGAGCATTTTCGAGTTCAAAACTTAATCTTAATTGATGACATCACACTACATATTTGGAGGTATCTCATATAAAAAACAATATTTCGTGTTTAAGCTTCGAATATAGTGGTTCATGATATAACATTTTATTATAAATGTGACTAGGAGTAGGGACTTACTGGTCTGAAAACTAATTAATTATCAACAGTACAATCTCAACAGCTGATTTCCATTAAGGAAAATCTACTATACATATATTATATGTACCTTGCTATACATATGTTTGTATAGCAGTTCAGTGCTTCAGTAGCTCCGAATACTGTAGCTCTATGGAACTGTTTACAACCAATCAAGTTCGCCAGTTTATACAATACTAACAAAGCGGTTGACATTTGAATCTTACTGGTTTTTTAGTTGTAGTTGCCGATTCTTCGTGCTGTTTTGTCCGACATTCAGAATTCGGGTTTGTTTAAAGGGTGTTTATTCAACGTCCATAGGTATATAATATGTTTGACCTTTTAAGAATATTTTATTATTATTATACTAGTTTTATAATATGTTTTTGTAATTTGTGGTGAAACTTGGTCTCCATTGCTCTTGAAGTTGTAATAGGGACTAATATTTCTTGCAAGTAATCCTATTATATTCACATATAAGTGTGTGATATTTTAAAATCTCTTGATATAAAAACATGATTTTGTAAATAATACTGGATGTAGAATTAACCTAATTTTCAACTTAATTAATGGATGGAATAAAAGTCTTATCATGTAACGTTTATTTATTGGATGCAAGGCTATGCTTCACTTTTTTTTTATTTTTGTCTTCTTTATTTTTACATAGTTTTATTTAGGATTTCATAATATTTTTGTGGTTTTTAAGCAAACAAAAAAAAAAAAAACCTGTCAAACATACTGTCTTATGCAAGACTTATTTCCTTCAATTCGCTTTTGTTGTCAGTGGTGAATTTTTGTTTATTCTACAGAGTTATTTTTGTATACTTATAAGCAAACATTGTGCCTCTAACAATTGTTATATTAATATTATATTTAACTATGCATAGGAGATTTTTCATTGAAGTGAATAGTCCCCAATGCGCTGTCCTAATGTCATTGTATCTAATCCTTAAATCTTTACACTTAAAAAAAAAATCATAGACAGGCTTCCGAAAAGCTTGAATATAATATTTTTTGACTTTTTAAAAAGGAATAAACCATAGCGGTGTGACCTCTTCATTTGTCAAAAGAGTAAGAATCTCATCCTCTCCTCATCAGGAGAAAATCTAATACAAAAAGGTAACTAAACTAACGGATACATCATTATATAGGACCTTCCACTAACCGTGCCAGCCAGAGAATGGCTTACAAAGTATGATGGGTGTAGTCAGCTGATTTATATTGATACATCACGAAATAATGATATATTAATAACCCAAAATGCATATTAAAATTTTCTAAAGAAGTTGAAATATATAATAAATTCTTTTTTGGACTTTTAAATCAGCAGAACCATTTAAAATAGGATGGTGGCTATTACTTTTTCTGGGAGAATGATAAATTATTTTTCAAGCTATCCAGAATATTTCAAGAAGAATTTACTCTACAAAAGAACATTAACAGCATTTCTTAGAACCTCCCCAAAGTACTTTAATGAGATAAAGTACAAATTATACCCACACTATTAGTCATCGCATGGTAAAAGTAAGCTAATTTATCATGACACATCACATTTGAAGCTTAAATACCAAATTTTGTTTTCAATGTACCTTTATTTTGCGAGTTACATGCAAAAATGCAGTGTGATGCTATCTATTTTATTTTAGTCTCAACTTAAAATGTTTATTTCATCTATACCATACTCGATATTTTATTTTTTCATTTAACACCAAAGATCATATTGATCTTAATGATTGATGTGTGTGTGCGTGCGTTGTCGAAGAAACCATTAGGAAATGAAATATCAAAATTTCTCATTACAGTGCTCCCTTATAACCCTCACTCCTGTTCGTTTCTAAAAATATCTATATAGCTTATAGTAGTCAAAGAGGTATTAATACTAACCCACATACAGAGTTTCGTTAAGGTCGATTTAGTCTTTTGTGCCCTTTAAAATTGTAAACTCCCGTTAAAACTTTTAGCATATATCTCGTTTATACTTTGGAATAACAAATCTGATTACATTGTCTTCAAAATACTAAAATTTAAATTATTTATTAACGTCCACTTTTTGCAACTAAGGCTAATTGGGACGGGTTATCTGCAGGTTACCACCATTTTCTAGCCAGGGTGGGACTAATGATTCTATTTAATGAATTTCGTCACTAAATAAATTCCTCTGCCCAGGCGAGAATCGAACTCCTTGCCACTCTAGGTTTACCATGTGAGATTAAAGGCAACGCTTTAACTCACATGGCTAACCTGAGCCCAGACAATACTAAAACTGTAAGAAAATGAAATATTGGGAGTTTTTATTTCAGGCCTCTCTTATTACACCCATTCCCGTTCGAACGTAAAAATTTTAATATAGCTTATAATCATGGAAGAATTTATGATAATTTACATATTCAGTTTTGTTAAGTTCGGTTCAATCGTTAGTGCCCAATAAAATTGTTAGCTCCCGCTTTAGTTTTTAGTGTATATCACGTTTATACTTTGGTATACGACAAAAGTGAATATAACAAAAGTTAGTCTAAATAACAAAATAAACAACTTTTATTCGGTGCATGTTTGCCGAAAAACCAATAGGAAACAAAATATCGCTATTTTTAATTTTAGGCCTCCCATACAACCCCCACTCCTCCTCATCCCTACAAGTGTTGGTACAGCTTATTATCATGGAGGATTTAGTGCTAGTTCAGATTGAGTTTTGTTAAGCTCGATTCAATCTTTAGTGCCAAATGAAACTTTTGGCCCTCGCTTTAGTTATTCGTATATATCTCGCTTATAGTTTGTTAAACGACAAAAGTGTGTATGATAAAAGTTATTCTAAACAACAGAATAAATAACATTTTTAATGTGCGTATTTGCCGAAAAAGCAATACGAAAGAAATATCACTATTTTTAGTTTCAGGCCTCCCTTATAACCCCCACTTCTGCTCATCCCTAGAAATGTTGCTACGACTTATTTTCATGGAGTAGTTAGTGCTAATTCACATACCGAGTTTTGTTTAGTTAGGATTAGTCTTTTGTGCCCAATAAAATTATTGACTCCCGCTATAGTTTTTAGCGTATAACTCATTTATACTTTGGTATACGACAAAAGTGTATATAATAACAGTTACTCTAAATAACAAAATAAACCACTTTTGTAATATGCATATTTGCCCAAAAAGCAATATGAAACGAAATATCGCTATTTTTAATTTTAAGCCTCCCTTATAACCCTCACTCCTGTTCGTCTCAGAGAATATTAATATAGCCTAAAGTCTAAGTTGGGTTAGTAGTAATATACATACTGCATTTTGTTTCTGTGGTGTCTGTTTGTTTGTTACCTTTTCACGTATAAACGGCTGAACCGAATTTTATGAAACTTGGTATGTATATTACTACTAACCCAACTTAGACTTTAGGCTATATTAATATCCTCTGAGACGAACAGGAGTGGGGGTTATAAGGAAAGCCAGAAATTAAAAATAGCGATATTTCGTTTCTTATTGGGTTTTCGGCAAATGTGAACATAACAAAAGTTGTTTATTTTGTTATTTAGAGTAACTTTTGTTATATACACTTTTTTCGTATACCGAATTATAAACGAGATATACGCTAAAACATATAGCGGAAGTGGACAATTTTATTTGGGACAAACGACAAAACCGAAATAAATATAACTCGGTATATGTATTAGCACTAACCCTTTCATTTTAACAAGCCGTACCAACATTTCTAGGGACTGGCAGGAGTGGGGGTTATAAGGGAAGCCAGAAATTAATAATAGCGATATTTCGTTTCCTATTGGTTTTTTGGCAAATATGAACATAACAAAAGTTTTTTACTTTGTTATTTAGAGTAACTTTTGTTATATACACTTTTTTGTATACCGAATTATAAACGAGATATACGCTAAAACCTATAGCGGAAGTGAACAATTTTATTTGGGACAAAAGACTCAACCGAAATAAATAAAACTCGGTATGTGTATTAGCACTAATGCTTTCATTATAACAAGCCATACCAACAATTCTAGGGACGGGCAGGAGTGGGGGTTGTAAGGGAGGCCTGAATTTAAAATAGCAGTATTTCGTTTTTTATTCGTTTTTCGTTAATTACGAACATAACAAAAGTTGTTTCTTATATGGAGTAACTTTTCTCATATTCATTTTTGTCTTTTAACAAATTATAAACGAGATATACACTATAAACTAAAGCGGGAGTAAACTATTTCATTGGGCGCTAACGGTTAAACCGAACTTTAAAAAAGTCGGTATGTCAATTAGCATTAATTCTTCCGTGATTATAAGCTATATTAAAATTTTTAGGTTAGAACGGGAGTGGGGGTTATAAGGGAGTCCTGAAATAAAAATTCGCTATATTCCATTGTCTATTTGTTTTTCGACAAACATGCACTTAACATAAGATGTTTACTTTGTTATTTAGATTAACTTTTGTTTTATACATTTCTCCAGGAACAATATGTGGAGCAAGTAATTTGCGTAGAAATATTGATATGCTCAACAATTCATTCCAATTTGAACTATGAGGTACCTCACCTGGAAAAATTAATTCAAATCTATGTTAATATTTTGTCCTTAATAACTGAAATCTATGCATAATGCACTGGAGACGGGAAATATGACAATTTGGAGGACAGTGACGACTTACATAAAAAATTAATTTTATTAATAACAAATGCCAACAACGGGTATTAACCTTAAACACTGGGATGGGTAAATGTCAAAATATTTTGCAAAGTAAAGCCTTGCCAAAAAAATACCATCACCATTCAGCCTCAAATCAATTCCCGGGCGAAGCCGGGTATCTGAGCTAGTATATATATATAAATATATATATATATATATATATATATATATATATATATATATACATACAGTCGACTCTCGCTATCACGAAATTCCACGGGACTGCCATTTTTGTTCGTGTTATGTATAGTTCGTCTTAGGCATAGTTCGAGTTATAGCCAGTGTGTTCATGTTTTCTAAATGAAAATTCGTGTTACAGAGGTAAAAAAATGTACTGTGATTTATTCCCTACATCTTCTAAAAATCTACATAATCTTAATATTTTACAAATATTTAAATGAATTAAAATATGTATATATACATAATTAAAAAAAAAACGGTAAAACACAGAAATCAGAAAATATAATATTAATTCCACTTACTAATAAGTCCTTAATCTTCCTTTGCTTAAAACTGAAAAACACTTATCAGTCATAATGTTGATTAAAATAAAAAAAACTTTGCTGCATCCCTTACAGCTTCAAAATTAAACATTTAACTTGTTACAGTATAATAAAAAATACTTACAGTAAGCATAATAAATATCGCGTAAGACAGAGTAAACAGTATCGACCATATTACTGCAATCCCACTAGAAATAGTACGTTATCTTCTTCTGTTTAAGACTGTTAGCAACACGTTTGTCAATCATATTCTCGATTGAAACAATTGAAGAAAACTTACGGTCTGGTACATCACTGGTTTTTTCTAAAAACATACGTAGAGTACGTACAGCAGCATTTGCTTCTTTAGATGTGACGCCTGCTGGTTCTTCATCCTCGTGATCTTCGTCAGAAGGAGCGTCTTCATGGTTGGTTAAGGAATCCGGATAAAATATAACCGGAAAATTAGTTTGTGTTACATATGGTAATTTCTTCGTGTTAGACAGGTTTTTCCAAGGGGATTAAAAATAATTTGTGATATCGAGGATTTCGTGTTAGCGAGAGTCGACTGAATATATATATATATATATATATATATATATATATATATATATATATGTGTGTATATATAGATATATAGATAGATAGATATATAATTTTGAACAAACCTGATTTTCGAGATATGATTGGTGGACATTTGATAAAATCTTTTGTTAATCATGTCATGAGTACAAGCTCAATTGCTGATTTGGCAACAAACAAAAAAAAAAGAAATACAAGCTTGATATGTTAAAAACTTATGTGAAACAAAATATTGTTTTTTACAGGAAAGAATATGGTTACCAGTAAGAGAGACCAAGAACTAATGGGAAAATTAGTGTGGAAATTGGCTGAATTTCAGTTTTATACACTTATTGGTTTTGAAAAAACTGAGAAACAAATTAAGGTATTTCTTTTTAATATTTTGCTCATTTTTTCCATAGCTTCAGTTTAGTATGGTCATGTCCTTCAGTTTATTATGGTGTTTGTCTTGAAACTCTTGGTAACTTTCTGCTATGGGCATGGAATTATTTTGTATTTACTAAATCCTTAGTACTATCCTTGGTAAAAAAGGGCGGTAACCTGTAGAAAATATGTCCCATTAACTTTAGTTGCTTAAAATTGGCATTAATGAAGAAATAAAAATGTCCGTCAGAGACTGTTAAACCAGGACTGTATTAGGAACTTCATTTGTTTGAGACTAAAAGCAATGAGAAACACAATATTTTTTTAGAACCCATGATTTTAGGATATAATAATGGTTTGAGTGAAATGAGGCTTATTTTCAAATGTTCCATAATAAAAGCATGTGTACTATGATAATTGGCTGCCAGCAAAAATAACATTATTATGTGCGAAGGGAGAGAAACTTAAGAAGGTTTTAGAGCATTTCAGGTACAAAAAAGATGTAAAAATCTACAAGTTCACCAAAAGAAACAATTCATAGAAATTAATATAATGAAGAATTCACTCAATCAACTAAAATTTACCAAAGAACTTCAAATCCTTTTAAATTAATTTATATTAGGCTCAGGCAGTAAATATCCTCTTATTTTCAAGTTAGTTGGCATATGTATTATCTTGTGGCATAAACAACCTTCCTCAGATTGAGGATACGAGTAATCAACTGACCAAAGGACTATATAAATACATGAACTTCAAGAAACTACCTAGTCCAACTATCCACAGGCTTGAGGATGGTGCTATCGCATCTAAAGTGTTTCTGTTTACTCAACGATCAACCAGTAATAATGGCATTTAGTCAATGGATGCAACTATAGTATTTATTATATATATATTGGCAGAACCAACGTACTACTTGATATGCCAGATTATATCCTTGTTTCATTGTGAGATGCATTATCAATAATAGACTTATAAAAGGTTGTTAAGATGGATTATGGTATGTAGATATCTTGCTATATTTATTTGGTGTATTTATTTTAGAGCTAAATTTTTTTGGAATTTTTAGGCAGCATGCGATAACATTCGAAGGCATGTCATTGAATTGAAGAAATCCTATAAGAAAGGAAATCATTTCAAAGTTCCTTTTCCTTCTTTAGTTGCTATTACTGAAGAAGAGGGGGAAAATGATGAAGGTATGCATCTATTTTTTTTTTCTACTTAAAACTATGATGAATGAATAAAAAATTACTTCAGTTGTTTGAACATATACAAATAACCATATTTACCATTTTAAATGATAAATATGATTATAAATTTGAATAATAGTATTACAAATATTGTTTCTTTGATTACATATAAAATGTTTTTGATAATTATATTGAAGAAAGTGTGCACTACTTACCATACTAATGGAGTTGTCTGAAAATAAATTCTTGGACAAAGGCTAACATGAATAAACAAAAATTTAAAATTTTCAGCAATATTTAATTAATCAAATTAATCACTATTAAATTTAATATCCTTATAATGTGTTAAAAGTAGTTTTAAACTAATCCAGTTTCTTCAACATTTCGGTTATCATTTTTATTCCTTGTAAACGAAGTTCTGAAGTCAATAAAACTGGTTAT
The DNA here is from genome assembly GCA_019009955.1 of Riptortus pedestris. Classification (NCBI taxonomy): domain Eukaryota; kingdom Metazoa; phylum Arthropoda; class Insecta; order Hemiptera; family Alydidae; genus Riptortus; species Riptortus pedestris. Next base: position 129,268,606 of record CM032228.1, on the reverse strand, counting down.
CAGGCAGGGAAGAGGTCTTGAAAAAAGGGTTGATGGCAAAGTCTAATATATCTAAACTCCCATTTTTTAAACTTTAGATTTAAGATATGAAAAGCTTTCAATTCTTCAAAGCTTGTTTTGAGTAAATTCAATTTCAAATGCTACAATTAGGAAAGTTGAATTTTGCTCATTCAACAGGACCATCCCCCAGACTGTCTAGAGGTTCTTATCCTCTTGTTATTTTCCATACATATTCTAAGCCCTAGGATCATTTATTGTTCCAGCAAACTCTACCAGAGCATCAGCTAATGCTGTGATATTTTTAGTAGTGGTCAATGCATTGTCAGTATACAGCAGGTGCTGTTTAATCTGTTTTATTGGTGCCACCATGGTTTGTCCTTAGTTTTCAGATTGCTATTTCTAGTGCAAGGCTAAACAGAACAGGTGATAATGGGACTCCTTGTCTTAAGCCAGTGGCATAACAAACAAAGCCAACAGAAATGCCAACTAAATAAAGAAGCCCTCTTTCCCCTGAAGTGAGAACTCCTTTTTCAAATAGAAGTGAGGATTTCCATGCTCAAATCCTCTTATTAGCAGATTTCCCTTAAGGGAAATCAGCTATTGAGGTCGTACTCATGACGCGATTTTTGAAAAATTTCTTCAAATGTCCATCGATCCTACCTAGGAGATGACGAAAATGAGGTCCGTTCAAAACTATATATATATATATATATATATATATATATATATATATATATATATATTTGTCTGTTAACACTCTAGCGGTCACAATTTTTGTTTAATCTTCACCAAACTCGGTATTTAATCGTTTCATGTAAAAAGGAAGATCAAGTTCGTTAACGGCTGAAATTGGACCAGTGGGAGGGGTGGTTTAGAGGGGGGATTTTCAAAAATTCGAAATATCTCCGTTATTGTGCATCGGATAGATTGTATAGAACCAATCTTATTGCAAATTAAATTTACTATAAATATTGTTATATACATTTATTCTCTATCTTGAATATTAACTGAGATATTTGCATTTTTATGAAGTCTGTGGTCGGGTATAGTTCGGATTAGATCGGCCATATTCATCAGTACTCGGCTCAGGTGGAAGCTTCTTCTAACCTTACCTGTCGTTTCGTCCTTACCTTCATTACTTTGTGTGATTTATGCAAATACGGTCTGTTCATCCGCCACCCCCCCCCCTTCTTTAGTTCTTGTACTACTAAAATTTGAGTTATTAAAATATAAATTACTTTTTACAATTCAAAAGCCGTTTCAGTTGGGAATTTATTAAAATTAACTGAAAGTTTTCTTATTACCGTTTGTATTTATTCATGGTGGGCTTGTATTACCCGTATGCAGATTTCTCTATTGTAAAACTTCACATGGGAAATCTGCTTAGTTTATGCAGCCCCTGCATGACAGACTTTTTCTCTCAGGCTTGGGTCTGTAAGTGAATAGTGGTTCTACTCCTAGCAATACTAGGGCCAATATCATAACATTTCTGGTGAGTTGCTATAAGTCACTTCTTACAATAGTCTGAGCACATCTGGAGTGTATTCTAATCTCTTAAAGGAAGACTATTTATTTTTTAAATTTATTTATTTATTAAACCTTTAAAAAAAAATCCTTAATGGTCATATGCATGTGTTTTAAAAATAAATTATACAGATTTGAATATCTGAGAATATTATATATATATATATATATATATATATATATATATATATATTATTATACGTATATATATATATTTTTTTTTGTCATTTCAGTTAAAAGTGGTCTTCCCCAACGAACAGATGCAAAGGTAATTATAATTGTGTTAGCTTTCTTCATTATTAGATAATTTTGTTTGATTTTTCTTCATGCATCATGAATATGATCTTATTGTCTTTTTACTGTTAGCAAATAATGTTTTTTTGTGTATAATTATTCAATAACAATTATTTTTGTATAGTCCCATATTTTCAATGGTATGAAAGTAAACTTACACGTATAGGATTTATACATATCAAGTATTAGTTTTAATATATTCTGAGTTTGTATTCTGGCAGGTGGAAGTGACTACTAATGTATGTATGTTGGATGAAAAAATTGTTGGCTAAGCTTCCACTATAATAATTTATTAAAACGGCAGAGCGCTTTCGATGCTGTGCATCATCGTCAGTGCCCTGTTGACACACAAAATAATAACAATAAAAAAAATCTTTCTTTCAGTTAGCTTTAATGTCCTACCTGTACTCACTTAATTTAATAAAAATTTTGATATATGAAAAGTTTTATATGTTATTTAGTTCTAAGACAGATAAGTTTTTATTGTTATATGGTATCTAAAATATTTTAATAGAAATGTAATTATTATTTTATGTGTCAACTGGGCACTGACAATGGTGCACAGCATCGAAAGGGCTCTACCGTTTTAATAAATTATTATAGTGGAAGCGTAGTCAACAATTTTTTCATCTACATACATTTTAATATATTTTATGTTAGAAAAAATTGTTTAAATCAGCTTGTGGTTCCCTTGCCAACTAGTCCAGTATTCTACTAAATATGCCTCAGATTTGGATAAAGACTACTTCAAAAATTTTCTCTAACAGTGACATCACATGATCAGTGGTTGCGTTGGTGTCACTGAGAGACATTCATGTGCATGGATATATGTATATATAGATGTCCGCAACTGGCCTAAGTGTTCACGATCTTCAACACCCAACTCCCCGTGCCTGAATTTCACAAACCACTCACAAACTGTCTGCACACTTGCTTCATTGTCCTCGTATACAGCATATATTTTGTTTGTGGCTTGAGCTGCATCCTTACCTTTGTAGAAATAAAAAAGCACCTAGTGATGAAAATGGGCTCTCTTTTCATTCCATGACTTTAAAGGTTATGAAGGAAAGTATTTAAGACAGTGTTGAATTGATAGGACTAAAACACTGAAGACAGCCTCCTCTTTCAACAAAACAAGTAACGTCAAATTGTGATAACAGGGACACAGACTTTATAGCAGGCCTAGTGCTGCCTTGCAGAAATCAGCGGAAACTTTCCAACAGCCCAATATATTGTAATTTGTATGTTTTTTTTTTGTAAACCAAAACCTTTGATAGCTAATGCAGCTGATTCACTGGTGTCGAGTATGCTCCTCGTAATATTGTAAAGTAGGGCATGAACTTCAATTATTCCAGAAGAGTTGATGAAGACGCATTTTTTCTTTTTAAATGAAAAATGTTGAGGACCTGTGAGCATGATGGAGAGATTTCTCTGAACTCAGGGTCCGATAGCCGTGAGAGTCCATGGGTATGAGAAAATCAGCAGGACACTTTGAAAGACAAGTCTGCTCCCGTTGCACTTGCTAAATGCTCCAGAAATGACTATTTTTTGAAACATTGATTTTAGTAGCAGTTTACCTTAAGTAGTAATTTTCATAATATGCATCTTTTCCCCTTTCTCAGCAGTGATTTGGTTGAGCACACTTAATACCATTGAGTGAGCTCTTGGAATTTACAGTTGTAATTTAAATTTGATCACCAATTTCTTTCAGCATCTTCTGTGTCCTAATTTCATAATTAAAAGTCTCTTAAAGATTAAATGCAGATCATTGTTTCCAATATTGAACTATTAAAATTATAATAAGGGCTAAAGCTTTGTTGAGGAATGCATATATAAGAATAAATATATAATTTATTTTTATGGTGGAAACAGTTATACATCAATTTCATTTATTATTTCCCCTCCAACTGCAATGGATTAAATATATATTTAATAATTATTTCTTATCAATTATTGTTGTTGGTATTGACTCTTAATATTATAATATCTTTTTTATAATGTCACAAAGATATTAAATTATTATAATTGGCTTCCCAACTTGGAAAAATGTTTATTATTTATGTGTGTGTGTGTGTGTGTGTGTGTGTGTGTGTGTGTGTGTGTATAGAGATTCAAAAAAATAAATAATTTTTTTAATAAATTTAAAGATTAATATTAAAAATGTTGTTTATAAACATTTGTGAAATACTATTTGTATAGTGTATATTTTTTACTTGTAGAAAGAACCTAAAGTTAGTAAGATTACAGTTCAGAATAAACCTGGCAGGCTCAGGAAGAAGAAATTGTCTAACAGCCCAATCAACAAGTCGTTTAAAAATAGAAAATTGGAAGCTTCTGAAGTGTTACATAAAACAGGTATTTTTATATTTTATATATATATATATATAATTCTATTGTACGTGTGTATGTCACTGAACTCCTCCTAAAAGGCTGGACCGATTTGAATGAATTTTGTTCTATGCGTTTGGGTGACGCCCTGGATAGTTTAGTGTCACAAATCAGCCCGGAAGATGGAGCAAGAATGGGGGTCGTAAGGGAGGCCTAAAATTAAAAATAGCCAAATTTCGTTTCCTATTGGTATTTCGGCAAAGATGCACAGGTTAAAAGTTGTTTACGTTGTTATTTAGAGTAACTTTTGTTATACTCACTTTTGTCATATAACAAAGTATAACCGAGATATACACTAAAAAAGTAAAGTGGGAGCCAACAATTTTATTGGGCACCAATGATTGAACCAAACTTAACAAAACTCGGTATTTGAATTAGCATTAATTCTTCCATGGTTATAAGCTATATTAGATTTTTTAGGTTCGAACGGGAGTGGGGGCTATAAGGGAGGTCTGAATAAAAAAAATCGCGATATTTTATTTTCTATTTATTTTTAGGCAAACGTGCACATAACAAATGTTGTTTTTTGTGTTATTAAAAGTAGCTTTTTTTTAAACAATATTATTAAATTTAATATCCTAATCGCTTGAAATATCATGCAGGACAACGTCTGCCCGGTCCGCTAGTATGTATACGATTTATTTTTTCCAACACTTTTTCATTTCACATAGAATTGAATTATTTCAGTAATGTTATCTGGCCAGTAGTTTGGAAGATTAGCCCAGTACTTTAATAATATTGTTACGTTTTATTACAAAACCAGTAATAAACGTTGTTAATAAGAGTTCTTTTGGATTGCAAAATTAAACACACAAGTTTCACAGTTTTTCACTGCACGATTTATTTCACAATGCACAATACTCTTGGTTAATTATTACTACTCTCAGTATTACACTGATAGTGTCACTGTTCTTCAGATTACACAGTCCAATAATTCACTCACGGTCACTGTCCTTTACTTCACGGCACTGCACTGTCTTAAACCCAACACTAGACTGTTGCTTACAGACACGGCACAACACTTTTCTTCACGGCACAACACTTTACTGCACTGCACTAAGTCGCACTGTAGCGCTGAAATCCCTAGAAAACCGTCGAGCATCAACTGCCCTGAGGTACTGGCAGGGTCTCTTATAAATGCCTGTAGAAGGGACTAGGCAGGAAGGTCTAGACTAGAAGTTCCAGGCCCTAATTAGATTCGCTCGTTCCACTAGTCTTTGTTCCTCCTTTCACGCGGCTCTCTCTTTGTCTATTCGCCCAATCATCCAATTCTCGCAACAATATGTTAAATATTGGGACACACCATTGTAAGAATTGATATAACGATAAAAAAAACGTGAGTCACCCAATAGAGACGAAATTAAGGAAATTGCCTTGTCTTTTAAATACATCAAAACTTCGGAGCCTGATGATACCTCAGTGAGGATTACTGAAGTAAGCAGGAGATTCTATTATCGGTGAAGGGATGTATCAGTTAATTTATTTTATAAGGATAAAAGAACAAATGCCAGAAGATTGAGTAGAATTGAATATTTTCCTCATATATTAAATGTGGGGCTCAGGCTAGCCATGTGAGTTAAAGCGTTGGCTTTAATCTCACATGGTAAACCGAGAGTGGCGAGTTCGATTCCCACCTGGGCAAGTAGGAATTTATTAAGTGATGAACTCATTAAATAAAATTGTTAGTCCCACCCTGGCTAGAAAAGGGTGGTAAACTGTAGATAACCCATCCCAGTTAGCCATAGTTGCACAAAGTGGACGTTAATAAATAAATAAAATAAATGCTTAAATTATGAAGGTATCTCTCAGCCAAAGAGATCCTGTCAGTGGTCAGAGGTTAGTGGAGAAAGCTGGGGAGAGTTAGCACTGTAAGATCAACCACAGACTCGTCTTCACTAGACAAGTGCTAGCATTAAAAGGCTTATGGATATGATGGTGATCTGCATGATCTTATTGTCTACCGGCAGTCATTGCTAGTATGGATAACAAAAGTAACTGTACACATCATTGTTATCATTAATTTCATAAATGCTCATCAGTTTGGCTGTGATGAATATAATTGGGCTTTGTAGTTAGCATCTCTGTTAGGTTTGAGAATACTAGAGGTATAAGAAAAAGTCCGTCTGGTAAAGGGCTGCGTTAACTAAGCAGATTTCCCATGTACTGGTATAACACACTTGATCTCATCTCACCACATATTCTCTATTTCTATGGGGAAAAAAACCGATGACTAGAAGGGAGGAGGGGGGGGGGATTTACTGAAAGCTGAAAACAAGAAAGTATGAATAGCTCACTTAGTACTTGTGTTACAAAAAAATGCATAGAACAAGTGTAGAGCTTCAATAGTTTAACAAGATTGATTCTATAACATTTTACAATCCCACTAATAATAGCGGATATATTTGAATTTTCAAATTCCTGCCAATCACAAATATGATTTTTAGTGTTGAATAAAATGATTAAATATCAAGTATGGTATAGATCAAATAACATTGATTGGCTTTGATTCAAAAACTATTAAAATTTTTATTTATTACTGGAAATGCCAGTAATTTGTTGAAGAGGGAGCTCGCTCATTGGGCAAGTACTATAAGTGTTTTGTATATTCACACTCCACTCACTTCAAGAGCATTATAAAATTCCTATTTTTCCTTTAAATTGTGTAGTACTAAATTCCATGCAAGGATTAACCATTCAAGTGTATTATAGGCAATTTATCTTCTTTTTTTTCTTTTTTTTTTTTAATTTTATTGGTAATTTATAGCTGTTCGTGCTGATTCTATATTTAACCATCTGAAACTTAATGATAATGGATCTACTCAACATGATGAGCACAATGAAGAGATAAAATTAAATAGTACTCAAGATAAACCATCAAATGATCATAACGTTAATGAAAATGAAAATCAAGGTGAAATTAAAACTTATGAAAAAGGAGACATCATTGACCAGAAAGAAAATTTAGTAGGATGCATCGAAAATGCTTTGGAAGTAAGATTATCATTAGAAAAAAATGCAATTGATTCATCACTTCCTATGTCTAATTACAACAGTGATTTAACTGCTTTGAAAATACCATCTAAAGCTGGAAAAATGTACGTATGCCCTTTTTTTCTTTGAATAGTATATATCTTGCTTAAACTAAGACAGTCCAATGATATGGTTAATTAAATTATTCTGCTAAACCTACTAAAACAAGACTTTGGGTCTAAGCATATAATACTTCATTTCTTATATTTCATTTTATAATGTAAAATATTAAAAAAATAAAATAAAATTATTACTAAATTGCTGGAGTTATAAACATTTTTTTGTGGAGAATAAGCTTACCATGTCATTGGTCAGTCAGTCTGTGACATATCAACTTCTTTCCAAATTAAAACATCAAATGAAATACTGCCAGTGCATCATCACTTATGCTGGCCTCTTTTAGATATATTTTTTCTGGCATTGGCACAAAAATAAGGGTCTTTTTAAAATAGTATAAGAAAGGGAGGATAGATAGGAAAAAAAATAAAGCAATTCTGTAGAATAGGAAACATATTCAGTACTACATTTTCTTATGTTTACTGGCCTCGCTTAAACAATATTTAACTTTTTAGCAGATTTTCTCTAATCTGTCACCAGATAGCCAATAAATAATAATACGTTGTCCTGTCGATGTAGCACTTCTAACTGGATGTATACCGTGGCTATTTTAAATATTTCATATATTTGCCATCCTTGTTATGCCTTTTTCATTTAGTACTATAGCTCTAGAAATTGTACACGGTACTATATATATATATATATATATATATATATATATATTGTTGCGAAAACTACGTACATGAAAGATTAAACAGAGTTAATCACATATTTAAGATGTACGAAGTAGATGACAGGAATCAACGGATGATTTAGGTCATTCTCGGCAATACCCTTCGTGTCTCGACATTCCCCTTTGAAGTTTTCCGCTCGTCTATAAAAGTGGTCCAGCTCAGCCCGACAGTTAGTTTGTTCTCAGCTCTCTTCAAGTGATAGACAGTGTGTTCAGTGCAGTGTGATTCTGTAAAGAACAGTATAGTGCCGTGTTTATTTAAAGGACAGTGGTTCAAGCGACTAGCCAAATATGCCAAAGGCCATGTTGAGTCTATTTGGGACGAAAAGGATTAAGTGGGCAGCAGTGTTGCAAAAATTACGTACATGAAAGATTAAACAGAGTTAATCGCATATTTAGGAAATACGGTAAATGAAAGGACCCAACAGATAGTCTAGATCGTTCTTGGCTATACCGTTGTGTCTCTTCAAGTGATCAACAGTGGTTTCAGTGCAGCTTTAGTGAACTATGCGTCTTTAGTTGCAGTGCGGTAAAGTGTTTTATATGAAGAACATTGTTGTGCCGTGTTTAAGTAAAGGACAGTGCAGTGTCATTAACTTTGTGAAGATCAGTGCAGTGCCATGTTTTTGTGAACTTAAGTCATCATGAGTGAGTTATTGGACTGTGTAATAAGAAGAACAGTGAAGCTATCAGTGCATACTGGGAGTAGTAGTTAAGAATAATTAACCAAGTGTGTAGTGCATTGTTAAATAAATTGTGCAGTGATAAAAAAGCTTTTGTGTGCTTAATTTTACAATCCAAAAGAACTCTAATAAACAACGTTTATTACTGATTTTGTAATAAACTTAACAATATATATATATATATATATATATATATATATATATATATATATATATATATAATTGTGCTGATGTTTTTGACCAGGTTATATTTATATGTGGTCAATGTTGGTGAAATGAATCTTAGTTTATGCCGATATTTCGAGAATCTTTATTTTCTCTTCCTCAGGGCTGTAAAAATTACATGTACTACATTATAATATTGCACATTGTTGTTATACATTGTTATAAAAGGGTGTTTTTTCCTTATTATTACTTACCAAGACTAAATATATTTATAGACTATTATACATTCTTATTGCACTATGACTAGGGTTATAGTAACCTTCCTTGTTTTGTTTACATAGCAGGGTCACAGCCTTTTGTATGTTTTATATTGTTATAGTATGGTGTATTTGTTTGTTAAACTATATTATAATTGTTGTACTGTGGTTCTTATATTATTTTACAATGGTTATTGCTATGCACTATTTTAATTATTGCTATGTTTTGTTAAATCTATGTTATTGCCACTTACCACTATGTTATTGCAACTTATATTATTTTACAATAATTATTGCTATGCACTATTACAATCATTGTCATGTTATTTTAAATTATAATTATTGTTGTGTTATGTTAAAGTTATTCCTATGTTGTATTTATGTTATTATTTTTTTATATGTTATAGTGTTATATATATATATATATATGTATATATACACACACACATTTATAATAATAATGATATGGGTATTATATATAATGTGGTGTTGTGGGGTGCTCGAGTGTTATGTATGTGAATATATGTATGGATATGAATATTGTATAGTGTTGAGGTGTATTTATGGTATTATGTTGCAATATATGGTGCTGAGTTTGTCAATGTCTGTCTTTTTGTTGCATGTGTTTTTGTGTTGGGCTATGTATAGCATTTCCTTAAACATTCTTTTGGATTTGTTGGGTTCTATGTCTAGTATTTGTGTTTCGTTGTAGTTCAAGTGGTGGTCATTGTTGATGCTGTGTTGGGCCAATGCACTGTTTAGTTTGTTAATTTTTATATCAGATTTAATTAATTAATAGATGTAATACATCAAGAATAGTGGTAAGTGGCAATAACATAGATTTAACAAAACATAGCAATAATTAAAATAGTGCATAGCAATAACCATTGTAAATAATGTGAATAAAAATAGCAACATAAATACAACATAGGAATAACTTTAACATAACACAACAATAATTATAATTTAAAATAATATGACAATGATTGTAATAGTGCATAGCAATAATTATTGTAAAATAATATAAGTTGCAATAACATAGTGGTAAGTGGCAATAACATAGATTTAACAAAACATAGCAATAATTAAAATAGTGCATAGCAATAACCATTGTAAAATAATATAAGAACCACAGTACAACAATTATAATATAGTTTAACAAACAAATACACCATACTATAACAATATAAAACATACAAAAGGCTGTGACCCTGCTATGTAAACAAAACAAGGAAGGTTACTATAACCCTAGTCATAGTGCAATAAGAATGTATAATAGTCTATAAATATATTTAGTCTTGGTAAGTAATAATAAGGAAAAAACACCCTTTTATAACAATGTATAACAACAATGTGCAATATTATAATGTAGTACATGTAATTTTTACAGCCCTGAGGAAGAGAAAATAAAGATTCTCGAAATATCGGCATAAACTAAGATTCATTTCACCAACATTGACCAAAACTCCGATAAGAACAACACACCACACACATATATATATATATATATATATATATATATATATATATATATATATATATTCTCTGTTAACACTCTAGCTCTCGCAATTTTTGATTGATCATTACCAAACTCTATATTTAATCCTTTTATGTAAAATGGAAGGTCAAGTTAATGTCAAATATCATCAGATCAGAGGGAGGGAGGGGGGAAATTTCGAAACTTTAAAATATCTCTGTTATTATATATCAAATTGAAAAAGTGTATATAACCAATGTTATTGCAAATTGAATGTTCTATAAATGTTGTTATATAAGTTTTTTTGCTAGCATGATTATTAATTGAGATATATGAATTTTCTTTTAGATTTCACCATTCAGTAAACCCCTACTCTTACTCATGTCCTATTAACAATATGCTGTTATATCATGCAGCACTTTATTTGAAGCTTAATTACCAAATATTATTCTCATTGAACTTTTATTTTATGAGATAAATGCATATACAATGTGATGACGTCATCAATTGTGATTTAACTTCTTTACTCGAAAATGTTTATTTGATCTATTACATAATTGAGATTTAACCGTTTAATTCAATACACAAGTTCATACTCATTAATGGCTGAAATCCAGCCAGGAACAGTAGGGGGGGGGGAATTCGAAAATTCAAAATATTTCCATTATTATGAATCAGATCGAAAAATGTTATAGAACCATTCTTGTTAAACTATTGATGCTGATAAATCGGCTTAGTTTATGCTGCCTCTGTGTGACAGACTTTTATATTTAAAGGTCTAATCTCCCTTTCATTGTACTGTGTTTTTTAGTTTTTTTTTAATAGTAGCTATCTTCACTTACATTTATGTGGTATTATGAATTGATTTTTAGGATTACACTTTTGTCAAAATGTGAAACATCTGAAACTGTATTAATTCAACCTGAAGTCCCTAAGGGTAAGGGAAATGAAGCACTGCCTACTGAAGTGAAGTAATAATATATTTTTCTTTTGATTACTTATACAAATTTTGTGGTTTATAATACTCACTTATATTTCATCATTATTTGTGTTTTAATTAATATACTCCAAACTTTTATTTAACATTTTATATAATTAGTTTAAAATTTAAGATGAAGTATTTACAAAATCTAGTTTTGCCAATCTGGCTAACCTCAGTCATTACTGTTGGGGAAATAATTATTGTATAAATATTTGGTCAACTGTATTTGGTTTTAATTGTTCTATAGGACCACCCCCACTTCTCAGTTCGATATGTATGTCCCTTGTGTTTGTTGTGTGGTTGTATTATTTAAGCTTATATGTTCCAAAGATCAGTTTCTTCTCTATTTAGACATTTACGTCTATTTCAACTGGAAACTATGCCAACCAAATAGGGTATTCTCTTTTCCTTTTCTCATTATCATTTCTCTGGGACAGCGATACGTGAAATATAGCTAAATCATTTCAAATATGTCTGCTTAGAACTATTACGAGGTCTGGAGATTAGGAAACAACAGGCTGCATATCTGTAGACACATGTACAAATTCTTCTATATGCCAGTTCTGATTAATTTCACTGGAATAATTAATTAGTAAAGTGTATTTAGAAAGTGATGTGGAAATGGTTTATTTGTATAGCTTTGCCTAAGCACTTCGTAAAGTCTAAACTCTGAAATATCTTTCTAGAATTTATCCAAAATGTGTACATATTTATATTATGCGAGTAAATACAATAATATTCAGGTATTTTGGTGATTTCATTACAATGAAATAATACTATTAGTTTCAGAAAATAATGAATTAAATTGGGATTTGTTTCCTTTGAAAATTAAAATGTTCTGAACTATCCTATGATATTTCTTGGGATATGTGCTTAGTTATTAATCACTTCTGTAGTGTGAAGAGTTTTTAGCAGATTTCCCTTAAGGGTAATCAGCTATTGAGGTCGTACTCATGACGTGATTTTCGAAACATTTCTTCAAATGTCCATCGATCCTACCCAGGAGATGACGAAAATGAGGTCCGTTCAAAATTATATATATTTGTCTGTTAACGCTCTAGTGGTCGCAATTTTTGTTTGATCGTTACGAAACTCGATATTTAACCGTTTTATGTAAAATGACAGATCAAGTTCGTTAGTGGCTGAAATCAGACCAGAGGGAGGGGGGATTTTCGAAAAATCTCCGTTATTATGCATCGGATCGAAAAAGTGTATAGAACCAATCTTATTGCAAATTAAATTTACTATAAATGTTGTTATATACATTTATTCTGTATCTTGAATATTAACCGATATATTCGCATTTTTATGAAGTCTGTGGGGCACGTGGTCGCGTATAGTTTGGATTAGTTCGGACGTTTTCATAACTGTTCGGCTCAGGTGGAAGCTTCTTCTAACCTTACCTGTCGTTTCTAACCTCACCTTACCTTTGTTACTTTTTGAGATTTATGCAAATACATTCTGTTCATCCCCCCTCCCTTCTTTAGTTCTTGGACTACTAAAATTTGAGTTATTAAAATATAAATTATTCTTACAATTCAGAAGCCGTTTCAGTTGGGAATTTATATTTTAATTAACTGAAAGATTTCTCATTACCGTTTGTATTTAATCACGGTGGTGTTGTGTTACCAGTATGCAGATTTCTCTAATGTAAAACTTCACATGGGAAATCTGCTTAGTTTACGCAGTCCCTGCGTGACGGACTTTTTATTTTCTTTAAGGCTATAAATACATTTTTTTATTTTTGTTTGTAATTATGTTAATTTGCTTAAATAATTATGATGCATACATTATAATAATCTACATTTCCATTATAAGTGAATAATTCATTTTTTTTGTCATTAGGAATCTCGAACAATTACCAGAAGTAGTTTTGTCTCCTGAAATGAGGTGTACACGTTCAAAGATGGCAAAACCAAAGCTTAATGCTGACGATGACACAGTAAGGTGCATGAACAACATTAAATCATTTGCCATTTGTGATTGTTAATTGTAGTGGCAAAAAGTATGATAGAATGTGCTTGTGTAGTTTCCAATTACTTTTAATTCATCTATACTATCATCCCCCACCCTACTCATTGCCTATAATTGTTCTATCCAATTATTATTTTAATGCATTAACTTAAATAACAGGATAATAGGCAAAATGTAATTAATTATATAAATTTTCATTTTAGAAGAGAGCCTTTGTCTTCTGAAGATGCTTCATCCTCGGAGAAAAGATGCACTCGGTCTAAGATGGCTAAAACAAAGCCAAAAGTAAATGCTGAACTAGATGGGTAAATAATCCAAATTAATGGTTTATTCATTTGTTTATATACAATCTCTTTAAAGATGGTTCTATACACATTTTCTCATGATCTGACGTATAACAGAGATATTTCAAATTTTCTTAATTTCTTTTTTATTTTTAAAGATCAGGGGATGATGAAAATAAAGAGAAAGGTATTTCTCTTTGCTTCCAAGAACGGAAACTTAACCCAAAACAGAGAATGAAAGTTAAGGATATGAAGGTAATCAATCTTAAGCATACTATGTATATTAGTGTTATCACTTAAAAAAGAAACCTCACTGATTGAAAGAAGAATGAAGTATAGAACTAGATGATAGGAATAATGAAATAAAACCTAACCCCAACCCTCATGAAATAGAACTAGATCACTACTACGGGTGGCATATTTTTTTTCAAATCATGTTTCCAAAGGGACCATATCCTTCATCATCTCTAAACTCTTGCTAGCTTATTTGGTGCAAACATGCTACTTTATTTATTTAATTAAAAAAAAAAAATAGCATTTCCTAATTTATACTACCTTGTTAAGAAAAATTGAATATTTAAGCTGTAAACAATTCAATATTGTGCAAATCTAGAGATTGGTTTGTGGGATGAGGTGAAGCTGTAGTGGAGTATGCTACCAAAAGCATTTGGTCTTCGTGTAACCCTTCCATTACTGGTCAGTTTTATGTAATCTGTTCAGTCGTCAGTTTGAATTTTTGAATTTCCCGCGCTCGCGGGGTTCATAGACCCGCCACACACACATGCATATCGCTAAGGCCGTGGCTACAGCGGAAAAACACATGCAGTTCAAGAAGGCATCGGCCAGCAACAAGGATAGGGTCAGTTGCTCTCAGACGTTGGGGTCGTTCATAGGGCCAGAGGGGCCTAGTCCCTCTCCCTCCACTACAGATCACCGCTTCGCTTCATAGATAACCGCTTCACAGATAACCGCTTCATAGAGAACCGCTTCATAGACAACCGCAGTTGGAAGTCACCCGTGATAGTCATTCAGTTGTTTCATCTCCCGCAAGGCTGCCATCCTGTTTATCACCGCAACAAGCGAGAAGACTCCATCATTTCAAGGAAAGTGCATGATTACCACAAGTACCTATTTAATAATGCTAGCATTATTTGCGCCAATATCGAATGAGTACTCATATATCATAGGACCGACCGCTCATTTTGTAGATATAGTTATATGGCCGCCATATTAGTTCATAAAGTTACTTTCTTTTGTTTGCTGTTCAAATTTCATTTTATTATAATATATTTCTATTACAGATAAGTTAATGCATAACGTAAGATTCCTTTGTCTTGTTCAACCTCTAGATATAACGAGTAGCATATAGAGATATAATTCACTATTTCAATATACCTAATTCTTATGAGAACTCACATAGTTGTTTTGTTTTCTTTATTTATCTTTTTTCCTCATCTCTTCAGGAGAAATAACAAATGGTTCAGTCTAAATTCTCTCCCAACTCTTGCCTTTAACACAAGCTTTCCGCCATTACATTTTGGTGCCGACATTTTCTATTATTACCGCTAAAGCTTACCGCACGCCCCTACATATTCATAATAAATTTTTGAATGAAAGCTTCTAGAATTAAATATCAAAAACATTAAAAGTATTGGGGGGACAGAATAAGTATATATTTTTATCTAGAAACCTTAGGCATTACTATGGAGTGTATGTTTTTTATAGGTTGACCAAAATGTCCAGTTGGTTGGTTGATTTGAGAACAGGAGGTATCCTTTTGTTCCTTATGGCCATTTTTCATTTAGATAGCACTCTTCCACATAACTGATGCATATGTCTACTTAAATAATATTATATTTACATCAAATACGTCATTTTCAGGCTTTGTTCACACCTGACTTTAGGAAAAAACAAGGAAAAGAGGTAACTATGTACATATTTTTAATTATTTATTTTCTAACAAGTTAAATCTTTCACTCATTCATTTATTTAATTAAGCAGAACCTATTATCATCATTTTATAAGAGCTCAGAAAAGAAGCCACTTGGAAGATACACACCTCTGCTTATTAAAAATGCTTTTGTGACTCCTTCATCATCAAAAATTCCATTAATTTCAAGTGTAAGTTCTTTATTTTACTACTATATTCCAAATCTGAATTTATAGATGTATATATATTTTTTTGACTCATTGAAAATGAAGACAAAGATGTTATTCGGCCAACGAGTGGTAATTGAATGAGAATAGAGCAATAGTGAATACCTGGCACCTTTATGCAGTATTTAATGGCATCTTACTCAATGAGTGTTATGGATTCTGATGTTTATTTTCTACCCTCTCCAAAGCTGTTTTATTTTAATTTAAAATGTTTATTTTTATAATTGTTAATACTTTTTGTATGCACTCTTTTCTCATTTTTCACCATAAATGAGAGTTATGTACTGATTTTAAGTGTTCACTTGAGCATTCATCAACTATGTTATCCTTTATATTCCGTACTTTTTTTAATTTTTTTTTTTTAACCAAAATATTTAAACCAACTTTTAATTTTCTAAATAAACAATTAATATGTGTATTGTTTGTCAAAATGGTAAATTTATACAATCCTAATACATTAAAATATTGTCTTATGATTTCTTATGAAGTATTTTGCTATCACTGCCATCTAGGTGATATGAGAGTTTAAATCGATTATATTCTGGTGTAGTCTTTATATCACCCCATTATATATCTATATAAATATATTGATTTTAATGCTTTAGCAGCTGCCATTTTCATTTGTTCAATACCATACTCAATATTCCAACTTTGCATATACTGAAGACCAAAATCGTTAATGATCAATTGTGGATTTGGAGGAGAGGGGGCTTAGAGAATAGCTAAAATGAAAAATCTCAAATGTCTCAGTTATTAGTAGTTGCAGTGAAAAATATAAATCTTGTTCATAATGTAATCTCTACAATTATTATTCTATACACTTTTCGCTATCTAGAAAATAGATAATTTTAAATACACACTTCCACACACTCATATTAGCATTCCTTTTTGTTAGCTTTGTTGAAATAGAAATGTTTTCCTTCAGAAATATTAAGATTGGGATAGCCATTGCACAAAATCATCCCATCATATTCTTCTAATAACCCAAATGTCCTGGTACATGTACAGTAAATGTACATAGATTCTGTTGTAATTATCTTAGATGTTTACGCCCAAGTAAACCCCATTCTTGTTGGTGTTAGTAAAGCATAAATATTCCACGTAGGCACTATTCATATCCTGAATATGTATATAAAAAATTTCAGAACTCTCGAAGGAAGATTGCTCTCGTTGCCTGGACCCGAACGGGAACACATGCTCTTTTTCATATTTTTCACACAGTCTCTGTCTCTCTTCATATATGCAGCAGGAAGAATTAGATAAGGACCATGCATCACATTGAAGATCCTTTTTGCTACCGAAACCCTCAAAATAATTCCACATCTGGTGTACTTAGTGATCGAATGCTCTGAATTTCTTTAGGGTGAGATGATCTGTTGTATCTGTATTGTTTATGTTACAAAATTATTAATAATTTATTCACCAATGTATAATGGATCTCCATCTGTTCCCTACTTAAGCTGAGATGTATTTATTTTTGTTAATAAATAAATACCGACCCATATTTCTACCAAGTGTGATAAAGTCTCACTAAACATCTCATATCTGGCTTAACTATTAAGACTTATTTATATAGGGTACTCAGAAAGGATGAAATAGTGATTACAATGCACAGATGACATCACTAAGAGTGGCATTTTATGTCTTTCCTATTCATGTGAAATCAGTTCAGCGAAGGCTGGCCAGGCATGGCAGAATTTTTCTTTGTTCACCTGCAAACATTGTTGAGATATCTGGTACTTAAGTATTTTAATTTACATTTTTTAAAAATGATTTTTAGGCTGTGAAGTCCAAGAATATTCTAGGAGATTCTGAAAGAAAAAAGAAAGAAGAAGAAGCTAGAAGGAAAAGGCAGAAAGAAGAAGAAGTTCTTAGAAAAAAACAAGAAATGGTGAAAGCCAAACAGGAGGATTTTAGAAGGTGTAAATTATTTTACATTTAAGTTATTGTTTGGTTGTATGTTGGCACTGTTCTCAACCATATCTATAACTAGAATTAACCACACATTGAATACTATCGAACCCACAAAACTAAACCTTTCCACATTTTCCACATATGTTCACCCTTTATCATTTACATAACTCAACGTCTCCTCCTCTTAGTCTCCACTCTTCTTCACCCGGACTAAGGCCGATCCCTTAATAGCAAATCACCATTTCACAACTGCATGAGGTACCTGAGGAACCTCTTCTTTCTTTTATTCCATCTGGCCATACTCTCTGTCGGTGATCCAAACCTTCAGTTTTTCAAACGACTACCCAACCTCTGGGAGCTTCACCTAATAGCCTGTTGTTGGGAATGTACACACTCAGCTTGCCTAACCTCCTCCTCAACCCACCCTAGAGTCAGATTACTCTTTGAGTTGCAGCTTCTCATATAGCTCGACATCGCTCATCCTTCAAAAACCTTATGCTTTATCAGATCATCTCAGGTTGCAAAAATTGCATCGTCTTACCATTGAGTGCACACAGATAGGAACTTCTCAATAGGTTCTCCAATTCCCTGATGATGTTGGAAAAATCAGCTCCGTTCGTAAACTAAATTTATTTGTCCAAAAAATAGGCTTCAAATTTACTTATTACAAGATCATATGTTGACATTTTAAGATCGTTGAAGTTGAACTGATAGAGAAGTTCTTCAGTTTCTGGCCCCATATGATAAATGAGTTGATTTACCTGATACTCTGATACTTGATCTATGCCATACTCCATATTCAATTGTTTCAGTCAACACTAAAGATCAAATTTGTTATTGGCGGAAGTCGAAGCTGGAATAATCTGGGTTTAGAGGGGGGGGGGGAGGAAATGGAAAATTCAAAATACTGTCGTTATTATGAGTCGGATCGTAAAATGTTATTAGACCAATCATGTTAAACTATTTATGCTTTACAATTGTTTTTCTATTTCTTCTGTAACCACCCCCCTCTACCGCTCCCCTTCTACTCTGTTTTTTATACAGAAATGTGTTGTAATATGAGAACATACAAGCATATGGGAAATCTATTTAGTTTACGCAGACCTTTTGTGACAGACTTTTTATGTCATTAATTAAATTTTAAAAATTATCATGTGTGTTTCAACTCCTTTTGTTACTGAACACTTTCAAAGCTGTTGACTTTTTTTTACATACAAATGGTCAAAAATAACTTAAGAACAACAATACACGAATAATAAGTGGATCATGAAAATCATTTTAATAAACATATAATGTTTTTTTTTTCTTTTGGAGAATTATTTTGCATGTTATCATATTTTTTATGGTAACACTTGTTACAGTAAATTTAGACTAAATATTTTTTCTTAATATAAAGGAAATTGAAAATTCAAAAATTTTAAATCCCTCTTTGGACTTTTGTCCAAAGGATTGTAATTAGAAGAAAATACGAAGTGAAATTTTAGCTCTTTTTTTTTTTTTTTTGGCCACTTCAGTGGCAATTAATTCCAAACAAATTATCAATTTAAATGAAATGCACCCATATATTTTTTTCAAGTTATATAAATTGAAACAACTATACCTAGGTTGAGGGACATGAACTTTCCACTCAAAATATTCTTCATGTCACCAAATCATAACCTCTATAAAGAATTTTATTCAAATTCAATTTTACTTGAAATAGTATTTACTTGTTTTCTTATGCAGGAAAAATGAAGAAAAAATGCTTAAGGCAGCTGCTGCTCGTGTAGCTGCTGAAAAAGAAAAGTCAGAATATTTAATGAAGATGGAAAGAGAACGAGAGGAAAGGGAGAAAGCAACCAAAGAGCACTTGGAACGAAAAAAAGAAGAAGAGGCAATAAAGAAAAAAATGGCATACATGACAAAAGCAATGGAGGCTGAACAACGTCGCTTAAAGGAAGAAGCAGCAAGACAAGCTAAAATTAAAGAAATGGTATGTAAGTGGAACGCTTATGATTATGATCAAATCTAAATGTAGTACAAATATTTCATATTTCTCTGTGTTAATAAAAATCTACTCTTGCTTGATGCGTGAAAATTACACAGCTTTCATCTGATAATAAAACGATGTTTAGTCAATCTTTTACAATTCTTTGTACCTTAAGTACCATTATTAGACATTATCTTTTGCAAGAAAAGATTTCTCTTGTCATAAAATTAAAACTGGTTTCATCTTATATCATAATTTATTTTTCTAAACCTTTTTAATGATGCATATTTTTCTCTGAGTGGAAATTATGATTATAGGAAATTGAACAAAGGCAGCAAGAACAACTTCGTCTTAAACAACAGGATGAATCTGAGAAAATCTTGAAACAGCGTCAAGAGGAGATAAGGTGAAAATGCTTTGCTTTGAAAATATATTATAAATTTTGTTAACTCCAAGAAATATTTATTTTTTTAAAAATGAACATCCACTTTTTGTAACTTAAGGTATTCCAATTGTAACCCTGCTATTTCCTGAATTTTTCTTATATTGTCTGTGTCTTTACAACTGGAGTATTCTGCTACCACATTCCTTTTCAAAAGGAAGCAACATTTGAAATAACATTTCCTCTCATATTGTAATCTCAAAAAATGTGTGGTGGGTTAAATTCATTGGCAATATTTTTATTAAATTCAAATTTAAAACGAACATTTTAATATTGTTTGTGCTTTTAAAGTAAATATACAATCATGTTGCGCAGACACGTATTTCTCAAGCTAACAATCATTTCAAGTTATTCGAGAATCATTGAATGTTTAGTCAAATATTTTTTTAAAGTACTTAGTTGCAAAAATGATAATTACATTTAGTAATTTTTATTTAATTGAAGCACTTTAAATAAACAAACAATATATGCTCACAGGCCTCCAAAATTTATTGTATTATGATAGTAGGCAACAGGTGACTAGACATTGCCCTTCATAAAACAACAAACTGTAGAGGAGGTATTCTGTATAGTGTACAGTATCTGTCTCCAAAGGCAGTGAAAGCCTATTGAGCTAATACGATTTACAATAATACTGACACTTTCACCATCATGAAAATAAGAAAACACATCCTAGAAAGGCCAGACATTTAGAAAAAAAATACCTGAATACTACTAGATTTCAAAAATGATGTAGATTCAAAAATTTAAATTTATAGTAGATAAAATAAATGTTTTATGACGGTAAAATATTTTCTAACCCCATTTTTTTGTTTAACCAACATTAATAGATGTTTTGATGCTGAATTAAACCCCCACTCCTATTTGAAAATTGAAGTTGTAATTCTATTGTGGTTTATTGAAATCACAAGAACCATTTTAAGTGATTGAGTAATAAAATGGAGTGGACATGCAGACAGACAAAGTCATTGTTCTTCAATTGATCAGAAAAGTGAAAAAAATTACTCCCCATCTAATTTTAATGAATTTCTGAGAAACCTTGCAGGTTTACAATTATCGATTTGCAAGAAAGCCTTTTAGAGTTGATTACAAATTCCACCATCTTTTGAGTAATTAAAAATTTTAAAGCAAATCAAATATTAAAGGAATTATCGCTAACATTGTTCCATTTTTTAAGAGAATGACATTTTTAATGAATTTATGATCTTAGAATAAGTTCCTTACTGATGATTAACCCTACGGAACGCGCGCCCTGTGAGGTCCTCCTGGTTACCGTTTATCCCCTCCTACTGGTAACGTACTAAAGACTGCAGAGTGAGGACCCCTATCTTTGCCTCCCTTGGCCTTCCCTTTAGCCGGCAGTCTTTGTACAGCCTACATTGTTTGTTCACTGCACAGCTGATGTCAAGAAAGACCTGGAGGGTCAGTTGCGCGCGCCGCCGTAAGTCTTAATTTTTTCTAACAAATCAATTTTTTTTTTTGTCGTAGAGTATTATGTGACGTACTTATTCTTTCAGTGTACTCTTGTTGTCTTAGAATGTCATAATACAGTATAGTGATCTCAAGACCCATGAGGTCATTGCGCGTTCCTAACTTTCTTGTTTTTATTTCCACAGGAAAAATGAATCCTCAGCGTCGAATTTATAATTTATCAAATTCTTGGATGAAGTTCGTCGAGCTTTATTAGATGAAGATAATGATCCAGATCCACGTGATATACTAAGTAGTGATGAAGATGAAGTAGAGGAAGAATATATTGAAGAACGTGAAGGGGATTCCGAAACAGACCAGAGTAACGAGTCTAATGAAGAAGACTGTACGTTGAATGAAGCAGAAAACGAAGACGAGGAGTATTTTGTCGCATATAGGAGGAAAAAACAGAAAATTATTGACTTTTGGAGATGGAAAAAAAACCCTTTGCGCCTGAAAAGAGGGAAACAAAACATGTTAAGTGCTGATGTCGGACTAGTTAGGGGTGCTGCGCGAGAATCAAGAATGCCTTTAGAGGCGTGGGAGCAACTGATAGATATTTCAATTTTGGAGTTGACAGTTAAATACACGAATCAATTCATATAACACAAACAGCGAGCGAAATTTCAGCGAGAAAGGGATGTCCAATGTACAGATGTACCTAATCGAAATCAAAGCTCTAATCTGTCTGTTGTATTTGGCAGGACGATTCCGTGCTAGCCGTCTAAACACTCTAGATTTATGGGACAACAAAGGCCATGGTGTCGAGATATTTGGTTTGGTAATGAGTAGGAAGCGGTGTATGTTTCTTCTAAATTGTATGCGCTTTGATGACAAAATTACAAGACTGGAGCGGCAGAAGAATGATCGTCTTTGCCATGTTCGTGAACTTTTCGAAACGTTTGTCTCAAATTGTCAAAAATCGTATTCTCCAGGAGCCGATGTTACTCTAGATGAAAAACTTGAAGGATTCAGGGGCAGATGTCCCTTCCTCCAGTATATACCGTCAAAACCTCGAAAGTATGGTATAAAAATCTATGCAGGAAAACAGCCGGAAAGTTCGCCATTTGCGGTCAGCAACTCCCCTGTAGACGTGGTTAGAAGACTTAGCGCACCCTTATATAATACAGGTCGCAATATCACAATGGATATTTGGTTTTCGGATGTGTCGTTGGCTGAAGAACTGGTCGAGAAAAAAATCAGTATTGTGGGAACACTGAAAAAAAAAATAAAGTACATATTCCATTGCCGTTCAAGAATACTAAAGACCGTGAAGTGAAATCAAGCATACTTGGCTTTCGCCAAAAAGCTACATTGGTGTCTTATGTTCCGAAACCAAAGAAAAATGTCTTACTCATTTCTAGGACGCATAACGACGATGCTATTGACATTTCTATAGGAGATAAGAAGAAACCTGAGATACGAGGGTTGCTATATATATAACTGGCCTAATAATGAAAATACGAATATTTATCAACGAAAATGGTTTTATTGTTTTTCAAAATATTCTCCATCAAGATTTATACACTTTTGCATGCGCTCAAACCAATTTTCGAAGCACTTTTTCCACTCCGATTGAGACACCTCCAAAACATGGTTTTTGAATGCTTCAACAGCATCTTCTGGCGACGAAAATCGTTGACCACGCATTTTTTTCTTGATGTGTGGGAATAAAAAGAAGTCATTGGGTGCCAAGTCAGGGCTGTAAGGCGGATGACCCATCACTTCGACGTTGTGGCCGGTCAAAAAGGCGCTGGTTTGAGCCGATGTGTGAGAGCTCGCATTGTCATGGTGCACAATGATTCGTCTTCTCTTGTTCATTTTTCGAATTTCTCCGAAGACTTCAGGCAAACAAATGGTGGTGTACCACTCAGAATTGACCGTCCTACGTTGCTCAAGCGGAACAGTCGCCACATGACCAGTTTTGCCGAAGAAACAGGCGACCATTTGCTTCGAAGTGCTTCTTCCACGAACAACTTTCGTTGGATTTGGCTCGTCTTGGAAGACCCACACGGTCGATTGCTGTTTTGTTTCGGGCTCATACGCATAGATCCATGATTCGTCACCTGTGACGATCTTATAAACGTCTTTTGAAGCACCGCGATCGTATTTTTTCAGCATTTCTTTACACCAATCCACACGAGCTTTCTTTTGAGCGATTGTCAAATTGTGCGGGATCCAACGAGAACAAACTTTTTTTACGACCAGGTGTTCATGCAATATCGAATGTATGCTGGTGGGAGAAATGCCTAGGCATGCCTCTATCTCACGGTATGTCACATGACGGTCTTGCATTATCAGTTCACGTACGGCATCGATGTTTTCTGGCACAACGGCTGTTTTTGGACGACCTTCACGGAATTCGTCTTTGAGCGAGCGTCGGCCACGATTGAATTCGTTGTACCAGTTTTTCACAGTGCTATAGGATGGTGCTTCGTCGCCATACAAAGATTTAAGTTCATCGATGCACTCTTGTCGTGATAATCCACGTCGAAAGTTGTGAAAAATGATCGCACGAAAATGTTCACGAGTTAATTCCATTTTTTTGCCAAATTGATTTCTTCAAGTCCCTGTTAAAGAAAAAAAAATTGTCGTAAGTCAAAAAGTTCTGAGTACATTTATGCTAAAAAATGTCAAACTTTCCAATGGAAATGTCAGATTGCACCTGGCAACACTTAGTGTTGCCTAGGCCAGTTATATATATAGCAACCTACGTAATCACCTATTACAACAAACACAAAGGGGGAGTGGACAAAAATGATGAAATGTGCGAAACCTATAGCGTCAACCGTAACACTAGGCAATGGCCTATGGTAATATTTTATTCCATCCTCAATATGGTTGGAATTAATGCCCAGGTTATTCTCGCTGGCAACAATGTGAAAGCTGTAAGACATCGGCTATTTTTGAAGAAACTCGGTGAATATCTGGTGAAGGAACATCTAGATCGACACTCAGTAAACCCAAAAGGTATCCCGTATCTTCTTCAGCTACAAATAAAAAGCCTCTCCTCAAGAATGAGAGATCAATCATCACGAGAAATGCAAGAAATTATGGTTAAATCCAACGAATCTCTAGTGGCTACAGCGGATCCTGATGCCCTCTCACGCTCTGAAATCAGTAAAAAAACAGAGGAAAACCAAGTCAACCAAATTTCATACTTATCAGTTAATTGTCTTGGAGTTTCTTAACCAAAAACAAATTCAAAATATTATGTTTCGTTGTGAAATTCATGAAAGACCTCTGAGGTCGATTGCGCGTTCCAAAGTAATTTTTTGATTGCACGTTCCCAGGGTTAAAGACTGCCTATCAACCTCCTACCTTTCCTGTCAGCCAACTATTCCAATAATACATTAATTAGCTTTAAATTTTTCAATTAAGCAATTATGGTAGTAGAGACAGATAGAAAAGACAAGCCACTGCATCATATTATATTTGTCTTTATTTATTTCATTTATAGTTTAGTATTTAAATATAAAAAAAAAAAATGTTGGCAATTATTTGGATTATGAACCCATCTTATTTAGTATTTACAGTCAATATTTCAGCAGAATTTTGTTTTGGACTATTCCTCAACCATTCTTTCCTATCATGTTTTAGTGATTCTTCTTTTAAGCAAGAGCTTCCTTACTCTTGAACTGACCTTTGATATTTTTTATATAGTGAATTTTAAATTATTATGAACACTTACTTTATTATTTCAGAATAAAAGAGGCTGTGATGAAAGTGATCCAAAAGAAAAAGGTTATTATTTTATTTTTTTGTGCAATTACTGTAATTTATAAGTTTGGCTGTAATTTTTCAGTATATCTGATTTTTTTTTTATTTAGCCTAATGTAATTCCTTTGAAAGACAAAGAGAACCTGGACATTAACGACTTAGAAACAGATGAAGATAGTGATGATGACAATTATGGAAAGAATCCTTCAGTAAAAAAAGAATTGCCTGAATGGGCTGTCAGTAAGTAGAATGAATGAATTTTTACCTAACATTAACTTTTATTTAATTTACCACACAAACATTTGATATTAATTATTCATAATAGAATTATATCCTTGTGTGTATAATTATTTCCATTGTAAGAGTTGAATTTTGAACTGTTAATTCAGTTTAATTGTTGGGGAATGAATGAATTTGACATAATTTGGATGTACACAGTTGGCCTGTTTTTAGCAGATTTCCCTTAAGGGATTGAGGTCGTACTCATGACGCGATTTTCAAAACATCTTTTCAAATGTCCATCGATCCTACCTAGGATATGACAAAAATGAGGTACATTCAAAATTTTATGTATATATATATATATATATATATATATATATATATATAATATATATATTATTATTATTTATTTCTACCACTTTGTCCGATGTATGTGGCATTACAACTATTGTAAACGCCAGACCTGTCCAGAAGCTCAACATGATCTTTAACGTGCGGCAAAAGAGCTTTCCACATGCAACTGCTCTTATACGCTTCTGAAACTCCTGTTGCCTTCAATTTCTTTCCAATCCTCTATGAGACAGGGCCAAAGTAAGGAATGGAGATAGGGTAATCCTTTTTGACCTTTGACTAGGCTCCAACCATTGGATCGTCCATCTCCTCGCTCATCTTCTTGTATCTTAAATTTATTAATCATTCCTCCATTTTCTCTTTACACACATTGTAGAGAACATCCATGTGTACATCCAAATTGATTCGTTCCTCTACCACCCAGCTTCCCTGGAAGAATTTGACGTAATTTATCTATTGAGGTTATACTTATGACATCATGAAAATTTTCTTCAAATATCCATTGAGTTGATAAAAATGAAGTGTATTGAAAATGTTTTTATATATATACAACATTTTATGTGAAATTTCTTTTGGGCTGCTAGTTCACTTTTAAATAAAAACAAATTGCAGTCAAGTATCAATTCTGAGAACTAAATCATGTTCCTTTTTTGTAAAATGCATACACTCACACTTCCACTTACATATGTATATACACTTATACAAACACATGTATATACATACATACAAAAAGAAGACAAAGATCATTGCTAAATACAGAGATGAGAGTTCAAGGAACAAGGGCTTTATTGCAAGACTGGAAGTAAGTAGACAATTTTACTTCTGCCTTTCCTTCAATAGCTTTTTTAAAGTGTTTTATTAAAAATCAAATGTTTTCTGATGCTTAAATATTGTTATACTTTTAGTAAAAGAAGAAAGAATTAGACAGGATAGAATTCATACTTTGGTCCCAATGGATCTTGTGCTTCAATATTATTCCTACCCTAGTCAAACCCCTGACCTCACAGCGTTATTTGGTAATACTAATTTAAATGATTTAGAAAATATTAGTGAATTCTGGTTTCCTTATTAACTGGTGTTTTATTTTTAGGTAAAATGACAATGAAGAGGGTAAGATCATCAAGTGCTGTATGGCTGGATACTCCTCCTCTAAAAAAATAACCTTCTCCATGTTTATAAAAGTTATTTATATTTCTAATCCTAGGTTTTGTTAGATATTT
The DNA here is from genome assembly GCA_019009955.1 of Riptortus pedestris. Lineage (NCBI taxonomy): Eukaryota > Metazoa > Arthropoda > Insecta > Hemiptera > Alydidae > Riptortus > Riptortus pedestris. Next base: position 129,241,293 of record CM032228.1, on the reverse strand, counting down.
TTTTTAATAAACCATTATATTTTTAATAATAATTCATTATTCCCACTAGCAATACTAAATTGAAATAAGCACATTCATTCAATGGAGCTGTTCTGGAATGGGTCTTCCAAGCACTAACCCATATAACCATTATTTAAAACATAGATCTTTAAGGCCTCCATCTTCTGATGCCTTCAATGATGACCTTTTTAGTTTAACACACCTATCTAGTCGGGCTACATCGCCTCCACAGCCCAGCGAGAAAAGGTACCATCAAGGTAAAACCACTCCATTAATTAAAAACATCATTCACTCCAAGATCCTCAACATAATGCTCAGAAATCCTGAATCCAGATTCTGGGTAAACCTTGACAAGCCTTCTCCAGCTTAAGGCTGAAAAAGAAAAGAAAAAAAACAGATATAAATAAAAATATGGAAAACAGTAACAAGAAAAAATAAAACACTACTACTATTAGAACAGGACAAACTAAGAACACAAAATGCAACAAAAAAACACACAAAAGAGGAAAAAAAGCACGAAACAACAAATAAAACAATTAAAAAAATGAAAAAAGTCCGTCACGCAGGGGCTGCGTAAACTATGCAGATTTCCCACGTGAAGTTTTACAATAGGGAAATCTGCCTAATAACAACTGTAGTAGTAAGAAACCTCTAAACCTAAAACATTATTTAGGGCGTAATAACCCAGTAGTTTCTAGCCCCAAAAAACAGATGACCTAACCTCTAAACCTATTCACGAGGGACGAATAGTTATGGAAATGGCCACCAGAGCTCTCGGCGGAAAGTCTGAACATAGCCTGGTGACCACACGCAGAATACAAATGCAAATATCTCAGTTAATATTCAAGATACAGAATAAATGTATAGAACGATATTTATAGTAAATTTAATTTGTAATAAGATTTATTCTATACAATTTTTCGATCCGACGCATAATAACGGAGATATTTTGAATTTTCAAAAATCCCCCCCCTCTAAACCCCCCCTCCCACTGGTCCGATTTCAGCCGTTAACGAACTTGATCTTCCTTTTTACATAAAACGAATAAATTCCGAGTTTGGTAAAGATCAAACAAGAATTGCGACCGCTAGAGCGTTAACAGACAAATATATATATATATATATATATATAGATATATATATATATATATATATATATATATATATATATATAGATTATATATATATATATATAATTTTATATATATATTATTTTGAACAGACCTCATTTTCGTCATCTCCTAGGTAGGATCGATGGACATTTGAAGAAATTTTTCGAAACTCGCATCATGAGTACGACCTCAATAGCTGATTTCCCTTAAGGGAAATCTGCTAAAACATTAAAGTCAAAAACAGAAAATATCTTATAAAGTAACCAAATAATTAAAACCATTAAAACAGGGTTAAATAAAAATAATTATGTATATAAATGTAATTATTACATTAAATTTTCTAAAATCTTTAACATGCATTCACAATCATATGCACACACTTTCTCTGAAACACACACACATGTACATTAACTCAAATGCATGCAAACATACACACATACATGTGTGTGTGTGTGTGTGTGTGTGTATATATATATATATATATATATATATATATATATATATATATATATATGTAGTCAGAAATTTTGGCTAGAGTTAAAACATTTATTTTAAAAAGAATTATCAATTTTAAAATGCAATACTTTTAAATTTGATAATAGATGTTAATGTCTTTTAAATGTAGGAGTATTATGGGAATGTGTGGGCTACCTTCAGTAAGTCATGTGGGATCACGTCTTTCAGTCTGTTAGTACGTATTTTATTGCAAGCGGAGCATTACACATATTACATTTAGGCATGCTTTTCTTTTCAAATAGATAACCATGGGCTAGGAGAGAATGACATATACGTAGTCTAGTAAAGACTACTTCATCTCTCAGTGACCATGCTTCATGTTTATCTCCCAATAACTTAACTGTAGTTTTAATTTGTCTTAGGTTTTTGTCTGTTCATAAACTGCCCTCTTGCCATTCTTGGAGTATGTTAGTTTTAACATAGTTTTTTAAGTCGTCCAAAATTATTTTTTTAGTGTCATTATTGGTGTTTTTGTCGTTAGTTTCGCAAGTCCAATATTCTGGTGTCCTAGTAGCCACACCAATGTTATGTAATTATCATGATTATGAATGTGTTCCAAAATGTTTGTTATAATGGGATGAGTAGAATACATGTTTTTAGGGAGAATAAAGAACTTAACAAGTCTGAAAATAAAATTGCATGGTGATTTTGAACATTTTGTAGATTTTCTAGAGACAGAGGTATTGCGTGTAATTCACCTGAATAAATACTTAATGCACAACTTAATTTTTGAGCATAAGTGTGGTTGTCAATGAGTGTAGCAGCCGGTTTTCCAAAGTCAGTCTTGAATGTATGCAATGCATGTTTAGGTTATTTTCAGTAATGGTGTTGAGTTTGTTAAGGTTAAATCAATATATAAGTTAAAGATACTTGTTCCAAAGACGTTAGTCAAAAGAACTTGTGTCAAACGAACTTGGCTTCACAGCCATTTCCGAAGAGTGTTTGGAAATACACTAGAATATACGACGTTTAGTTTACACGACGTTTTGGACTTTCATCCATTTGTCATACGAACTGTTTGTCATACATCAAAAACTTTTCCGTTTACTCAATTTTGTCCTAGGCTAGCACTTGAAGCGAAAGCTCACGTGTAGCACACGCCTAGCTGAAGAGATCCGAAAGATCGAAACGAAGTCATCCCAAACATGTCTATCGCACTGAAAGTGCGTCCCGAATCCAACCTGTTACGGTTATTTTAGCAGATTTTCCTCAGCTATTGAGGTCGTACTCATGACTCGAGTTTCGATAAATTTCTTCAAATGTCCATCGATCCTACCCATGAGATGACGAAAATGAGGTCCGTTCAAAATTATATATATATATATATATATATATATATATATATATATATATATATATTTGTCTGTTACCGCTCTAGCGGTCGCAATTATTGTTTAATCGTTACCAAACTCGATATTTATGTAAAAAGAAAGATCACGTTCGTTAATGGTGAAATCGGGCCAGGGGGAGGGGGGGGTTTAGAGGGGAGGATTTTCGAAATATCTCCGTTACTATACGTGGGATCGAAAAATTGTATAGAATCAATCTTATTGCAAATTAAATTTACTATACATATTGTTATATGCGTTTATTCAATATCTTGAATATTAACCGAGATATTTGTATTTTTTAGTTTTCAGCCATCAGCAAACCGCCACTTCCACTCATGTTACATAAACAATACTCTGCTACATAATAAATTACATTATTCGAAATTTAAATACCAACAATTGTATTGAAGAGCCTTTATTATACGAGATACAAGCAAATATGTCCTGGTGAACCCCCCCCCCCATCTTGAGGTTTTGGACTACTAAAATTTGATTGATGGAGATAACAATTATTCTGACTCATTATTAAGGTCTCTAGTACAGTACTAGATATAGTAAATAGTTCTCAATAAAATTAATATTTTATATTCTGATATATTTCAGTAATTTTTTTCTTTCCGGTGTGAGGCGGGCAGACCCGTTTGTTTACATTTCTTACCTAACGCTTCCTGTCGGCAGGTTATTGAAATTGGATGAAACATTTCTTATTACCATTTGTATTTATTCTCGATGGTGTTGTGTTACCAGTATGTAGATTTATCTATTACTGAAATACACGAGGGAAATCTGCTTAGTTTACGCAGCCCCTGCGTGACGGACTTTTTCACGAAAGGCAGCACTTAGTTCACTTGTTTTGGGCATTATTTAGCAGTTAAAATTATGTAGATCTTACAAGATTGAAAAATTTCCGAATACTGACAAAAAATAACAGGATTATACTGTAGGAAGTAAAAAAAAAATCAAGAAAACAAACAGACCTTCGTAGTTATGTACAAACAAAGAAAATGTGTAAAACTTTTTTCCTCGTGTTTATGCTATTTGAAAATATATTTTTTATTATGATCAAGGCTTTCAATTGAATGTTTACTGATATTTAATAAGTCTTAGTTGTACTTATTATTGGGCATACTCAAATGAATTGTTTTTAATTTATTATTTATAGAAAAAATGGAGCGTGCAAATATCCCCCCCCCACTGTATATAAGTATATATAATTTTGAACAAACCTCATTTTCGTCATCTCCTGGGTAACATCTATGGGCATTTGAAGAACTTTTTCGAAAATCGCGTCATGAGTGCGACCTCAATAGCTGATTTTCCTTAAGAGAAATCTGCTAATAGTCAAGACTAAAGATAATATTTGTTATTGGCTGAAATGGGACTTGGAATGGCGGGGATTTAGAGGGGAGGGGAAAAATTTAATTAAATTTAATTCGAAAATTTAAAATATCTCCGCTATTATCGGTCGGATCCTAAAATGTTATAGAATTAAACTTGTTAAACTATTGATGGTCTACAATTGTTATTCTATGCATTTTCTCGTAACTCAAGTATTAAGCGAGTTATTCATACTTTCTTGTTTTTTGCCCTCAGTAACCCTCTCCCTTCTACTCGTCGGATTTTATTCATATAAATAGAGAATATGTGGTGAGATAACATTATCCTCATTATTTTAAATAATGGACGAGGAATTGAGTGGGGAGTTATTTTATTTTGATTAATATGACCCAAGAAAAGAATATTTATTTATTGTGGACCGTTCGCTGCGAGGCGATATTTCTCAGGAGTGAGATAAGATCGCAAATGTGTTATAGCAGCACGTGAGAAATCTGCTTAGTTTATGCAACCTCTGCGTGACGGACTTTTTCTGATTTTCATTAAAGTCCCTTACATAATCAGAGTCTTCTGTCCTTTTTGATAAACTTTCTTCGTTCTTCCATTTTTGGCTTTAGTGTCTTCGTTATATTTTCACGCCAAAACTACTGAACCGAATTTTATGAAACTTTGTATGTGTCTTATTACTAACCCAACTTAGACTATAGGCTAACTAATATTCTCAGAAACGAACAGGAGTGTGAGATATAAGGGAGTAGAGCGGTAACAGACAAATATATATATATATATATATATATATATATATATATATATATATACAGTTTTGAATGGACCTCATTTTCGTCATCTTCTGGGTAGGATCGATGGACATTTGAAGAAAAATTTCGAAAATCGTGTCATGAGTACAACCTCAATAGCTGATTTCCCTTAAGGGAAATCTGCTAAAAGTGATTTTATTGTACAACCAACAAAATAGTATCGTGAAATCGTGATTTCTTGGGTTTTCATTTTCCTAAAGTAAGTAGGTAATTGAGAGATGTGAAGAATGAGGTGCATCTGCAAATAATCGATGTTAAAGGCCGTCCCAGGATACTAATTGAAAGAATGGAGAGAAAAATAAAAATTGAAGCTTATAAAAATCCAACAGTAAGTGTAGGTGCCCTAGCTAATATGGTCCAATCAACTTCTGGGGCATATGTCAGAACGAAAACGTTGAGGAATGTTTTGAATTCTTAAGATCTTTATGGCAGGATCTCGAGAAAAACCTTATATTATTGAGACCAATCGCAAAAAATACTTTCTTTTGCTAGAGAAAAAATTAAGAAGCCCATCAGTTTTTGGGGAAATGTGCTGTTCTCTGATGAGAGTAAGTTTAATTTGTTTGGATCTGATGGACAAAAGCCTATTTGACGTAGGAGGAATGAGGTACTGAAAAAGCATAACGTTACGGTTACTGTGAAACATGGGGGTGGCAATGCAATGGTTTGGGGATGCATAGCTTATAATGGGGATGGAAATCTAGCACCTATTAAAGGTATTTTAAATGCAGAAGGTTATGTAAAGATTTTGCGGGGCAATCTCTTAGCAAGTGCAGCTAAATTTGGAGTCCAGCATCAGTTAATTCCAGAAGAACAATGATCCGAAACATGCAGTCAATGAAACTAAAGAATACAGCCAATAAAAATAAAAAATGGTTGATATTTAATGTTCGTCAACGACTTTAAAACTCTCCACAGTCACCAGACTTGAATATAATTGAAAATTATTGCCACACGTTAGACAAAAATGTTCCCAAACACCACGTAGCTAGAATGCACCACCTCAAGAATCCTTTTCTATGAGAATGGGAACAAATCAATCCAGATTTAATTTAAAACCTTGTAAAATCAACGCCTAGACATTTACAAGTGGTATTGTTCACTAAAGGACTACATAAAAAATAGTAAATTTAAAAAAATGATGAAAAAGTGTGGTGTGCAAATACTTTTTTCCGGGTCTTTTTGTAAGATTTAAGTTTTATTTTACTAAGCAAAACGTTTTTCATTTGAATTATATATGTATTAAATCCGTTTTTTTTTCAAGAGCCATTTATTATACGAGATACATGCCAATATGTTCTGGTGACCCCTTCCCCCCTCTTAAGTTTTTGGACTACTTAAATTTGATTGATTGAGATAAAAACTATTCTGATTCATAATAAATTACAATACTAGATATAGTAAATAGTTTTCAATCAAATCAATACGTTATACTCAGATATATCACAGTAATTGTTTTTCTTTCCGGTAAGAAGTTGGCAAAACGGTTTGTTTACATTTCAGATGCTCTCCGCCGGGAGGTTTCTTATTATCGTTTGTATTTATTTACTTAATATTCACAGTGGTGTTGTGTTTCCGGTATGTAGATTTATCTATTGTTAAACTTCACGCGAGAAATCTGCTTAGTTTACGCAGCCCTTGCGTGACGGACTTTTTCTTTTAGCAGATTTCCCTTAAGGGAAATCAGCTATTGAGGTCGTACTCATGACGCGAGTTTCGAAAAATTTCTTCAAATGTCCATCGATCCTACCCAGGAGATGACGAAAATGAGGTCCGTTCAAAATTATATATATATATATATATATATGAGGTGTGTAGTTCTTTTCGGAGCTTTGGTCAATGTTGGTGAAATGAATCTTAGTTTATGCCAATATTTCGAGATTTTTATTTTCTCTTCCTCAGGGCTGTAAAATTACATATACTAACATTATACTATTGCACATTCATTGTTATAAAAGGGTGTGTTTTCCTTATTATTGCTTACCAAGACTTTATGTTCATAGACTAGTATACATTATTATGCACTATGACTAGGTTATAGTAACCTTCCTTGTTTTGTTTACATAGCAGGGATCACAGCCTTTATGTATGTTTTATATATTATAGTATGGTGTATTTGTTTGTTAAACTATATATATAATTGTTGTACTGATATTATTTTTACAATTTTATCTGTACACTATTTTAATTATTGCTATGGGTTTATTGTTAAATCTATGTATTGCCACTTACCACTATGTCTATTGCAACTTATATTATTTACAGTAATTATTGCTATGCACTATTACAATCATTGGTCATGTTATTTTAAATTATAATTATTGTTGTGTTATGTTAAAGTTATTTCTATGTTGTATTTATGTTGCTATTTTTATTCCTTATATTTATTATATTATAACAACCATTCCTGTGGTGTATTAAAATCATTGTTATGCCTATATTAAAGCTATTCTTGAGTGTTGCATTACATTATTATTCTATTATGTATCTACAGTATTATATTCTATTATGTATTTACAGTATTATTATTCTATTGTGTTTCTACAGTATTATTATTCTATTATGTAACTACAGTATTATTATATCTATTATGTTACAGTTATGTATTGCTGTTTGTAGTTATATTTTTTTATTAGAGACCTTCTTGATGTATTACATCTATTAAATTATAAAATGTTTAGTTGTTACACTAGTGTTAATATATTAAATAATATATATATAAATATATTATATGTATATATATATATATATACACACATTACACATTTTATAATAATAATGATATGGGTATTATATATAATGTGGTGTATGGGTTGTTCGAGTGTTATGTATGTGAATCATTGTCATGTTATGTATGGATATGATATTGTTATAGTGTTGAGGTGTAATTTAAGGTATTATGTTGCAGTATATGGTGCTGAGTTTGTCTATGTCTGTATTTATGTTGCATGTGTTTTTGTGTTCTATGTATAGCATTTCCTTAAACATGTCAACACAAAAACACATGCAACAAAAAGACAGACATGACAAACTCAGCACCATATACTGCAACATAATACCTAAATACACCTCAACACTATACAATTTTCATATCCATACATAACACATATTCACATACATAACACTCGAACAACCCATAACACCACATTATATATATTACCCATTCATTATTATTATAAATGTGTATGTGTTATATAGTATATATATACAGTATATATATATATTTATATTAGATATTAGTATATAACACTATAACAACTGTAACAGTATTATAATTCTAATAGATGTAATACATCAAGAAGGTGGCTCTAATAAAAATATAACTACAAACAGCATTAACTGTTAACATTAGAATATATACTGTTTGTAGATACATAATAGAATAATATACTGTAGAAACACCTAGAATAATAATACTGTAAATACAGATAATAGAATAATAATACTGTAGATACATATAGAATAATATAATAATGCAACACAAGAATAGCTTAATATAGGCATAACAATGATTTTAATAACACACAGGAATGGTTGATATATATATATATAAGAATAAAAATAGCAACATAAATACAACATAGAAATAACTTTATAACACAACAATAATTATAATGGTATTAAAATAACATGACAATGTGGTGTTAATTGTGCATAGTTAATGTACTGTAAAATAATATAAGTATGCAATAACATAGTGGTATAGTGGCAATTGATAGTATTTAACAATAGCAATAATTAAAATAGTGTACAGTATAACCATGGTGAGTAAAATAATATAAGAACCAATGTACAACAATTATAATATAGTTTTAACAAACAAATTACACCATACTGAAATAATATAAAACATACAAAAGGCTGTGACCCTGCTATGTAAACAAAACAAGGAAGGTTACTATAAACCCTAGTCATAGTGCAATAATAATGTATACTAGTCTATGAACATATTTAGTCTTGTAAGCAATAATAAGGAAAAACACACCCTTTTATAACAATGTATAACACCAATGTGCAATATTATATGTAGTATATGTAATTTTACAGCCCTGAGGAAGAGAAATAAAAAATCTCGAAATATTGGCATAAACTAAGATTCATTTCACCAACATTGACCAAAGCTCCGAAAAGAACTACACACCTCATATAAATACAACCTGGTCGAAAACATCAGCACAAATATATATATATATATATATATATATATATATATATATATATATATATATATATATATATATATATATATATTTGTCTGTTAACGCTCTAGCGATCGCAATTTTTGTTTGATCGTTACCAAACTCGGAATTTAATCGTTTTATGTAAAAAGGAAGATCAAGTTCGTTAATGGCTAAAATCGAACCAGTGGGAGGGGCGGTTTAGAGGGGGGATTTTCGAAAATTCGAAATATCTCCGTTACCATACGTCGGATCAAAAAGGTGTATAGAACCAATCTTATTGCAAATTAAATTTACTATAAATATTGTTCTATACATTTATTCTGTATCTTTAATATTAACCGAGATATTTGGATTTGTATTGTGAGTGTGGTTGGCTATGTTTGGGAGTTTCCGCCGAGCGCACTAGCGCTAGTGTGGCCGTTTCACTAACTATTCGTCCTCGTGAGAATAGGTTATTACTAGGCAGATTTCTCTATTGTAAAACTTCACGTGGGAAATCTGCTTAGTTTACGCAGCCCCTGCGTGACGGACTTTATTAAAATCCGATAAGGATTCGGTTTACCAAACGTAGAAATCAAGAAATTACAAATAACACGCTTAATATTTAAGCTACGAAATAATGTCTAGAACAACAATTGTAGAGCATGAATAGCTTAATAAGATTGATTCTGTAACATTTATAACAATCCTATAACCATCATATAATAACGGAGATATTTTGAACTTTCGAATTCCCCTACTCTTAAACCCCCCCTTCCGACCATGGTCGAATTTTACCCATTAATGACTATGAACTTATGGAGTTTGGTAACGATAAGATAAAAATTGCGACCGCTAGAGGGGTAATAGACTAATAAATACATATAATTTTCGTTATCCCCAAGGTAGGATCGATGGAGACTTAAGGAAATTTTTCGAAAATCTCGTCATGAGTACTACCTCGATAGCTGATTTCCCTTAAGAAAAATCTGCTATCACTCCCGATATATTGGCTTATTGGTTATGTGAAATGCGTAGGGAAGTGGGGTTTACTGAAGATTGAAAACTACAAAATACCATTAATAAAATTGATTTACTATACGGGTTTTGTAGAAGCTTAAAGGATTTTTTCCGCACTAATCAACTTCAATTGCCTATTTAATTTAAAAGGATATGGTATAATCCTAAAAATGTGTATATTGACACATAAACTTTAATAATACTTTCACTACTTTCTAAAATGACTTATTAGTAATATTACATGACTTTTAAAAGTGCTGTTTTAATGAAAGATTTTTCTTAATCATATTCGTTTTGGCAACATTTTCAACTTTGTCGTCATTCTGTTTGCAAAGTAAAAAAACATTAAGATTCAATTGACACCAAATCTTCGTTATATTAAAACCTTCCCGACTGCAGAGGTCGGCGCAAACTCATGAACTCCTGCGCATGTTACACTGCAGATCTGCATAGGAGGTCTCCTAGGACTGTCATGTAAGTGAAGAGCAAGTTGGAATAGACCTGTTAGTTTCAATACTTCTTAATCTCATTCGAAATTCCCAGAAATTAGTAGGTAATTTTCTTTGTGTGAATAGGCCAACCCGCTCACTGAGGGCGTCATCGACCCTCTCTATCCATTAGTCTTCAAGTTCAAGTGGCTGCTGAGTAATCAATACTTCATTCAAAGTTATAACGGCTGTTTTTTTATTTTTAATATTTCGACTACATTAATTTTTGTAAGTAAATCAATATTTTAATATTTATCTACACAAATCACACAATTTTTTTCTTTCATATAATGATATTTTGTAGGCAAAAAAGATTAAAATTTGGTTCTATATTTATGTAGTTTATATTTTATTATTAATTGATGCAATCTAATATTTATCCCTCTGTTGTCCACAGCTGGCAAATGAAATCCAATTAAATTTAAGTTTTTAATCATACACTTGAATTTTTGTAACTGTCATTGTAGTAAAAGGAAATAATGTAAGGCAGAAAATGTCTTCAAGTATTATAAAATGTTGTGTAGATAATAATTATATATATATATATATATATATATATATATATTATATTTATTAGTTATGTCAATTTAAAAATGAGAATCATAGAAATATATCATTTAACATTGATGAAAACTTTATTAAATATATGTCGGTAATGCTAAAAGAAAAATTAGACAATTAACATTATTTTAATTACTAAAGAAATTGAATTGCTAAATGAATATGTGGATACATACACACAGTGCAGGCCGAGTTAATGGCTCCCATGATTTTTTTATATCGTAAATGATGAATTAGGTACATTACGATTAATGGTATTATATATAAGTTTTTACATTTGATGAGAGATGAAATTGAGAGTAGAAATCAATTACATCTATTTTAATATTCAAAATTCAAGGTTATTTCAATTTATTGGTAAACTTATAACTGATAAAAGTTGCCCTGGGTTGTCTTACATTAGAGAAAGGACTGCCCAGAAGTCCTGCTACCCATCTTCTCTCTTGTAAGTTTTCTCTAGACTCCTGATCTGTTCTAAGCTCCTTACCACACCTCCTTTACCATTGATTGTCTACCCACTGTCTCAGTCTGCCCTGACCCTAGGAGTTCCACTCTAGACATTTTTAGCAATCTTCTACTCTAATTTAACCAACTAAATAATAACTTTTACAAAAATTAGTACTTTTACAAATAAGTCATAATTTTAGTTAGCACAAGAATAGCTATTCATAAAACATTAAATTAGAACACAACATATATAATATGAATTTTGTATCTACAAGCTAACTTTGTAGTTATCCTGGTGAATAGGAAACTCAGATTTCCATTCAGAAGTACTAGAAAAGGATTGAGGTCCCTGAGATATGCAGTGGTTTCTTGATGCCTCAAACTATCATGTTAAAAAAAAAAAGCTCCATAAAAAGAGTAGAGAAAATTCGATGTAAGCCAGGACTGTAAGAAACCCCATGCCATACATAAGCTGATTAATACTTGGGATTGGCCAGTATGAGTAAACTATAGAAGCTATACTATTAATTTAACCTCCAGTCTGCTTAACTAACATGTCCTTAGTGAGGTTTTAGATAAGAAGTAAAAACAATATGATTACATAATTTAAATAATGTCTTTCTGTATATAAATTTAATTTTTTTATTTTGGAGAAAATAAAAAGCTTTATCCAGCTTTTAATAAACCTCCAATATAGTACAAATCTAAATTACTATTATAACAATTAATACAATGATGACCCTCCTTCCCATGGGTTACGTTGGATACCCCATGTAGATGTTTAACAAAATTTCGATCTTGAGATCTGGCTGTTACATTACAAGATTACACCATTAGAACAATATATATATATACTAGCTCAGATACCCGGCTTTGCTCGGGAATTCATTTGAGGCTGAATGGTGATGGTATATTTTTGGCAAGGCTTTACTTTGCACAATATTTTGACATTTACCCGTTCCAGTGTTTAGGGTTAGTACCCGTTGTTGGCATTTGTTAATAATAAAATTATTTTTTTATGTAAGACTTCACTGTCCTGCATATTGTCATATTTCCCGTCTCCTGTGCATTATGCATAGATTTTTATTAGATAGATTTGAATTATTAAGGACAAAATATTAACATACATTTGAATTAATTTTTCTAGGTGAGGTACCTGGGAGTTCATATTGAAAAGAATAGTTGAGCAAATTTCTCTAAATAACAAAGTAAACAACTTTTTTATGTGCATATTTGCCGAAACCCCAATAGAAAACGAAATATCACTATTTTTAATTTCAGGCCTCCCTTATAACCCCCACTCCTGCCCGTTCCTAGAAATGTTAGTATGGCTTATTATAAGGAAGGCGTTAGTGCTAATACACATACCGAGTGTTTTAGTTAGTAAGGTTGAGTCTTTTGTGCCAAATAAAATTGTTGCCTTCCACAGTAGTTTTGAACGTATAACTCATTTATACTTAGATATACGACAAAAGTGAATATAACAAAAGTTTCTCTAAATAACAAAATAAACAACTTTTGTTATGTGCATATTTGCCGAAACCCCAATAGGAAACGAAATATCACTATTTTTAATTTCAGGCCTCCCTTATAACCCCCACTCCTGCCCATCCCTAGAAATGTTAGCATGACTTATTATAAGGAAATCGTTAGTATTAATTCACATAGCGAGTTTGGTTTAGTTCGGTTGAGTCTTTTGTGCCAAATAAAATTGTGGACTCCCGATATTATTTTTAGCTATAACTCATTTATACTTCCGTATACGGCAAAAGTGCATATAATAAAAGTTACTCTAAATAACAAAATAAACAACATTTGTTATGTGCATATTTGCCAAAAAACCAATAGGAAACGAAATATCGCTATTTTTAATTTCAGACCTCCCTTAAAACCCCCACTCCTGTTCGTCTCTGAGAATATTAATATAGCCTAAAGTCTAAGTTGGGTTATTAGTAATATACATACCAAGTTTCATAAAATTCGGTTCAGCCGTTTATGCGTGAAAAGGTAACAAACAAACAAACAAATAAACAAACAGACACGAAAGAAACAAAATGCAGTTATGGTGACTATGATATGTGAAACGAAAAGTTATCGTGAAATTTCGCGAAAAAATCAATGTACAGACAGAGGTTACAATTTTATATATATATATATATATATATATATATATATATATATATATATATATATATATGTGTGTGTGTGATAGAATAATTCCATCAGTCAGACTTCAATAAATAACTAAACATGTGCAATAAATACAACAAATACACTTTTATATAAAAACAAATTTTAGTCAAGTATCAATTTTGAGAACTGAATCTTGTGCCTCTTTTGAGCCATACACACGCATGCATGCACACACTCACACACACACACACACACACACACACACACACACACACACACACACTGTATAAAACAGTGTAATTTAATATTTACAGAAACTTTAGATATCAATATTAATAACTTTAAAAGACTGTCATACAGAGCTGAGTAAACTATTCAGATTTCCCATGTGTTGGAATAATTCACTGGTCATCTCAAATTACCAAAGATTCTATAATTCTCCAGTAGTAAGAACCCTTTGTAAACAAAAATTAAAGTGGAAGCTGGAAATGAGATTTTTAGTGATTCTGTTAGTTAAAGTAACGACAATTAGAAGTGAGATACGAAAAAAAAAGGTCTATGCATACATTTTTCACACCAGACAAGGGCTACAGACAGTTGCACTATAACATCAGGGTGAAAATCTCAGCCACCAAGTGAGGAAAAATAATTTAGGATCGCATGGTCATCCATCTCAGTAAACAGACATCTCACTCAGCAATGTGGCATACCACCATTCCTTCATTCCCTAGTCAGCTGTTCAGGTGAGTGCAGATGTACTCACAAACAATGTCATGCTCAGGTATAAAAGAGGAGTAACCTGCCAACCAGTACATTGAAACACTTCATTGAGATGACTCACGTAACACACAGTGATGATTTAAGTTATAGAGTTTCTCTGCCCACCATTGCTTTGTTATATCAGGGAATGTAGCATTTTCATCCAAGCCCTGCCTGACGAGAGCCTCCCTTGCATCCCTTAACCTTCTGGTAACTGCTCTTGAATAGAAAGTACCCCACTCCACTTGCAGACCAGACCTCTTCAATTTTTGAAGTCAAACATGGAACAAACCTTGGTCTTCGTGTGAAAATACCCTACAGGTGTGCCCCTTTTCAGCCGTATCACCACAGCTCTGACCTTGTTATCAACCAAGCAGGAAATTATGAAAGACACCATGAAGTACCATAATATGCTCACACTTCAGCTGGAGATGACTCTTAAGTGCTAAAAACCTCTGTCGAGACTTGAGGGATGCCATTCCTAGATTATAAGAACTACGGATATCTATATCAGGGCCCTCAGCACCTTCCTCCTCTGAATGTCACTCCCAGGTATCTCTCTGAAACACAACAGTATAACAATAAGTAACAATCAAGGCATTGATCTAAGGAAACCTAGAGTCGGGGGTTCAATTCCCACAAGCATAATAGGAATTCATTTAGCGATTAATTCCTCCTGGCCCTCCACTAAATTGTAGAAAAGCGTAATGTATCCCATGTTAAAAATAATCTTTCCCTTAAAAGTTATTCAAGAAATTTCTTAATTTTATTGAGGCATTCTCATTGAAGTAGAGGGTACATTAACATTATAGTTTGTAGTGTATAGATAATGCACTTGGAAAGGAAAAGTCCACCCAAGACAGATATCTTCTATATTTGTGATGTCTTCAGAAAGCCCTGAGGTAAGGTTGGGGTGAGGGTGAGGGTGTCTGTAGCTCAGTCTACTCTCTGATGCTAGCTAAACAACAGCAACATATTCTGACCCTGGGAATGAGAAAAATGTTGAACAAATTATTTTGCTATGAGTAACTTGCAGGCAAAACTGCAAAGCAACATTAAAAGAAGAAATTCCAGATTCACTTCCCACTAGGGGAGACAGGTAGAGAATAAAAAGGCTTGTTCACAGATATGTAGCATGAAAATATTTGAAAAGGAACTCTTTCCTTAATGAATGAATGCCATTAAGGAAAGCCTGCCCGGGGGTGAAAAGAAACCTCTTAACTCTTACAATTCAAAATCTGAGAAGAGGAGGAGCTCCAAAAATGAAAAGTGTAATAAAAAATGTTCTAGAGATAAGCTAGAAAAGCCAAGGAGTACTTTCAAATATGTAGAATAATATATATTGCAGGAATGTGAAATTCAAGAAATAAGGATTCATCTAGGGATTTGAATGGCAATTTAATGTGAACTCTCAACAACAGGGACTGCGGGTCTTTGAAGGAAATCTGAAGGAAGAAGAAGCGTGGAGAATGTGAAGCAATACTGAACTAAGGAACTTTTAGGAGCATGCTTTTAAAAGGACAGCCTGCAATGGTTGGGTAATTTTGTAAAAATGGAGCCTGCCAGGCTGGCGAAAAAAATTCAAAATTTATTAAATATATTTAGCCATTGCTAAAAAAAAAAAAATACTTTGCAGCCTGTTGCAAAGAACAAAACCTGCTGGAAAGAACATTGATAACTAATCGTATTATTGTTATGTTATTAATATTCTGAAGCTCATTTTGATTTTATTAAATAATATATTTAGATTGTTTATTAATTTCCTCAACCTATTTACTGTCCCAGCGTTCATTATTATTTAGGTCAATAAAGGTCAATAGATACAGGATAACCTTCTATAAATAAATATTATGTCCTCAAACATCTTTTTCAGCTAATTATTTTGGATAACTACTCCATTTCAATATCTATATATTAGTGTTTGTATAAAGTTTACAAGGTAAATTAAGTTTATTAGATTACATAATTTTAAATTGCTTTATTCGTCATTCTTGGGATTGTAATATTTAGTACACCTTAATATTTTTTTTAGTTGTTGTAATGACATGGAATTAATATAATGTCTTAATTGAATCAGTATTAAATAAATTGAGCCAATGCTGCAGTTTTATAATTTTAATCTGCCAAAAGCCTAAAGAAACTATTAAATAATTTTAAATTGAATCATTGATTTTATTTTATTTCATTTATAGTCTTGTTTATTTTGCTTATTGGTCAAGAAAAGCACTTATACAAGTGTTTTTCAGTGGAAAAAACTGATTTATTGAAGGATGCGCAACAATTACTTGGAACTACAAATAATTTTGCTTTAAGAAATTCAAAACTGAATTTAAACATACTTGATATAGAGATCTAGGGAGTGCAGTTTTTATGCACTAGACATTGTAAAATATACAAAATTACATATTATACCAATTAGAATAACTGATAAAATATTTGGTGAGAATTGAGAAAAAAATCTATTAGCAATAAGAATTTCTTTATGTACTTTTAAATCACTTACAATGTTAATAGTATAAGTCATAAATCTTTATTAAATTGAGTTCTTTGCTTGCAAGGTATAAAGGAATCTCTTTGGTGATAAATAATATCAAGAGACATTATTAACCATCATTGGTTCAGCAATTAATAATAAAGTATACTTTACTAATTAAGCATATCGATTAATAACATTAATAATTAATATTTTACAAAATTTGTGATTTGTATACTCCATCTAAATG
The DNA here is from genome assembly GCA_019009955.1 of Riptortus pedestris. Taxonomy (NCBI): domain Eukaryota; kingdom Metazoa; phylum Arthropoda; class Insecta; order Hemiptera; family Alydidae; genus Riptortus; species Riptortus pedestris. The sequence continues at coordinate 129,223,891 of CM032228.1, read as the reverse complement.
TGTCAGAAATATTCTATCTGATATCAGTTTCTTGAACATGTAGTATACTGAATCGATATTTATCTTTGAGTCTAATAATTAAGCAATGTACAGAAACAGCATAAAAAAAATGTATAATGTAAGCTCAAAACCTTACCATGTCCTCTTAACTAGTTCCCAACAGCAGATTCACTTCTTAATATAAGTCCATTTTCCTTCATTTTAACCTTTTTTTTAAACAGAATTCCCATAACTGAAATCAAGTATTGAGGTTATATTCATGATTATGTATTTTAAAATGGCCTTTAAATGTCTATTGATCCTACCCGGTAGATGATATATATATATATATATATATATATATATATATATATATATATATATATATATATATAGTAGACCTAAATTTGACAATAAATAATATTGGATAAGCAGCCATATCAAAACAATAGGATCGTTTCAACTGAAAAGCATATAAGTACAGATACTAAAATTATGTTTGCTCGCTCATTCATTTGGAGTGACTGAAAATCGACATCTTCACAAAATATAATACAAATAATCAATACAAATGTGGATTTGATACAGAATCTTCAAAATAAGTTGGACAAACATAGGAATTCTAAATGAGCTATTTGAAAGCAAAATTATTAACAAGGCCTTAGAAAAAAGATGGGAGAAGCTTCTTGTTCATATCTTAAGGCACAAAAAATTCAAAATGTATTTAGGTAGAATTATTGGATGTAATGGAATTCATTTTTTTTAACACATTACATGCATTTTGGTAGGTATATTGAAAGAACAACTTACGAAAAAAATGATTATTTGATTTTTATATATGTATATATATATTTTTTTTTTGGTAGACATTATAGATATTCGGGATTTGGGCTGGCTGGTGGAGATCTATCATCAACGGAAGGATCAAAAGGTCAAACACACCTCCACTTTTAATCAAGATTAAGAGTGGAGGTGTGTTTGACTTTTTGATCCCTCCATTGATTATAGATATTTAAGATCTTTAGTGGCACCCAAGAGATGCGAGGGATTCATGATCAGATTTTTAGGTAGTGAGTGATCAACTATACATACAGCCCCCAGACAAGAAAGACCTGGAATGAGTTGTCTCCAGTATACTGTCGGGCCTCATTGTATCTGGGGGGGGGGTCAGTAGTAATTTCGCACTGTGAACCTGCCTGTGGGCAGGATCTAAGAAAGTCATAATCATTAGTCATTTCAAGGGGCTGTCAGACATATACACTTGTTAGACTCCACTGGGCCAGAAGTATTGCGACACTAGCACACTCTGGTAGCGAATCGTAAACTAATTATCTCCCATGGCGGAGATCGAACCTGCACCTATTTTTACATTCAGCTTACTTATGGTTGTGGTGGCCTTATCCTGCATAGCCACTAGTGCCCTATATAGATATATAGAAGGCTAACAACTAACAATTCCAAATATCTCGGTTAATATTCATGGTAGAGAAACTACAAAGATAACAACATTTATAGGTAATTAAATTTGTAATAATATTGGGTCTATACAATTTTTCAATCTGATTTATAATAACATAAATATCTCAGATTTTCTAATTCCCCCTCTAAACCCTCCCTCCCCAATCCAATTTCAGCCATTAACGATCCTGATCTTCAGTTTTACATGAAATGCTTATATATCGAGTTTGGTAAAGATTCGACAAAATTGCGACCACTAGAGTGGTAATAGACAAGTATATATTGTAATATGTACATTTTCAGAACTTGTAAATATAATAGAAAAGAAAGTTATCAAATTTCAGATTGCCATTAGAAGATCCAAAATTCATGTAAGAGCTGGTTATTCACCGTTGATTTAATGTAAGCACTGACATCAAATACAATCATCATAAAAACCTGATACTGGCTTGTTTATTAACACATTATTTTCAATTATTCCAATATAAATGAGGAAAACATATTTTTCCTTTGTAAATGAAAAATGTTTGCGGACCTATAAAGTTATGGGGATTTCTCCGAATCAACGTCCCATGGTGGAAGAACAGGAAAAAGCAGTGCTCGAGGACACACTCTTGGAAGGCGTTTGGTTTGGAACAAACACTCACTACCAGCTCCTCCTATATGGCTATGACCTGAAAATATCTGATTCACCAGCAGTATGCTGAATTTCTATAAGGTGCATCTTATTTCCTTTTCTTCACAATAGCTTGGTTGAACACTCAGAAAAACAAAGGGTGAGCTCTTTGAATTCATAAATGTAATTGTACTTTAAGTTACCAATTTGTTCTAGTACCCACGCTGCCATTTAAAATCTTAAGAGTCTTGTGAACATTAGATAAATTGAATTGTTTTCAATGATGTTAAATAATTCCAAAGTATAATATGATGGTTTTGAGATCCTTATTATTTCCTTCCAACAGCATTGGGATTCCCATATTGTTATTTATTATAAGGATAGTTGTGGTATTCATGTATTTATAATATGACCAAGTAGAGTCAATTTCTATTTAATATTTGGCTAATTAAATGTGGTACAAAATAATTATCTTTTATTATTTTTTTTATTGAGATAAATACATTCCGTTGCTAGGGGTCTGGCTATTTTATGTATTATTAGGAATATAATTTAAATAAAATTATCTTTATTATACCCCCAAAAAAAAAAAAACCAACTGCACTATTGCAAATAATTTTCCATTACTAGAATATAAGTTATATTATTATTGCAAGAAGGTAAAAGTAAATTATTTAACAATAGTTTATTTAAAAATAAACAAATAACAACAATATACTGGAATAAATAAAATATGTGGGTAAATTGTATTTCAAATACAAATTACATTGTAACATTTGATGGACGCTGACTTACTCATGATTATAAAAATTGGCCAAATGGAATTTTTTTTTTTAATCATTTTTTCAGAGGAATGAAGTAATAAGAAATAGGCTAGAAACTGGCAATAAGAGGGGAACTTAGAATTGGATTAACTGATGAACAGGCACAAACGTCATTTGGATACACTCACAATAGCACACTTGAGAATGGGCAGTTACCGCAACTAAATAATGGAATGTATGTTAGAACATATGTGTGTGCACTGTTAAAAAATGTTACAAGGGGGGGGGAGTGGGCTTAAACAATTTTATGGCTTATTACTGTGTTATGAAAATAGGGGCGTTTACTCATAAGTTTTTATAATTCACTAGCTCAGAAACCCGGCTTCGCTCGGGAATTCATTTGAGGCTTAATGTTGATGGTATTTTTTTGGCAAGGCTTTACTTTGCACAATATTTTGACATTTATCCGTCCCAGTGTTTAAGGTTAATACCCATCGTTTCTGTGGATTTCTTAATAATAAAATTAATTTTTTATGTAAGACTTCACTGTCCTCCATATTGTCATATTTCCCGTTTCCTGTGCATTATGCATAGATTTTTATTAGATAGATTTGAATTATTAAGGACAAAATATTAACATACATTTGAATTAATTTTTCTAGGTGAGGTACCTGGGAGTTCATATTGAAAAGAATAGTTGAGCAAATTTCTCTAAATAACAAAGTAAACAACTTTTTTATGTGCATATTTGCCGAAACCCCAATAGAAAACGAAATATCACTATTTTTAATTTCAGGCCTCCCTTATAACCCCCACTCCTGCCCGTTCCTAGAAATGTTAGTATGGCTTATTATAAGGAAGGCGTTAGTGCTAATACACATACCGAGTGTTTTAGTTAGTTCGGTTGAGTCTTTTGTGCCAAATAAAATTGTTGCCTTCCACAGTAGTTTTGAACGTATAACTCATTTATACTTAGATATACGACAAAAGTGAATATAACAAAAGTTTCTCTAAATAACAAAATAAACAACTTTTGTTATGTGCATATTTGCCGAAACCCCAATAGGAAACGAAATATCACTATTTTTAATTTCAGGCCTCCCTTATAACCCCCACTTCTACCCGTCCCTAGAAATGTTAGTATGGCTTATTATAAGGAAGGCATTAGTGCTAATTTACATTCCGAGTTTGGTTAAGTTCGGTTGAGTTTCTTGTGCCAAATAAAATTGTTGGCTTCCACAGTAGTTTTTAACGTATAACTCATTTATACTTAAGTATACAACAAAAGTGTATATAACAAAAGTTACTCCAAATAACATAATAAACAACTTTTGTTATGTGCATAACTGCCGAAAATGCATTAGGAAACGAAATATTGCTATTTTTAATTTCAGCCCTCCCTTATAACCCCCACTCCTGTTCGTCTCAGAGAATATTAACATAGCCTAAAGTCTAAGTTGGGTTAGTAGTAATATACATACCAAGTTTCATAAAATTCGGTTCAGCCGTTTATACGTGAAAAGGTAACAAACAAACAAATAACAACCAAAAACAATCAAACAGACACCAAAGAAACAAAATGCAGTTATGGTGTCTATGACATGTGAAACGAAAAGTTATCGTGAAATTTTGCGAAAAAAATCAATGTACAGACAGAGGTTACAATTTTATATATATAATAGCTCAGATACTCGGCTTCGCCCGGGAATTTATTTGAGGCTGAATGATGAAGGTATTTTATTAGCAAGGCTTTACTTTGCACATTTTAACATTTATCCGCCCCAGTATTTAAGGTCTATACCCGTCGTTGCTGTGGATTTGTTAATAATAAAATTCAAGGAAAAGACTTCACTGTCCTCCATATTGTAATATTTCCCGTCTCCTGTGCATTATGCATAGATTTGAATTATTAAGGACAAAATATTAACATAGATTTGAATTTATTATTCCAGGTGAGGTACCTGGTAGTTGATATTGTAAAGAATTGTTGAACATATCAATATTTCTACGCGAATTACTTGCTTCATGCATTGTTCCCGAAAAAAATAAATAAAACAAAAGTAACTCTAAATAACAAAGTAAACAACGTTTGTTATGAGCACGTTAATCGAAAAACAAATAGACAATGAAATATCGGGAGTTTTTATTTCAGGCCTCCCTCATAATCCCCACTCCCGTTTGGACCTACAAATTTTAATATAGCTTAAAATCATGGAAGAATTAATGCTAATTCACATCCCGAGTTTTGTTAATTTCGGTTCAATCGCTAGTGCCCAACAAAATTGTTGGCTCCCGCTTTAGTGTTTAGTGTATATCTCGTTTATAATACGTTATACAAAAAAAGTGTATATAACAAAAGTTAATCTAAATAATAAAATAAATAACTTTTGTTATGTTCATACTTGCCGAAAAACCAATAGGAAACGAAATATCACTATTTTTAATTTCAGGCCTCTCTTATAAACCCCCCTCCTGCCCATCCCTAGAAATGTTGGTATGGCTTATTATAATGGAGGCGTTAGTGCTAATACACATACCGAGTTTTATTTAGTTCAGTTGAGTCTTTTTGCCAAATAAAATTCCTCACTTCCGTTATTGTTTTTAGTGTATATCTCGTTTATAATACGTTATACGAAAAAAATTGTATATAACAAAAGTTACTCTAAATAACAAAATAAAGAACTTTTGTTATGTGCATATTTGCCGAAACCCCAATAGGAAACGAAATATCACTATTTTTAATTTCAGGCCTCCCTTATAACCCCCACTCCTGCCCATCCCTAGAAATGTTAGCATGACTTATTATAAGGAAATCGTTAGTATTAATTCACATAGCGAGTTTGGTTTAGTTCGGTTGAGTCTTTTGTGCCAAATAAAATTGTGGACTCCCGATATTGTTTTTAGCTATAACTCATTTATACTTCCGTATACGGCAAAAGTGCATATAATAAAAGTTACTCTAAATAACAAAATAAACAACATTTGTTATGTGCATATTTGCCAAAAAACCAATAGGAAACGAAATATCGCTATTTTTAATTTCAGACCTCCCTTAAAAACCCCACTCCTGTTCGTCTCTGAGAATATTAATATAGCCTAAAGTCTAAGTTGGGTTATTAGTAATATACATACCAAGTTTCATAAAATTCGGTTCAGCCGTTTATGCGTGAAAAGGTAACAAACAAACAAACAAATAAACAAACAGACACGAACGAAACAAAATGCAGTTATGGTGTCTATGACATGTGAAACGAAAAGTTATCATGAAATTTCGAGAAAAAAATCAAAGTACAGACAGATGTTACAATTTTATATATATATATAGATTACTTATTTTTTAACCTGATATGTCTAGTGACAGATAAAATTGGCTTTTGGATATTTTATTCTATAGGACAGTTTACACTGATACAGTCTTTCAAATAAATGCAGCCTGGTTCAGTTTAGTTTATGTAGTAGACCCTCTCTAAACTGAGCATTAATTTAAGGTCTTATATTTCTAAGTGTATACAATTTCATATGATGCTATTCTGTTTCAGTTTCATGTTTTGAATCACAAGTATTGACCAGGGGATTTTATAAAGCAGTTTACAATTTTAAAGAATTGGTAATAGTTACATGACTAATATTGGAAGGAATAGTCGGCCGGTAAGTAAAATTTGTTTTTGTAGAATATGTGTAGAATTAGTTTGTACTGCCAATATGACTGACCACGATTTATATAATCTAGTTACATGGTGTGTAGGATATGATAAAAAAGAAGTCAAATATTAAGGTACAGTTGTGATGAAAATTTGTATTATTTCCGTTACTATACATCGGATCGAAAAATTGTTAGAACCACTTGTATTATAAATTAAATTTACTATAAATATTGTTATATAGGTTTCTTCCCTATCTTGAATATTAACTGAGATATATGCATTTTTCAGTTTTCAGCCTTTGGCAAACCCCTCTTCTACTCATGTTACATAAACAAAACTCTGTTATACACTCAACCGCAAAAAAAACCGGACACTTAGATTTAGTCTTATAATTTTGTTAAATACTTAATATATATGTATATTAATCTTTTTAATTAAAATAATTGGTTAATCTATAGGTTATTTAAACAAAATCTGCCAAAAGTGAATAATTTTTATTGATTATTTACAAAAAAAATACAAAATAAAAAAAAAAAAAAAAAGATAAATTAACACAATTAAAAAAAAAATTATTCTTCATTTTTATTACAGTGAATGGTAGACTTCGCTACCCCAAGCGTTTCGGCAATGTAACGTAAGCTCTGGCCTTCCATCTAAGTTTGAAAGACCCATTATTCTGGACCGAAATAAAAATAAAACATTAATTAAAGAAAATGCTTGGTTAATAATTAAAGATGTTTAAATATGCGAAAAAGTACTTACAGTTTAGAATAGATCAACTTCACGACAAATAAATCTAATCTGAGTTTTATCTAATTGTTTACTAATCCTGAAGGGATTAGTTCAATGGACTTAGACTCTAAATTCTCTGTAATAACTAGAATACCCACATAAAGAAAATTGCTGAAAATTAGCTTTTAATACAACAAAAATGAAGTGTCCGGTTTTTTTTGCGGTTGAGTGTATAATATACTACATTATTCGAAGCTTAAATACCAAATATTGTTTTTAAGAGACCTTTATTATACGAGATACATTCAAACCTCCCCCCCCCTGTATTCTTGGGCTACTAAAATTTGGTTGATTGGAATAAAAATTATTCTTATTCATTACAAATTACAGTACTAGATACAGTAAGTAGTTTTCAATAAAATTAATATGTTATATTCTGATATATTTCAGTAATTGTTTTTCTGTTCAGTGAGAGGTTGGCAGACCTGTTTGTTTCATTTATTTAGGTGGTGTTGTGTTACCAGTATGTAGATTAATCTATTGTTAAACTTTTCGAGGGAAATCTGCTTAGTTTACAGAACTTCATGTTTTAGACCATTTTAAGAACTATGACATCTAAATTGAAAATCTTTCTACTTCTTTGTTATTACTCAATCTTTAAAAACAGTTCAGAAGACTTATATTTATGAGGCAACTCTTCCATTATATAATATATGCTATAAAACAATTTGAATTTTCAACTGGGAAACACAGTCATCAAAATCGTCATTAATATTGGTTTTATCAAGTAAATGTAATTTTTTGGTTCTTAAATGGTATTTTAATTTAAATTTATTAATTTCAAAATTTTGATCTCTGACTTCCAGTCCCCAAATAGGGTTGGTTCACAGGTGAGTTGAATATTGTTCCGTATAATTAAGAAATATTTTGTGCATGTATTAAGTGGATGGATATTGTATCAGTGTGCTCTGGTTTATTCTTTATCATCACTTTTAGGAGTGGGGTTTTTTCTTGAAAGAATACATAAAATCTTCAACTTATTTCATCAGAAACATGTAAAAAAAACAAATTGTGTTTAGTATATATGTCGGACTTGTGTTATTTTCCGTAATATTTCAATTTATGAAACCAAGCTTTATTTCAAAAAGATTTCTATGGTATTTATTCAATTACCTTCTGAATTCTATATTTTTATTTTGAATGAACATTTAAATCCATTTTATCTCTAATAATATTGGAATATTTTAGCTTTATTGAGTTTACAAGTGCCGTAATGATCTGATATAGTTTTTAGAGTTCAATTTTTGTGAATTATAGATTGTGCCATGGTAAGCCGCCTTTAGACAGAATTATCCTGCCATTAAAATGATGTTCTGGTTGGTACATTCTGCAGGTATGATTTTCCATGTTATTCACTTAGTATAACTGGTAAATTATTTAATTTCATGTATGATTTAGTTGTATGTGTGTTTTCTTGAATTATTTTCAATTTAAATGTGCCTGTCATAATGTCTGAAGAACAGTGGGGAGAGGATATAAAAAAGCATTTTTCGAGTTTTGCCTAAGTTTTAATAGGATTGTTAAGAAGCTATAATAGGGGGCAACTTTTCTTCAACCCCCTCAACTTACAGTTCTGACTAAATAGAAATGTTCACATTTAATTAACTAAAAATAAAGCTCATTCTTTAAAATGCCTTTTTAACTTCTAATTAAGGTCCCACTTATAAATGACAATATTTTCAGTCATAGTATTAGGCTTTGTACAGTTCTAATCAGGCCTTCCAAATTAATAGGTTTTTATTTTCATTTATTTTTTAAATTCAATCTAACTTGTTAACTTTACTTGCCTTTAATAATATGGTAAAATTTAACACTGTGCAGTTTAATATATATTTTTCTATTAAGAATGATTTTATTTGTTCAAACTCCCTGATTTACAGTTTTTCTGATTCTTCTTTTCTCTCAAGTCCAATGCCAGGCTTGCAAACCAGGTAAGTTACTATGTTGGCCTGGATTAAAAGGTATTATATCTGTTAATCTTATTAACCTGGTACTAGCATGAAATTGAAAATGGAAATTTATAGATCATTTTCGTCCTGAAATTATTTATTTTTTTTAAAAATTGTTCTAATATTACTAATTTAGTAGCTGGTATAAATGCCGCTTTAACAATTTCAAAAACAGTACTAACTTAATAGTGTTTTTCACAGTGATTTTGTTGGGTGTCCTTCATTTTGCAAGAGGGGAATGTCAAAGTAAGTAAATTGCTTGAATAAATTTAGTGTAGATAGATAGTAGATGTTCAGTACTTGCAGTTTTTTTTTTATTTTATTATGGATTCTTTTGAGGTAGAGTGGGAACTTAATGATCATTTATTCAAAACAAAAATGAAAATGTGATTCTATAGTATTGTAGAGATTTATGAGAAACAACTTAATAATAAGTGCATACAACATTGTAGAATTCTACAATTTAAAATAAGTAGAAATGCCTGCATCGCAACAAACCCTGCTTCAAAAAGTTAATAAATGTTATTTATTTACGCCCACTTTTTGCTACTAATGCTAATTGGGATGGGCTATCTACAGATATACCATCCTTTTCTAGCCAGGGTGGGACTAAGAATTTTATTTAATGAGTTTGTCACTAAATAAACTCCTATTGCTCATGCAGGAATCGAACTTCTAGGTTTGTGATGTGAGATTAAAGGCAATGCTTTAAGTCACATGGCTAACCTGTGCCCCAAAAAATTAATAAAAATAGAGATCTGAACATGTTTGAAGAGTTCTTCTTTTACTTATTATTATTCGTTATTTGTTTTAGAGATTCCCCCATGAGTTAAGGATTTCCTTAAGTATCTGTGGTTTAGAGGTGTTTTGTAGGCAAAAATGTTCTGAACAACAAAATTAGAGACTAAAGATGATTCAAAATGTATTTGAAGAATTAAATTTTGAGTCTTGTGAAATCAACTCAAATGAATTTTGAATAGATGGAAACATCAGGTCTGAAAAAGCTGCCTTTCAGACTAAAAGAGATCAGAGAAAGGTTGCTAAAACTTAATAGTACTTGACTTACATGGCAGCTGAAGCAATGACCCACCACTTTTAACTACCGTTCTAAAATTCTTCAGGTAATGAAAATTTATCAATGAAATTAACTTCTTTAAAATCGTCAAGATGATTTGTTATTTTGAAAGTTATTTCTTCACTCAACCAGTCCTACCCTCAAGTGTTGGTTTCTTTATTCCAGAAATTTTGCTTGCAATAAAAGATAAGGCTCGTTAAAGAGAATTGACAGTTATGATTAACCCCTTACTAACAAATATTAAAAGTGTCAATGTATTGCATCATTTTTAATTTTATATTTAGTGATTGGGATGCCTGTTGTTTTGTTTATTTCAGACCTTCATATGATTTAGAGGAAATCCTGGATATACTTGACAATACGTTGTTAACTTTACATAAATCATTACATTGCATTATAATTTGGAGGGGTGGGGGATTAGAGTTGTTGCTTTTGATTATTATTTTCATATATTTTAAGAATATTTTGAAATATCCTTAATTTTTGCTGAATGAATGACGGTATTTTTTTTTCTTATTTACTACACACTTTTATATTTTAAACACATATTGTTACATTTTATTACAAAACCAATAATAAACGTTGCTAATTAGAGTTCTTTTGGATTGCAAAATTAAACACACACAAGCTTCACAGTTTTTATCACTGCATAATTTATTTAACAATGCACTACACACTTGGTTAATTATTCTTAATTACTACCCACAGTATGCACTGATAGCTTCACTGTTCTTCAGATTACACAGTCCAATAATTCACTCACGATCACTGAAGTTCACAAAAACACGGCACTGTACTGCCCTTTACTTCGCGAAGTTAACGGCACTGCACTGTCTTAAACACAGCACTATAATGTTATTTACAGAGTCACGGCACAACACTGTTCTTCACATAAAAACACTACCGCACTGCAACTAAGTCGCACTGTAGCACTGATGATCACTTGAAGACAGCTGAGAACATACTATACTCTCGGCCGAGCTGTATGCTATTTATAGAGAAACGGCAACATTAAAGGAGAATTCTCTGGACTCTTAAAGATCTGCCTAGGACCAGCGCGACCATATGGTGGCACCCCTTTGATCTCCTCCGTACTCCCCAAATACGCGACTATCCCTGTTCAATCTTTAATGCATTTCATTTTCGCAACAATATATTACATATTCAATCAAAATTCAATACTTGTTATCAAAATCATAATAATTTTGACCTTAGAGGTATTTTTCTTTGTTATTTATTTACTGAGTGGGGCTCAGGTTAGCTATGTGAGTTAAAGCATTGGCTTTAATCTCATATGGTAACCCTGTAGATAACCCGTCTCAATTAGCCATAGTAGCAAAAAGTGGTTGTTAATAAATAAATAAATTTATCGAGTGCATGCAAATATGTATTATTCTTTTTATCTCGTTAATTTTAGAGTTCTTTGAATATTATGAATTGTGGATAGAAAAATGAAGATCATTACTAACAAATTATAAAAGCGGAATTCCTTCATAAAGGAGAAACCCTCGTGTAAACCTCCTCACTTTGAGCCAAAGACTTTTCGAGAAATTATTGATTCATTTACTTGAACTTTGTAGAATGATATTTTTGTTTTGTTTGAATACTGCACACAGTTAATATTTAAATATCTTATGTGACTACATTTATGTATAAAACCATTAACTTGAATTATAAAAACATTAAGGAAAACTTTCTTTACAAAAGCAAACTCATTAACAATCAGTTAGTATAAAAAGTGTACATATTCTTTTTAATATAAAATGCACCATAAGTAAATGCATATATAAACTAAAATTAATTAAAGTTATCATTGCTACAAGTTCATTCATTATGATAAAACAAAAACAAAAAAAAAAGTTGAAACCATTATCTAGGACTCGAAATAGGTATTGCAAAGACTAATTATTTGTAATCCTTTATTTTGCCGAAGGAGATAGATGGTCCTGTTGAATGGGGAAAATTCCTGTATCCTAGTTATAGCACATTCAAGAACCTGGAAGTGATAGTTACAGAGAGCGATAGTGTGGAAGAATGGTTGATTGTGCCAGATATTTCTGTGCCTTATAAAAAGCTTTCTGCTCTAAGAGTCTCCTTAGGAAGGCATTATCATGGATGCTGAAATGACCTGTGTATATGGCATTTGTTAGGTGCAATTAAGAAAAGAAGATTCTGTTGATTGAGGTTCATCAAAAGAATTCAGCCTGACTTGCTGAGCAGGGCAATGTTGTATGGTATACTTGGTGGGGCATGTCCAAGCAGGAGTGGCTGGATGACTTGTGGAAGACTTGCAGAGACTGGGGCTCTGAAATTGGAAGATTCTTGCTCTCTAGACCATACTGAATGGGTTAAAGATGATGGCAGAGGCCCAGGTTCTGGAACGTACATACATAACTCTCTTAAGGTTTTTATTTTTTAGACCAGTACAACTCAACTGTTTTTCTTAGTGAGAGTTATGGCTTTTATTTTTATTTATTAATTGTTTCACGGCCTAGAAGCTTTACTTTCCTGGATGAATTTTAAAAATTTAAATCTCTTGCAGAGTGTAGGTGCAACAGGTACCTGTACCATTTAGGTAATACAACTGCTTCTATACTACTGATGTCTATTACTGTCCCTCACAGCTACTTGAGTATGCTATCACTAGAAAATGTGAGCCCCACAGATTGACAGGGACAAGATTCATCCTCCTGATTTCTCGAGAGATATTCTCTACACTTTGTTTTTTCCACAATTATTTGAAGGCCCAGATCTTGCATTAGTTGGGACAAAATCTTCCACAGTACTTTGCAGAGCAAGATATTACCACATCTTATTAACACATCAGCTTACGTTATATTCTTTCTATAAGGCACATGAAGTTGCCTTTCTTTTTGGATGGCTACACCTAGTCCATGTTTTAACAGTACTGGTGATGGCGGCTTCCTTAAGTCGGTGGTAGCATCAATGTCTTGCCTAATCTATTTTTAACCTGAAAAAAGTTCTTTTCATGGCTTGTGATTCTGACCACCCATAGACTAGTTTAGAATTACCCTTGCTGCTCGTGTTATAATCTGCTGAAAAGAAAGACTTCAAAATAGCAATTTCAGAGATGGAGGACTGATGGCCTGCTTTGAGGTGAAAAGTAATGAGAGAAATTGACATATACAAAGATGTGGCAAAGATGTGCTGGGATAACAAACTATTGAGAAGGGAAACAACTGATTTTGCTTGATTACTGACGGTTTTGAAATAAGTTGTTTCTCTCTTTTTCTTGTATTAGTTTTTAGGGAAGGTTAAACAAATGTATGGTAATAGACAATAGAGAGCCCTGTTAACTAATTAATAATTAACACATGAAATGTGATGTATGTTTCCCAGTGTTATGCTTTTATAAAATTCTTCTAATTTATATATTAAAATATGCTAGTCATTTGCAAAGAGTAAAATGTAGTGGGATAAAAGTTTATTGTTCACAGTGTGCAATAACCCTAATAGTTATCAAATAATTTTCTGGCAAAGGTCTATTAAGATAACGACTTGTTTATTTTGTTTTTGTTTTTTGAATTTCTGTAATAAACCGTAATTGTTTCAGATCTTATTTAGCACCTCTTCAGGGAATGAGCATTTTGGATGGACCTATCCTGATGGATATATCAAGCAGGACATATCCATCTAAAGCATTTAGCCCCTTAAGAGGTGCCACAGAAGTGCGTAATTAAGAAATTCAAAAGGAACACAAGTGGATTTCATCCTAACATATCTTTTCCAGAAAGTTGCTTGAAATGTTTATTGGGATTATTTTTAATTATAGATATTGTGAAATAGTTCTTGTAGCTTGCAATTAATCTAATAAAATATAAAAATTTGCAAATTATTTTTTTCTTTCTTTATAATTATTATCATTTACATCCTATATAGTTATTATAAATGTATATTTAATGATTTTTCACCTATATAATATCTTTGTAATGCTTCTTTTGTTTTCTATATATATATATATATATATATATATATATATATATATATATATATATACATATATATTTTTTAGTAAATATTTTCTGAATTTCAGCTCGATCTATATACTGTTACGAATGTGATTCGTGGAAGGACCCAAGATGTAAAGATCCTTTTAATTATACTGCTCTTCCCAGGGACCAACCACCGCTTCAGGAGTGTAATGGATGCTGTGTTAAGATGGTTCGAAATTCAAAATCAAGTAAGAAAATTGTTAGCCATATAGCAAGTGCCTGGACTTTTTTTAATTAGATAAATTTAATGGTTCTTGGGAGTGAATTAATTATTTAATTTTATGAAATTCATGAAATACTGCAGTACCATATTATCTCTAGTATTCATAATGAAAAATAAAATCTGAGGCACAATAGTCCTTATAGAGTCCACAACAGGTTTCCATGGGAGACTAAGGAGTCTATTTTTGTTGTTGCATGGGACGGGAATGTATAAATAGAGAAGAAACTAATCTTTGGAACATATTAGCTTTACAAACACAGTCACACAAGGGACATATGAGTAAATAGCAAACTGAGAAGTGTGGGGGGGGGTGGTCATATATAGCAATTATGACCAAACATGGCTGACCAAATATTTATACAAGAATTGTTCCCTAACACTTCCCCTTGATTATTGCACACAAAAATAAGTAATTCTAAAACATAATATAAAATTGGGTTCTCTGAGCAGAAGAACAATGCATAATAAAAAACATTACTTTAACCCCATTAACTTTACAAAATAGTTGTAAGTAAATAAATCAAACAACATTTTATACCTACGTAAATTAATTCAATTAATCTTTCATTTTTCTCTCTGATAAAATAGTACCCAATATCAATATGTTAGACCTCTGGCTTGTTAAATAATTTTTGGCCAAACTAATAATTCCCTTTTTATCACAAGGGATTGACAATAAATGGCTCATTAAATGAAATACTTAAATCAATTCTCTGTTTCTTTTGAAAACCATAATATAAGCCCTCCCATGAATTTAAAACTTCCCCCTGAAATAGATCTCCTATCGTGTTATTGATTACCCCAATCAGATCCCTGTAAATAATTATACTACTATTTAAATCCTTACTGTACTCTAATTTAAGGTCAACAGTAGCCTTTAGGTATCTGAATATTGTCTTTACTAGTTAGGAAAATCATTAAATTGAGACATAATTTATAGCATAAGATATATAAGGTTGGGATATCTGTGAAAGATACAATAGACCCCAAGAGCTTATTGGAATGGCACTGATTCACTTAGTTCGCTTTGAAATTTACTACACTGCACTGCACTATTTGGTTGCATTGGGGTGGAAAATGGGTTACAATCTGCCATGTTGAACCTGTATAGCAGCTTCTCAATGTGTTGTTTTTGGTCAATCCTAAGCTTCCCCTTCGATGAGTCATGAGTCATCATTCCAAGACAGTCTTTGATATCGCCTAGCTCCTTGGTCTGAAATTTAGATTTTAGCCTTTGTTGGACCATTTTTCAAGGTGTTGGTCATTGGTAAAATCAACGATACCGTCCACATAGAGTGCAATAATTATTATCTTTTGCCTCTGGCGTATTACATAGACTCACGGGTCAGCCTTCGACTGAGAAAATCCCAATTCTAGTAAAACTTTCTTAATGTGGTCATTTCAGCAGTGACCACTCTGCTTTAATCCATGCATTGCCTATCTTATTAGCCAAAATCTTCCTGGTGGCCTATTTGCCAATCCTGGAGGGGCTTCTACATATATTTCTTCTTCGAGGGGTCCATGGAGGTTAGCATATAAATCTTCTTTTACAGCAAGGGTAAATATAAATCATAATGATGAGTACTTATTACTGGCAAAAAAGTTTCTCTGTAATCTATGCCTTGTTTTCTGTTGTAACTATGCCTAAGGCCCTTCAGGTCAACATCTAGAGCGTTAGGGCACTGACAATGAGGCAGTGTGTTGAAGGTGGTCTGTCGCTTGAATAAACTTTTCTGTGGAAGTGTGGCCATTTTTAATCAAAAAGCAATATAATTCACTTCCACCTGCCAGAAAACCAACCTTGGAATATACCTATAATGTCACACAATCACAGGGAAGACAAACAACTTAAATCGCTACTGATAATTACATAATTAGACGCATGAATATAATTTTAAATGAAATCATGTAGTGCTAAACAGGCATAGCTTTATTCTTTCTTACTAACTGATTAGGTTATAAATTAAGCTTGAACAAAACATTAGACCAAAATTTTTAGAGCCAATGTTTTTTGCTGAATTACAATTCTGAGTATTGCCATAGCTTTTCAATAATTTATCTAATATTAATATTCTTTCCATTGTTTTAGAGTTTGAAAGTGTCCGTCGAACTTGCACAACACAGCTTCAGATTAATCTTTTTATGGTGGATCATGTGTGCATGATGGAAAGTTCCGGCACAGGGCATATGTGCTTCTGTGAGGAAGACATGTGCAACACGTCAAACCCAATTTACAAATCCCCTAAAACTCTCTTTTATTCCTCTTTCATTCTTCTCCTGATACTATCAATAACCAGGTAGGTGCATGAACCTTAAGAACTCAATTTATTCCTTTGTTCCCTAAACCTATTCTACACAACTCTCTCACTTAGGTATTTCAATTTTGATAGATCTAGTAGCAAAATCTTTTTATACGTAGAGGTCATATTGTACCCAACTTTGATTTGTTTAGTTAAAAAATATTACAACAATAAATCATTAGATTTGTTAACTCCTCTCATGTTTAAGTTATTTGCTTTCTTTTTCTTATTAATATTCATAATTTTCAAACATGAGAGCTTGATTAAGTCAAACTATACATATGGAAATAAAGTGAGGCGGCATTAAGAACTGTTTTCTTCCCAATGATCTAAAGTCATAAAAATTAAATTTTTCTGTTTTCATTTCCTTCTGTAATTTTTGTGTAGTTTTATTAACTAAGTTTAGCTATTAGTTTGTTTACTTTTTAATGAATTGGCTTGCTCTTGAGATATATTATCATTACCCATGCAGATTTCATTTTCTGCAGATATCCATGCAATTCCCCCCCCCCATTTATTTAGTTTTAATTCTGAACTATAAACTAAATGCAAATGAAATATGAGTTTGCTGTCTTCTAAATTAAGACACTTGGAAACTTACTCTGTTAGGAAAATAATGTACAGATTTTATTGGTTGCAATAGATGACTCTATGGTAATATATATATATATATATATATATATATATATATATATATATATATATATATATATATATACACACACACACACACACACACACACACACACACACACACACACACACACACACACACAATTTTTTTAATTAAAATAAAATTCAATGCACTTTATTCTGAATTAATAAAAAGTCCGTCACGCAGGGGCTGCGTAAACTAAGCAGATTTCCCACGTGAAGTTTTACAATAGAGAAATCCGCCTAATAACAGCTGTAGTAGGAAGGGATCTCTAAACCTATTCACGAGGGACGAATAGTTCTGGAAACGGCCACCAGAGCTCTCGGCGGAGAGTCCGGAACATGGCGGGGTTCCGTCGACCACACACACAATACAAATGCAAATACCTCGGTTAATATTCAAGATACAGAATAAATGTATATAACAATATTTATAGTAAATTTAATTTACAATAAGATTGATTCTATACAATTTTTCGATCCGACGCATAATAACGGAGATATTTTGAATTTTCAAAAATCCCCCCTCCCACTGGTCCGATTTCAGCCATTAACGAACTTGATCTCTCTTTTTACGTAAAACGCTTAAATATGAAGTTTGGTAACGATCAAACAAAAATTGCGAACGCTAGAGCGTTAACAGACAAATATATATATATATATATATATATATATATATATATATATATATATATATATATATATATATATATATATACTAGCTCAGATACCCGGCTTCGCTCGGGAATTCATTTGAGGCTGAATGTTGATGGTATATTTTTGGCAAGGCTTTACTTTGCACAATATTTTGACATTTACCCGTTCCAGTGTTTAGGATTGATACCCGTCGTTGCCGCGGATTTGCTAATAATAGAATATTTGTTCGATAAGGCTTCACTTTCTTCGATATTTTTATATTTCCCGTCTCTTATACATGTAAATATGGTGAATTTTTATTTCAGGCCTCCCTTATAACCCCCCTCCCGTTGGAACCTAAAAATTTTAATATAACTTATAATCATGGAAGAATTAATGCTAATTGACATACCAAGCTTTGTTAAGTTCGGTTCAGCCGTTAGTGCCCAATAAAATTGTTGGCTCCCGCTAAAGTTTTAACGTATAACTCATTTATACTTAGGTATACGACAAAAGTGTATATAACAAAAGTTACTCCAAATAACAACATAAACAACTTTTGTTATGTTTATATTTGCGGAAAAACCAATAGGAAACGAAATATCGCTATTTTTAATTTCAGGCTTCCCTTATAACCCCCACTCCTGCCCGTCCATAGAAATGTTGGTATGGCTTATTATAATGAAGGCCTCACTGCTAATACACATACAGAGTTTTATTTAGTTCGGTTGAGTCTTTTTTTGCAAATAATATTGTTGACTCCCGCTATAATTTTTAGCGTATAACGCATTTAAACTTCGGTATACGACAAAAAAACTTAAAAACAAAAGTTACTCTAAATAACAAAATAAACAACTTTTGTTATGTGCATATTTGCCGAAAAACCAATAGAAAACGAAATATCGCTATTTTTAATTTCAGGCTTCCCTTATAACCCCCACTCCTGTTCGCCTCAGAGAAAATTAATATAGCCTAAAGTCTAAGTTGGGTTAGTAGTAATATACATACTAAGTTTCATAAAATTCGGTTCAGCCGTTTATGCGAGAAAAGGTAACAAACAAACAAACAAACAAACACACATACACGAAAGAAACAAAATGCAGATATGGTGTCTATGACATGTGAAACGAAAAGTTATCGTGAAATTTCGCAAAAAAAATCAATGTACAGACAGAGGTTACAATTTTATATATATATATATATATATATATATATATATATATATATATATATATATATAATTTTGAACGGACCTCATTTTCGTCATCTCCTGGGTAGGATCGATAGACATTTGAGGAAATTTTTCAAAACTCGTTTCATGAGTACGACCTCAATAGCTGATTTCCCTTAAGGGAAATCTGCTGAAAGATGTGCAGCCAACATGCCCGGATTCACAGAAAATTTCAGTTATCATTTTAAACTTCCATGTTTCTAAATATTTAGGATGATTTTTAATCAGTTCTAATGTTTAACAGGAATAAAATGCTTCTTAAAGCCAGATACACCTTGTCAAAATAAAAATATAATAAACCAATATTTGGTATTTCAATTTCTTTTAAAAGGGTTGAGATTTCTCATTAGTTATACCGTAATTCAATTCTAAGCAAGTCAATTCGTATTCACCTACACCAAAAGTGCACATTTAGGCAAATGAGAGAGATGTGTTTATCCTGTAGCTTTTGATTATGAAATGTATCTTCACAAATGATTAATTAACATTTTCTTGAAATAGTAAATAGTAGTAAACTAATTGTATTGTGGTCTGCTGCTACTCTTTCTCTAAAACTAGATGATTGCCTAGTAGCTAGTAGAGGAGCGAAGAGGATGCACGCTACCTTCCTCCTCCAGAACTTGCTGAACGTATGCTGACTTGTAACTCAGGGAATTGTTTTAAAAACCCTTTTCAATGCTTTAATGGTTAGAACTAATTTGTCCAGCTGTTGGAATGTACATTACTTTCTCTAATTTTCTAACAGCTGGTCAAATTTTTGAATGGCGCTATGGGTTACTATAACATGTAAATATCATTCCTCTTTAAAATATTGTTATCTCTTCACTTATGAAATCACTTCTATATTTTATTTCTATATTGAAAAATAATTAATTGCAAAAATGTTATATTTACATTATTAAATATAAAAATGTTTAATATATATAGTGTTAGACTTCACTCTCAAATTAATAGTTCATTCTGCAAATAATTAAAAATAAAATAGTCAATAAACACTCTAAACTTAAATCCTACCATCATTTAATGACTAATACTTAATATAAATTCACCCCTGCTGCATATCATTTAAAAAAGTGAAAAGGTAACAATTTCTACTCCATATCTAATTAAAATTTTAATTCTTTATCATGGTATATGTAACATATCTGTAAAGCTTAGAGATACCCAATTTTAAATACATTTCTGTGTGTCTGCCAACAACGGTCTTTATCCATGATCACGGATATGCATGCATTCTCACAAACACAGTAAAAATAAATCAAATAAAGAAATAGAAAAGAAATCTGAGTGCGTCAAATTTTATTCTAACTAAAAGTATGCAGAGCATAAAACATTTTCAAATATCATTTTGTCAGTTTGATATTTGAATGTTTCTCACTTTTAGTGTTGACTCACTTAATATTGAGTTTTTAAGTATATAGAATGATCGAGCTTTGACAATAAAAAATAAATTTATTTTGAAATGTGTTGTTTTAAAAGCTGAATTTATAATTCTCATGAAGTCAACACTATTGAATAAACTACATATAAATTAAATAGAAAAAATATATACCAAACAAATGTGGGAGCAACTAGTTATTTTTTTATGGGGTTGAATAAACGTAAGTGCTACTAACATTATTTTAGATATAGAATATCATATCGCTTTTATGAGATTGTTATTTCATGAAAAATGTATGATACATAATTTTATTATAAAGATTTTAGTCATTGATATTTAAAGGATAATTTTTTTAAATTACACATCTATATAAATATATAATCATTATTTTTAGATGAAATTGCAATAGGGTGGCATCCAATTAGTTAATTTAGAATTTAAGTGTTTGTTGCATGGAATGGTGGCTGTTCCCATTTCGGAAGAATACTTTTAATATTTGTAAGTAATTTATTGAAATTAGAGGCATGAGGACGTATTTTTAAGAACTTTAGCTTTTGTTTCGAATTTTATTATTTCACTTTTGGGCAAAAAAAAAATATATATTGAAAAAATGATGAATTGAATGTGTATATAAATTGATATTTAATAGATAGTGTACTATTTACTCCATATTAACTCTTAAATTTAAAAAAAAATATTCTATTAATAGTTTTAGGACCTGTCAATTCATATATTGAAATGTCCAGAATGGTTATTAAACCAGTTTGTTGCTCATTACCTTTCTTTGTTCTGCCGAAATTGTAATGGCCCTATGTTACTAGTTTAAACTAACTTAGAATTAAATATTTTATATAATATTGAACTATTCAGGTAATAACAATTTGAATGTAGCTGAGAGTTTACTTGAGTATTCTCATGATTTTCAAGAAGTACGTACTACGTGATATGCTCAATGCCTGGTTAGTGTTAAAAACTGTACGGAAGTGTGATGTCAATCTTGTTCTTTCTGGTAGTTTTAATTCTTATAGTTAATAGCCTATCAACCTACTAAAAAACAAAAAAAAAACCGTCCAATTAGTAATTAACCAATACCATAAATTCTTATGTTAACACACTCAATGCAGCCTCGTTTTTGTATCCGCCCTAATAAATCACTGAACATCGAAACACATATTAGTATTTTCAATAGTTAACATTTGTTTGAAATATGAACTTAACAAAATTGAGTGTTTATTTCATTCATATTATTCTTCAAAGGCATGTTTTTATCTTGCTCAGAAAAAAATGCCAGATTCACATAATTGTACTATGATTTAAGTTAAAATCATCCTGGGATATGATATTTTTAAAATTTAAAGACTTCAATTGAAATATTTGACACTTTCTGAATATCCATCCCCAAAAATATATAAATCAAATGAAATTGCTCAATAAAATTAGTACAAACATTCTTGAATTTTTTCAACTTATTTTATTTAATTTATATACACGATTAACAGGTCATGTTCTTCATAGACTTTTGGCCACAGGCCCACCAATTATAAATAAGTATTTATTACAGGAGTTATTTGCCTTTTTCAAAATTTGTATTTATCCCAGTCCAACCTAAACTTATGAATGAGTTCTTATTTTAATATTTAATTTTTCCAAGTATTTAATAATTATATAACAGAGATAGATTTTTATCATTAAACTTGCCTTTAATCTTGTGAAAAAGAAAGTCCTTACTTGAGCTTGAGCTTTCAGTGCATTCTCTTTATGATCTTATTTTATAAGTAAGCTTATTTTTTATTTTTTTAATTCATTCGTAAGAATAAGCACATACTTTATTTTTTCGGGGGAATATACCTATACATCAGAAAAGCATTTTGGAACTAAACATTTTTAAGTTACCAAAATTAATTATTTGGAATGAAATATTTTAAAAGTCTGGTGATTAAAATTCATTTTTGAAAGTCCATTTTCTTCAATCACATTTAATTAAACACACCTTCATGTTCATGAAACGTACCTTAGTAAATAATATACATGAATAGCTCACCAGAGAATTAACTCATTGCTTGCTGAGTATATACGTGTTGGTCGTTCTTTGCTAAAAACATTCAGTTTATTTTCTCAATGTTTTTGTTATTACAGAATTATTATTTATTAACTCATATTGTTTGCTACTATGGCTAATTGGGACGGGTTATCTACAGATTACCACCCGTTTCTTGCCAGGATGGGACTAAGGATTTTATTAACATCTCTAAATAAATTCCTATTGTCCAGACGGGAGTCAAACTCTCAACTTTAGGTTTACCATGTGAGATTATGGACAACATTTTAACCCAAATGGCTAACCTGAGCCCCTCAAATGAGAAAAAGATTTGATTTTTGATGAGGTAATTTAACTCACTAATTTTATAAGAATTCATCTAATATCTAAACTAAATTAAAGTATAGTTAAGTTTTGGTTCGGCAAGGATGTTTCCTCTTATATTTTCTAACTACTATCCTAATGAAATAGTCAAATGTATCCCATTGGTAGTACTAATGACACACATAAATATTCTTAAGCTGAAGTATCTCGATTCTTAAATATTTACAAATAGGAGATAACTATTTTGTCTGAGCAAGGTGACTGTATTGAGAGTGTTAACTAATTTTTTTGACTCCGCAGTAGGCTTACTCTTCCATTATATATGAATAATACTTTTTCGTTACCTTAATTTTGTAAAATCAATTGAATGTTTTAATAATGTTAATAAATTAATTAATTTTACTAATTTAGTTTCCAAGGTATTATATCTCCTATTAATTTGTTTGCTTATTATTAGCTGCCTGTATTAACATATTTTTAGGAGCACTGCACCTACAGCCATTACTAATATGTCCTTTGCACTCTAACCTGCACATTAGATAACTCTGCTAACATGGAATGGCCACTGTTTTCTGTTCCATGCTTCTTATTAAAAGTATGATCTAATATTCATTCCAAAAGTAAATCATCTTTAGAATAATGCATTGTATAAGGATTTTGAGAAATGCATCTTGTGCATTAAGGTGTATTCTAGTTAATCAGTCCAAAATTATCTAGTTAACCTTAGATCACATTCTTAGCATTCAGCATGGACTATTTTTATGTCCTACTATTTTTACGTTACGACCATTTCCTTTCATCCTAATTTATCATAAAGACATGTTGTACATAAGTCTGCACTCATGAAGCAAACTATTTTATTCATGATTTGTTTTCTTCAACAATGTTTGCCTTGTCCGGATGTTTTCATCACCTTGTCTTAGGTTTCTATCTATTAAGGCAAGGTATGAAAATGTACTTTTATCATTGAACACAATGTCTACCAGGAGCTTCCCTCAGAGTCAGAGAGCCAATCATCTGCATAAATAGAATAATTTAGATATATAGGTCCTTCAACAAATTGCACTATATTCAATTTTTAGAACTATTTTCAGAAATGTAGATTTTTTTCATTTTCAGAAACCAATTTTTTCAGTCAGTACTACACTCTATATACAATAATAAAATATATGACATTTAACATCTGTTAACTGCAGAATTTTAATTTCTAAAACATAGGTTTAAAGATCCCCCCCCCATAGAAAACTACCTCCCTTCCCAAATAAATAATTCAAGGTCTTTATAAGAATGTTAATATAGGAATATTTAATTTATCATGTTAAACTAAAAGAATGTTTAAATGAATAGAAGGAATAAAGGAGCGGGAAAAGAGTTGAAATGATAATGTAGCAAAATTATTATTAATTTTTATAGATTTTTTTATAAACAGTAACAAGCTACTTTGGTAAAATCCTTCTTCTACTCAGGGGAAAATCTGCATCATCTCCTAATAGATAGGCATTTTTAAAGACATTGATTTATAACTAGTGATAGGTCTAGCTAAATCACAAAGAAGATTTCAATTTGAAGATGCCATTTCATCAAACTTTGAATTATTTTGAGGCCTAATCCAGCAAAATTTATGTTTATGTATTTCTGTGTCCCAGATTTTAATTTTCTTAAATACAAACATTGTTTGTTGTTGGTGACCAGTTTAAACCACCACATGCTTGGTAAATGATAAGTTGAACTTAAACCTGAATCTAAACATAACTTCTTTACTAAATCTAAACATAAATTCTTTTTAAATTATTTTATGAAAAGCAAATTGAAGTGTATGAAATATGAATCTGGATTTCATTTAATACAATCCCTCCCTCTCAAGAACATGACTTCAAGGCATGATTTTATGTAATAATGTACGTACACCCCTTGTGGTGTTACAGATTTCCTTTCTTTTCAGACTTGATTCTGGTTACAATTTAAAAAAAAAAAAAAAAAAACCTTATATTTTCATGTAGCTTTTCAATAAATTAATTTTTGTAATTTATATCCTGTTTTAGTTACCTTAGGGTTTCACTTTTTTATACACCTACAGTAGTGTTTACTTTGTAGCCAACTAGGTAGCATTAGTTTCGAGATATTAACTGTTTTCATATAATTATAAGTAATAATTTAATTTTCCAAGTCTTCCCTTATTTTTAAGTAATGTGAGACCATAGTATACTATTTCAATTTAGCTGTCTTATCTACTCATAGTAGTTATTGCTGATGACAGTATTTGTCTTCCATCGGCTTATTTTATCTTCGCATCTGTCTGCCACATAGAACTTTTATTTTGTTTAATTTAATTTATTGATAAGACATTATGACCTCCTCTTTACTTTGGTACATTTATAATTTTTATACAGATGATGGCCACTTTCTCTTGAGAAGTTAAGGAGATCATACACCTGGTGTAAATCCTGCATAGGGTTTGAACCAGGAGTATTTTCTTCACAATATTTCCACTTAAAGTGATATTTTAATAATTAATGTAAACATAATTTTTATAAGATTGTTATGGAACTTTTGTAAAATTTGTTGAAAAATTGACATATGTTTATACAATAATATGTACTTGTATGTAAGATTAGAACACCTAAACTTGGACGATCATTCTGTATTAATAGTTTTTTAATGCCAAATTTAGAATTAAGATTTAATTATTTTGAAGATGTGTCACAATGATGCCAAGTTTATGATAACGTTTCTTGTAAGGATAAGGATAAATGCTTTATTGTAACCAGATAGGCAAGTGATAATACAGATTAATATATCATTTTTAGATGTTAGTAAATAACTGTAGACTTTGTGATTTTATAACATATTCATACACTTTATCTTATTGGCAAATTTTATCTTTATATTACATCTTTTCATTCCTACCTTAAGTAGAGATAAGTACATCTTGTAGTTATATAACATTAAGGATGCTACCAATCATAATTCAAGTGATAATTTTATAATAAAATTTTACTCTTGAATAAAGTAAAAAAAAAATGACTAATAATTAGTATTATTTTATTTGTTAATAACATTTTGAGATATGTATTAAAAGTTTTTAATTGAGAATTAAGAATATATATTGTTCATATTTTAAATACTTTTTATCTTTTTTCCCTTATACCCTTTTTTTCCTGGTTTAATTCTTAATAGAAACACCAATAAATTCCACCCTCCTTTTTTCTATGAACTTCATAAGATTTTAAATTTCAGTTACCTTATTTAGAACTTCTACCATTGATTTCTTTTGAGTCCGTCTTGTTCTGGTAATTGTGTCAAAACCATTGCTTCTAATTGATTGTATTCTGTTTTGTTGTCTCTTATAATTCTAAAACTCTTGTTTTAATTCAATTATCTTATATTTAAATTAATCTAGAACATTCTTTAGAATTTGCAGCATTCTATTTGTTTTTACTTCAGAACTTACCACCAAGGCAGTGTCACCTACAAATCTGATGCAATGAACCAATTTATCATTTTATGTTCTGATATTTTTCTTATTTCATTTTTAACAGTTTGTATACTCTGGCTTTTATGAATTTAACACATTTACCTTCTGTCAAACTAACCAATTTGTATTTTTTGCTTGCAGCCAAACAACAATTTCCAGTTAATGCATCAAATGTTTTTCTTAAATCTACAAATGCAACAAACACTCATTGATTTGTGTCTCTGCTCTTTCAAGATAGTTTGTATCCCTAAAATGACTTCCTTTGTTCCTCTTCCATATTGAAACTCAAAATGGTCTTTATCTTTTACTTACTTTTAAAATTTATTTCTCAGCCTAATCTTGATTATACATAATAGTTATTCAGAGGCATGAGACAGAAAGGAAATCATTCTATAATTACTATAGCCTGTTCTGATACCTTATTTAGTTAAAATAATTGATTAACTTGTAATACACCCCCCCCCCCTTACAGCCGTACTCCAGACCAAGACCCCTAGGGTTTATCAGACTACTCTAATTCATTGCAATGGCTTTCATTTATTTTGCATAATAAGGTTTAGAGAGCCTGCAGGGGCCGTGGCCGCTCCCTCTCCCCGGAAGAGCAAACAAGGACTCCAAGCTCTGAGACCATCCGGTCCAGAAGCCTGGCAGAGCACCATTGAGGTGCAGGCACAGGTTGTATTACTTTTTCATTCTGCATTACAACATAACTTGAGGCGGATGGTAGAAAATTTATTAATTTATCAAAATGGGGTTACATGAAAACTAGGAGGGGAAAGTCAGGCACTACATGGGGAAGACCCTGAGCTCAGCTAATTATTAATTACTATTAATTAACTAATAAAATAATTATTTTATTTATTTATTTGGAGTTTCACAGCAATGGTGATGTTGTTCAAAACAAAAGTTTTATAAGTATAAAAAAAAAAAAAAAACACCAAAATTTAACAAAACAGAAGCAACTAGCCACAGTATAATAGAACTTACACATTAATATAATTAGCTTTGCAAATTGTGTTAATGTGCAAGTTCTTTAAATTGGGCTGTTCAAATTATATGTTTCTTTCAAAAAGTTAATTAAATTGTTAATTTTTACTTCATTACCTCATAGAATTTCATCTAATTTAAGAAATATTGATTTTCGTCTTTTGTAATCAGTTAAATATAAGCTTTATTATTAGTTATAATTTTATAGCTGGGGACATGGGTGGATTTTTGGCTATCAGGTAGATATAAATCAACCTACTATGAGATATTTTTAGCCTTGTGAGAGTTACTTCTCCGTATTTCCATGAGATGATACTTAATTTAATTTCTCAAGTTTCAATTCATTTAATTTTTCAAGTTAGCTGATGCTATTTCTTTCCCATTTGGTTTAATTTTTTAGCAGATTTCCCTTAAGGGAAATCAGCTATTGAGGTTGTACTCATGATGGAATTTTCGAAATTTTCCTTCAAATGTCCATCGATCCTACCTAGTAGATGACGAAAATGAGGTCCGTTCAAAACTGTATATATATATATATATATATATATATATATATATATATATATATATATATATATTTGTCTGTTACCGCTCTAGAGGTCACAATTTTTGGTTAATCGTTACCAAACTCGATATTTAGTCGTTTTATGTAAAAAGAAAGATCAAGTTCGTTAACGGCTGAAATCGGACCAGTGGGAGGGGGGGTTTAGAGGGGAGGATTTTCGAAAATTCAAAATATTTCCGTTACCATAGGTTGAATCGAAAAATTGTATAGAACCAATCCTATTGAAAATTAAATTTACTATAAATATTGTTATATACATTTCTTCACTATCTTGAATATTAGCCGAGATATTTTCAGTTTTCAGCCATCAGCAAACCGCCACTTCTACTCATGTTACATTAACAATACTCTGCTACATAATACGGGTAAATCACATTATTCCAAGTTTAAATACTAAAAATTGTATTTAAGAGACCTTTATTATACGAGATACATGCAAATATGTCCTGGTGAACCCCCCCCCATCTTGAGGTTTTGGACTACTAAAATTTGATTGATGGAGATAACAATTATTCTGACTCATTATTAATTACAGTACTAAATATAGTAAATAGTTCTCAATAAAATTAATATTTTATATTCTGATATATTTCAGTAATTGTTTTTCTTTCCGGTGTGAGGCGGGCAGACCCGTTTGTTTACATTTCTAACCTAACGCTTCCTGTCGGCAGGTTATTAAAATTGGATGAAACATTTCTTATTACCGTTTGTATTTATTCTCAGTGGTGTTGTGTTAGCAGTATGTATATTTATCTATTACTAAACTACACGAGGGAAATCTGCTTAGTTTACGCAGCCCCTGCGTGACGGACTTTTTTTTTTTTTGCTGCATGGTACTAATTAGATCCATTCTACGAATATGTGGAATAATTATTTGTTAGTTACAGCATTCTTGTCTGCTCATTTATTTCCCTCTATTCTACAATGGCTTAACATAAGGTTACTGTTTTTGTGAAAAGCTGTGTAAAGATTGATAACATGTGGGTGAGTGGTTAAGTAATTTTGTATTGATAGCGATGTTGACAGTGAGACTAAAACTAAATCAGTTTTGGACCTAATTGAATTATAATATTAAGTGACTTCATAACAGCCAATAATTTCACAGTTTAGATGAAGCAGTCTTTCATTAACGAAAATGTACGTAGTAAGGTCCATAAGTTTCCGGCCTGTCCTGCTTGCCCTCCTTCAAACGTGCCGGGACCTGCACGCCTATGCAGGTCCATGCCTGCTCACTCCATACCCATCGCCCGCACTTCCTCAGTCTTGTCAGTCAGTGTCCAGCCTTAAAGGAAAGTCCCCATTTTTACAATGTTTAAACTCGAGTACCGTGCGGTAATTAAATTCTTTTGTAAAGAGGGTCTTACTCCTGCGCAAATTAAAGAGCGCTTGGATTGTGTATACAGGCAGTCCTCCCCCTCGTATTCCACAGTGAAAAAATGGGCAAAATTATTTATGTTAGGGAGAGAAAGTCTAGAAGATGACCCACGTCCCGGTCGCCCACTGGAAGCTGTCACTTCTGAAACAATCCAACTTGTGGAATCTGAATTGCTATCTGACCGACGACTGAAAACCAAGGAAATAGCAGCGAGGTTGGGGCTTTCAAAAACAAGTGTTTTGAGGATCATCAAAGAACATTTGCATATGAACAAGGTTAGTGCAAGATGGATTCCAAAAATTCTTTCAGCTCATCAATAACAGGAACGAGTTCACTGCTGCAATGAATTTTTACGCGAGTATAATGCCGACCCAAAGAATTTTTTGGGCTCAGTTGTAACTGGGGATGAGACAATGGTTCTATATTATGACCCACTCAGCAAAAGAGAGTCCATGGAATGGAGAAGACCAGGAGAAGCTCCTCCTTTAAAGGCAAAAGTCACGCAGTCAACAAAAAAGATAAAGGCCACAATTTTATACTATTGATAGATTTTAAAGAAAGGAATACCACAATGAATGGTGAGTATTATGCAGCCCTACTTCACCGGTTACGAGACGCCATTAAAGAGAAGAGGCGAGGGAAGTTAAGCAGAGGCGTCCGCCTCCTTCACGACAATTCCCCTGTCCACACAGCATTGATTTCCAAGGCCACTGTGAAGGACTGTGGATTCCAAGAAATCTCTCACCCACCCTACAGCCCAGACTTGGCCCCTAGTGATTTCTACCTTTTCTCAAAATTAAAATCTGACCTTCGTGAAAGGCGATTTAACACCGACGAAGAGCTCCAAGCAGCAGTGGAAGAACATTTTTTTAACAAAGAAGAAAATTATTTTTGTCATGGTATAGAAATGTTGCCAAAGCATTGTAATAAGTGTATTGAACTTTTGGACCTTACTATGTATACACCCTAGTATCACAAAAAACAGCAGCTCCTATCTTCTGTTTTAGAGGCATCAGCCTGAATAGCTGAAGGTAAGCTTTGCACAATTTTATTGAATTCTGAGGTAAATAAGTGAGCTGGTGTCCTTTTTGATATATTAGGTGAGTGATGATAAATTGATGTGGGGGGGGGGCTAATGTCAATGGGGTTTAATTTATTTGATCTCTTTGAGAAGATAATTTTTATTTTTATTTTCTGCATGTGACTGTTCTCTTGTAATTTCCATTTTTTTTTTTTTATTTGTTCCTATGATCTGTTTATTCAATAATCTCTTGGGGCTTCTGGGAACTAATTTCAATTTCTTGTCTGCGCTTGTAACTCTGTATTTATTAATTCCAAATTGTATGGAATCTCTTTATTTTTAGCTAATATTATTTTTTCTGCATTCTGTTGAAACACTCATTTAATCTCTTCATACTTTGATGTCTCTAGTTTCCATTTTTTGACGTGAACCATATCTGTTAAACCGGATTCAACTTGCCATAACTATGACTAGATTTATTTGATTGCAATATCTTTGTTTCACCAAAAGTTAAGCAGTTTGGAATCACATTTTTTCAATTGGTCGGCATCAGTTATCTTTGATTTTTTTTTTGGGGGGGGGAGATATTTATTATTAATGCTTCTAGAATGGCATTATGTATGGCGAATGTGTCTACTTTTCAGGCCATATTTCTCAGGTGCTTTTCAACAACATGCACTTCACTTATTACAAAACTAAACAACATAATACATAGTTATACCATTTCCTTTTGATGAGGTCAGATTAATGAATGTTTTTGAGCTCAAACAAGTTCATCCAAGTGTTGATGTAAGAAAATAGGTTTGTATTACAATTAATTTTTCTCAGATTTACAACTGATCTTTATCAATAACAGCTGATCACTTAGAGTTTTAAAAGACCATAGAAGTTTTAAAGACTTTGGCAGAAACTTTCTTATTTAAAATTAATTTTAAGTTATTTCTACTGATTTCTACTTTCCCCTGCCGTTGAGTCTTACATAAACCTAATATATCTATACTATGTCTGTTCATCTGTAGTGATCCTCTTTACAAAAATGTGCTTGACAATGACCATAGATGATTTGCTATTCTAATCCAAAGGTTGGTAGCATTATTCTTTAGCACTCTGTGATGCTACCATGGGTGAATGTTCAGACAGTGCTTTGTCATTGCCTTCTTTCCTAACCAGTCTCGTAGAAAGAATAAAAGTGTTCACTAATACTAAATTTATTAAAATATTCTTAGGAAAAAATACAAAAACTTAAGAACTGCTTAATTTGCACCATTCAAAATAAAATACTTTGTTTTTAGAGCTACTTTTATATTACAATTCTTATCTGTCAATCAATTTGCTTTCGGCTTCTTAGCAAGTCGTAAACAAAAAAAAACCCTCTCTACAGATGCTAGAAGGAAATAGAAGTGTTCTACTTAATGAGCACTTTTTTGATAGTGGAAAAGCTTCCAACCTTTCGACATTAGTTAATGGAAATTTGAGCCTCCACATTAGATTCCCTATTGTCAATGACAATTAGTTCATCATTTACTCCTAAATCAATCAAGTCATATAGACAGCATGGAAAAATATATATCAATATGGAAGGTATATTGTCCTTAGTTGTAGCTAATATTTCTATAATAATAGCAGCCCTAATGAGTTGTATATAAAACTTAGTCTTGAAGTACAAAATCATTGCAAAATAACCAACTCTTTCAAATGTAGTATATAGGATATATCTGCTATTGCTAAAGACTGCGGTAGCAGGGTACAGGCTAAAAAAGCCATAAAAACTTTTTTTCTACGCACAATATACAGATTTTTACTAAGGGAGTGCAATACAACCAGATGGTTTCTTGAGGAAGTGAGGACGACTAGTTCAGAAAAGATTACACCAAAGAATATAATTTTGGAGTCGAGGGAGGTCCTGAGCACTCAAGATTCGTTTTATATAAAATATCTTTTCTATTATTTTTTTACTGATTTCAATATAAGTAAAAGTAATCAAATAATTTAATTATTTTTTATCGTCGAGAAAAATGTAGAAATATTTACTGAATTTCATTTATGACACTGTATATCTGTTTAAATGATAAGAATAACAAAATTCATAACATTACACTTTGACTCAACAGAGCGCTACTATTGTTCTATAAAGTTTTTCTGAACTCGAATATTAAAGACAGGCTATGAGACAACTTTTTTTGGGGGGGGGGCATTCAGTTAATGTGGAATTCTTTTTGGTTTTAGCAGATTTCCCTCAAGGGAAATCAGCTATTGAGGTCGTACTCATTACGCGATTTTCGAAAAATTTCTTCAAATGTCCATCGATCCTACCCAGGAGATGACGAAAATGAGGTCCGTTCAAAATTATATATATACATATATTTATTTATTTGTCTGTTAACGCTCTAGCGGTCGCAATTTTTGTTTGATCGTTACGAAACTCGATATTTAACCGTTTTATGTAAAAAGACAGATCAAGTTCGTTAATGGCTGAAATCGGACCAGTGGGAGGGGGGGTTTAGAGGGGGGATTTTCGAAAATTCCAAATATCTCCGTTATTATGCATCGGATCGAAAAATTGTATATAACCAATCTTATTGCAAATTAAATTTACTATAAATATTGTTATATACGTTTATTCTCTATCTTGAATATTAACCGAGGTATATGCATTTTTCAGTTTTCAGCAAACCGCCACTTCTATTCATGTTACGTAAACAATACTCTGCTACATAATAAATCACATTATTGGAAGTTGAAATACCAAATATTGTATTCAAGAGACCTTTATTATACGAGATACATGCAAATATACCCTGGTGACGCCCCCCCCCCCGTCTTAAAGTTTTGGACTACTAAAATTTTATTGATTGAGACAACAATTATTCTGACTCATTATTAATTACAGTACTAGATACAGTAAATAGTTCTCAATAAAATTAATGAGTTATATTCTGATATATTTCAGTAATTGTTTTTCTTTTCGGTGTGAGGCTGCCCGACCCGTTTGTTTAAATTTCTAACCTAACGCTTCCTGTCGGCAGGTTATTGAAATTGGATGAAACATTTCTTATTTCCGTTTGTATTTATTCATGGTGTTGTTGTGTTAGCAGTATGTAGATGTATCTATTACTAAACTTCACGAGGGAAATCTGCTTAGTTTACGCACCCCTTTGCGTGACGGACTTAATTACTATTTCTTTTTCCTAAGCTAAGTTGCCAAGGCTGTGCTAGATCATTTTGTGGTAGACTGCCATCATATGACAGTGACACCATCCTCTCAGAATCAGATGAGGCCTAGGAGCCAAAAGATTTAAATGACTTTAGAAATTACAGAGTTTATTTGAAAAGTTAACCATTTTCATTGGACACGTTAACCAAAATTCAAATGAATGTTCTATAGAAGTTAGACAATGCTGCCATAATAATTTTTATTTCTTTCATAGCAACTGAAGCTACATATGCATACCTTTTTAGCAGATTTCCCTTAAGGGAAATCAGCTATTGAGGTCGTACTCATGACGCGATTTTCGAAAATTTTCTTCAAATGTCCATCGATCCTACCCAGGAGATGACGAAAATGAGGTCCGTTCAAAATTATATATATATATATATATATATATATATATATATATATATATATATATATATATATATTTGTCTGTTAACGCTCTAGCGGTCGCAATTTTTGTTTGATCGTTACGAAACTCGATATTTAACCGTTTTATGTAAAAAGACAGATCAAGTTCGTTAATGGCTGAAATCGGACCAGAGGGAGGGGGGATTTTCGAAAATTCAAAATATCTCCGTTATTATGCATCGGATCGAAAAATTGTATAGAACCAATCGTATTGCAAATTAAATTTACTATAAATATTGTTATATACATTTATTCTCTATCTTGAATATTAACCGAGATATTTGCATTTTTATGAAGTCTGTGGTCGAGTATAGTTCGGATTACGTCGGCCATCTTCGTCATTTCTCGGCTCAGACGGAAGCTTCTTCTAACCTGTCGTTTTTAACCTTACCTTACCTTCAGAGTTTTGTGCAAACTAGAAACAAGTATTAAGTATATGATTGATATAACATATTAATTTTATTGAAAACAATTTACTAAAGCTAGTGGTGTAATTTGTAATGAATCAGAATCAGTTTTATCTCAATCACTCAAATTTTAGTAATCCAAAAACAAAAGAAGGGGGGGGGGGTCAACAGAACGTATTTGCATATATCTCACAAAGTAAAAGTTCAATGAAAACAATATTTGGTATTTAGGCTTCAATTAATATCTTTTATTATATAACAGAGCATTATTTATGCAACACTAGTAGAAGTGGGGGTTTAATGAAGGCTGAAAAATGTAAATATCTCGGTTAATATTCAAGATAGAGAATAAATTTATATAACATCATTTATAGTGTATTTAATTTTCAATAAGATTGATTCTATACACTTTTTCAATCCGACTTATAGTAACGGAGATATTTCGAATTTTCAAAATTCTCCCCCTCTAAACCCCCCCCCCTCCCCCTGCTGATTTCAGCCGTTAACGAACTTGATCTTTCTTTTTACATAAAACGACTAAATATCGAGTTTGGTAACGATTACACAAAAATTGTGACCGCTAGAGCGGTAAGAGAAATATATATATATATATATATATATATATATATATATATATATATATATATATATATATACACACAGTTTTGAACGGACCTCATTTTCGTCATCTAGGTAGGATCGATAGACATTTGAAGAAAAAAATCGAAAATTCCGTCATGAGTACAACCTCAATAGCTGATTTCCCTTAAGGGAAATCTGCTAAAAAACTGTTTCCCAAGTTAGTGGGTGGCTTAATTCAAATGGGAGAGTTGACAAAGTCGGAATGACAAAATTTTGGAGAAAAGAAATTTCTGACTTGTAAGGGCAGTAAAATTATAAAAAAGTCCGTCACGCAGGGGCTGCGTAAACTAAGCAGATTTCCCACGTGAAGTTTTACAATAGAGAAATCTGCATACTGGTAACACAATACCACCGTGATTAGATAATGAGAAATCTTTCAGTTAATTAAAATAAATTCCCAACTGAAACGGCTTCTGAATTGTAACAATTATTTATATTTTAATAACTCAAATTATAGTAGTCCAAGAACTAAAGAAGAGGGGGAGGGCGGATGAACAGAACATATTTGCATAAATCTCACAAAGTAAGGAAGGTAAGAGTTTTGTGCAAACTAGAAACAAGTATTAAGTATATGACGTACATGTGAATTGATGACGTAACGATATTTTATTCCCGCCAATACAGCTGCCCGGCAGCCATGTTACTTTACATTGATCAACTTCCAAATATGGGAGTATTTTGGATAATCCGTTTAATAAGTAAGGCTAGGTTTACACTATATAGCTGGAGAGCTATATAGCTCTGTTATATAGCATAGCTATATAAAAAAATAAGCTATATAGCTCCGTCAGCTACATTAGCTCTGCTATAAGTAAATTTTTGATGCTAATTTCGTGTAGCAGAGCTATACAGTATACAGCTGTTCAGTTCCTAGCCAGATGCCGAAGAAGAAGGTAGTTCTTGCAGCAGCCGCTGCTTTAGCCGCAGCTACTGTGATATTTTCAACACAAAAAAGAGAAAGAAGATATTGGATCAAGCCCTCACTTCAGGCTAGGAAACGATACAGTGGTAGTGACCTTTTGAATGACCTTAACGAGGATGATATAGACAACTTGAGTTATGAAGTTCGTTGTGATGGAAGTTTTAAAAACTTTCTCCGTATGACAAGTGGTGATTTCGAACATTTGCTTATTGCAATTGGACACAAAATTGCAAAACAAGATACGTCTTTCAGAGATGCAATTCCTCCCCGTGAAAAATTAGCAATAACTTTACGATTTCTTGCATCTGGGGACTCTTATCAGAGTTTAAGTTACCTGTTCAAAGTATCAAAGTCAACTATCTCATTGTTCATTCCCATAGTTTGTGATGCAATCATTCAGACGTTAGAAGACTCCATTAAGGTAAGTGTCAAAGTACTCTGACCACAAACTGAGTCGAAAACAGTAAACAACATGCGACATCCAAGGT
Organism: Riptortus pedestris; assembly: GCA_019009955.1. Lineage (NCBI taxonomy): Eukaryota > Metazoa > Arthropoda > Insecta > Hemiptera > Alydidae > Riptortus > Riptortus pedestris. The sequence continues at coordinate 129,187,310 of CM032228.1, read as the reverse complement.
ATGTATAAGATATAGCCGGGCTATATAGCAAATCTCCAGTGTCACTTTTTGAACTTGTAGCAGTGCTATATAGCTGTGCTACATATAGCTCTGCTATACAGCTCTGCTACATAGTGTAAACAAAGCCTAAGTTAACTTCTGTTATGTCACTTTAAGTATGTTTTATGCTAACTATACCAAATTTCTTCAGGAACAAGGAGTTAGTTTCTTTTCTAGTGTATCCTTAAGCTGTCTTTCATTAAATGATTAGCATTAGATAAATATTACCATTTTGGTTAGTCTTGTCTAAATAAAGTAAACACTGAATATATGTACTATTAGTGATTTATATTTGTGCTTTTGTTAGGTATAAGCCTTTTCAATATATCAACTATGTTTAATAGTATCTCATCCTTGTAATCTATTTAAATAGAAATTTTTCTTTGGCATTACTATCAGATTTTAATGAATTTTCACTCACCTATTGTCTATATATTGACTGAGAAGATATATATTTCATTGAATTAAACCAGCACTTAGTGAAAATTATCTGTGTAATTCCAAACAAAATACTGCCAATATTTGAAATATTAGTTTCTTGTTCCCTGATTAAACTTGAAGGTGCAATTTTGTAATAATATTCTCTTTTCTCTTTCCTTTGATTCTTAAGAGTATTTCTTTTTGAAATCACAAAATCTCTTATTCTCGTTTATGAACATATAGGGATTGGGTTTGTTGTGAGCTAACTTTACATTCATTATTTACTAAGTGTGTTTAAAACTCCTGACATTTATGTCAGTGCCTATTTGACAGTAATTTTGTTTCTTGTCCTTTTAATAACTTTTTCTAAGTTTGAATTTGAAAAATCTGTTATTATTTCTGTAATATAATAATGTTTTAACTAATTATTTAGCTTTGTACGTTATATCACATAAAATAATATTATATTAGCCTGATAATAAATTCATCTTTTCTTTTATAATTTGGAGAGAAATAACAACATGTATTTACACAATTTTTACAATAGAACTATACACACACACACTGTTCAGTCGTCAGTTTGAATTCAAATCTCCCGCGCTCGCGAGGTTCACAGTTCCGCCAACACACATGCATATCGCGAAGGCTGTGGCATACTTCTCCTCTAGGCAGCCGTTGCAGGGACAAGCCAGTCTATGATCACCTCTCCTAGAATCAACAGGTTTTGCTGCTCCCGCCTTTCTCCTTCTTGGCCACGTGCTCATCCAGTTTTATCACCGCTACCAGACTGCATCGCCTCTAGGAAGTGCAGGAATCCCGCTTTTAACTACCTAATAATGCTAGCATTATATGCGCAAGTATCTCATGAGTACTCATATATATTATAAGACCAACTGTTAATTTAGAGTGTATATTTATGGCCGCCATCTTAGTACATAATGGTTGTTTACTGCCTAAGATTCATGTTTTGTTATAGAGGTATCTTTAACTATTCAATTTCCCTAATTCTTAACATATTAGTTCTTAACGTTTGTTTAATGCTTACATTTCATGTCCTGTTATAGAGATATATTTATCTATTCAATTTCCCTAATTCTTAACATATTAGTTCTTAAAGTTTGTTTAATGCTTACATTTCATGTCTTGTTATAGATATATCTTTAGCTATTCAATTTCCCTTATTCTTAACATATTAGTTCTTAAAGTTTGTTTAATGCTTACATTTCATGTCTTGTTATAGATATATCTTTAGCTATTCAATTTCCCTTATTCTTAACATATTAGTTCTTAAAGTTTGTTTAATGCTTACATTTCATGTTTTGTTATAGAGATAATTTTAACTATTCAATATACCTAATTCTTACGAGAACTCACATAGTTGTTTTGTCTTTTTTATTTATCTTTTTCCTCATCTCTCCATGACAAATAACAAATGGTTCAGTCTAAATTCTCTCCCAACTCTTTCTTGCCTTTAACACAAGATTTCTGCCATTACAATTTGGTGCCGACATTTTCTATTACATCCAAAGCTTACCGCACGCCCCTACATTTTGGTGCCGAGTAACCCGGGAAGTGTTCATTAACCGGAAGTGTATCCGAAAAAGTTTATTAAGTATTATTACAAGATTAATTGAATTATAAAAGTTCACCGCAAAACCAACTATTTGAGTTCTAAGTTAATTATAAGTGCACATTTCAGTTCTTTATTTCTTATATTTTGTATAAAGGTTCATCTTCAATATGGGTCCAAAAACCAAACACTCAAGAACCGCTACAAGCCCAAAAGGGTCAATAAATAAAGTTTATCTCGGTTCATTGTTAGAGCAATTTAGTCTGCTTAGTGATCAATGTAGAAACGCTATAGAGGTGAAAGATAATCAACTTGCTGCCGCATTATCAGCCCGATTAGAAACAATTGTAAAGCAAGCTGATAACTTTCATCTGGGTTTAATAGAGGAATACATAGAAAAGGGGGATACGCTGCCCAGCGAGTTGACCGCCAAGATTGTGGATATCAAAACTTCATATGCGTTACTTGTAGCCGCCATAGGCGAGACAGCTGTCTCATCCCCTCCCCCCTGCTCTTCAAATGCCCGCGTAAATTTAAATGCTTTCCACCTACCTCATGTTCCTCTTCCGCATTTTAGCGGCAATTTAGCGGAGTTTCAGGCATTTAAGGCAACATACATACCGCTAATCCATGATAATCCAAATATTTCAGAAGGATTAAAGTTAACCTATTTAAAAGGTTGTTTATCTTCAGAGGCATTATCCTGCATAGCACATTTTGAGAACCTCGATATCAATTACAATCTGGCTTGGACTACTCTTTTGAAAAAATATGATAACCGCGCCGCTTTGGCTTCATCAATTCTCAAAGAAATGCTGGACTTTCAACCAGTTTCACATGCCTCCCCCTCACAGTTGAAAAGTTTTCTTAAAGTGTTTTCGGAACAAGCACAGCAGCTGGAAAATCTAAATGTTCCCGATCTAGCTGACTTTATCACTTTTTCTATTGCATTCAGGGGCTTAGATGCCCACTCTCAAAAGGAATTCAGTTTTCTTCACCCTGAAGATTTTCCCTCTCTCTCCAACCTGGTGAGTTATATACACAAAACGTTGAATGCCTCGGCTAAAGTATCTACATCTGAGAGAAATCGTAAAGCTGTTCTCACTCCTCGCAAGGGTACATCTCCTCCCCGCTTCCGGTCTACCGCATCGAACCCATCAAGCTCCCCTCCGCCCCGCGGCAACCGTTTTGTGAAGGCGTTCGCTACCATCGCCAAATGTCTTTATTGCCACCAAGCCCATAGCATTTATCAGTGTCCCGAATTCCAGAGGCTGTCTGCTGCCTTGCGCTACAGCGCTATTAAAAGGTTGCAGTTGTGCTATAACTGCTTGGGAAACCACGGAGTTCGACATTGCAAATCTTCAAGCCGCTGTCGGATATGCCACCGCTCTCATCACACCCTCATCCATGAGGGCGTTGATCTAAAGGTTACCCGCTCTTCAGATAGCTTCGCTTCCCCTCCTTCAACGCCTAGTCCGGAACCTTCCCCGTCGTTCCCGCACCGCTATTCTAGGCAAAGGCATCCTATTGCCGCTCAGAAGAGATCACCCTCTCCACCGGCAAGGTACTCCCCACCTCCCAGGCATGATCAAGAATCATCATCTAAGACTTCCAGCAGCTCACGATCATCCCCTTCTGTCAACGATTCTCAGCAAACATCTGTCTTTTATGCGGAGAGGAAATTGCATAAACCCCGCCGCACTAAAGATCCTGAGCTTTCCCGCCATCATCATTCCCCGGATTTGTCTCCTCAATGACTCCCGCAACCCGGACCCTCAGGCCGTTCTCTGGCACAACCCTCGCTTTCTCAAAAGGTATTTTCCGCATCATCTAGTCTTCCTGAGGGTTACCGGGTAGACCTTCATGCTACTTCTGCTGCACCGCTAAAGGATTCTCCGCTTCATCAACGCTTACAAGGTGTTCCCGCTTCAAATAAGGAATATTTTCCGCCCAAATCTAGGCCCGTTATACTCCGGTCTCTCCCTTCTGTTTCGTTGTCTGGTTCATCGAAGCATTGCCCGCTTTCTATTCTTCCCACAGCACAGATCATTCTCAAAGGTTCTTCCCGCTCCGCACATGTCTTCCGAGCCCTTGTTGATTCCTGCAGCCAGGCCAGTTTTGTCACTCAGAGCGCCGCTTCCCGCTTAGGCTCTGACATCATTCCGTCCCAAGTGGATGTTCACGGATTGGGTGACCCTGTGGGAGTTAGCTGCCCTGGCTACATTGCTGTTTCCTTTCCAGTGTCGCCAGATAAAATGATCACCGCACAGTTCTTCGTTATTGAGTCCATCTGCTCCACTATGCCTGCTGAACCGTTTGATATTGGGCCCTGGAAATATCTGCATGGCCTCTCCTTCGCTGATCCTAAGTTTGACTGCCCGGCTCCCATTGACATGCTGCTTGGAGTCGATTTAGTTGCACATCTCCTTCAGCCCGCTATCATTCATCCCTCTAAAGGTGGCCCTCTTGCCTTTAAGACTAGTTTGGGTTGGTGTCTTCTAGGGCAGTGTAGCCACCCATCTCCTCAACGCCGCATAAGCTGGGCCCCAGAAGTCCAGGATAATGAAGGCAAAACCATCCGCAAGAAACACAGACGTCGTCGCCGCACTGAGAGTAATCCTCAACGAGAAAATCCGCCTTACAATTCAGAAGACAGGCCTGCCCAAGTTACAGTACATTGCATATCTGACTCACCTCCTGAGGAATCCATCGAAGTTGCCTCACAATCGTTTGTGAAAACGTTTTCCGCCGTATCAAACTTGCAACTGAATAAAGACCTACAGAGGTTTTGGGAATTAGAACCTGTTACTTCCGCCGCACCCAAATATTCAAAAGAGGAACTTCTATGTGAGGAAATGTTCACCCGCACTGTTTCCCGCCAACCGTCAGGCCGCTACGTCACTCCGCTCCCATTAAAAGAAAATGAAGAACTAGGAGATTCTTACTTCCGCTCATTGCAGCAATTTCGCCGTTTGGAATCCCGCCTGGCCCGTGACCCCCACCTTCAAGAAGCATACGGCTCCTTCATGCGCGAATACCTAGATTTGGGTCACATGTCACCCGCTCCTGATCCAAACCCCGTGGATAGAACGTACTACTTGCCGCATCACCCCGTTCACCGCCCGGAGGACCCTCCTTCTAAATTTCGCGTTGTTTTCAACGCCTCTGCGAAATCCTCGAATGGCAAATCCTTAAATGATATCTCTCTCACTGGCCCCAAGCTTCAAACGGACATTGTGGAGCTTCTCACAAGGGCTCGATCTCATCGCTTCGTCTTCTCAGCAGATATCCGCCAAATGTACCGACAGATTCTGGTCCCACTGCAGCACCAAGATCTCCAACGGATTGTGTGGCGTTTCTCGCCAGAAGAACCTACCAAATCGTACCGCCTCCACACGGTCACTTATGGAGTGGCATCTTCGCCCTTCTTGGCCATCCGCACCCTGCATCAATTAGCAGCTGATGAGGGTAAAAGGTTTCCGCTCGCCGCTCCTGCCCTGCTGCGTGATACTTATGTTGATGACATTATCACCGGAGCATCCACGCTGTCTAGTGCAATAGTTCTCCGCGACCAGCTGATCTCTCTACTCGGCTCTGGATGCTTCGAACTGAGAAAGTGGGCTAGCAATCACCCAGAATTGCTCGCCGGATTGCCCGGTGAGCATTGCAAAGTTGACCCGCACTCTTTTGACTTTGATTCTTCTGAGGATCCTACAGTCAAGATCCTTGGACTAACTTGGTCCGCCACCTCTGACCGCTTTTCATATCGAGTGGCACACGCAAAGGTTCCCGCTACTAAAAGGTTTATTTTGTCTAAAGTTGCCCGCATTTATGACCCTCCCGGATGGTTAGCACCCATGACCTTCTTGGCGAAAAGATTCATTCAACGCCTGTGGCTATGTCACGCCGATTGGGATGACGCCGCACCTCCCGACATCAGCCAAGACTGGGAGTTCTTTCAGGATGAACTGAAAAATGTCGCCCGCATCTCTCTCCCTCGCTACTTTCCCGACTTTGACGTCTCTCGGACTTCACATCGCCTAATTGCCTTTTGTGACGCTTCAGAGCTTGGATACGCCGCGGTAGTCTACCTCCATTCCACTTCTTCGTCTGGGGAGATTTCCTCATCAATGGTTATGGCTAAGTCGCGTGTAGCCCCGCTAAAGAATCTCGCTCCCTCGTCTAGAGTTGTGTGCGGCTCACCTTTGTGCCCTGCTTGTGGACAAGGTTCTAAAAATGTTTTCGCAGCCTTTCGAGGACATTATTTCTTACTCTGACTCAGCCGTTGCACTGGCTTGGATTCGCGGAGAGCCACACCGCTGGAAGACCTTTGTGGCCAACAGGGTCTCTGAAATCCAAGAAAGGATTCCGCCATCCAGTTGGCACCATGTGGATGGAAAGGATAACCCCGCTGACTGCGCATCTCGAGGTCTTTATCCATCAGCACTTCTTGATCACCCACTCTGGTGGCATGGTCCCCGCTGGCTTTCGAAGCCTATCTCACAGTGGCCCCGCTCGCACGTAGACCCGCCTGCCTCCGTTCTGGATTCGGAGAAAAGGATTTCCGCAAAGGCGATTGTCGGCGTTACCGTCACCGCGTTAGGTTTAGAAAGTCGTTACTCGTCGTTGTCAAAGCTTCAAAGGATCACCGCATGGATCTTTCGTTTCGCTAACAATGCGCGTTACCCCGCTTCTCGCCTTAGTGGCCCTCTTGTTACGAAAGAACTTAACCTCTCCCTGGACGCCCTTACTAGAGAAGTTCAACGCATCGCTTTAAAGGAAGATTGTCAAGCTGCTGCGGATCCCAAGCGCAAGACCAATCTAAAAAGGACGCTTCAACTTTTCCTTGATCCCAAAGGTATTCTCCGCGTCGGGGGTCGCTTGAGCCAGTCAGCGCTCCCTTATTCTGCCAAGCACCCCGCTTTATTGCCGCGGGATCACCCGTTTACCCGCTTAGTGATTGACCAGGCCCACATCGCCAATCTTCACGCAGGAGCCCAGGCCACCCTCCACACCATCCGCCAACGCTTCTGGATCATCGATGGGAGGAATGTTGTTCGCCGCCATCTTGCCAAATGTAACCGATGTTTTTCAGTGTCCCCGCAACCTCTTATTCCTCTTATGGGGCCTCTTCCTGCAGACAGGGTCACTCCTTCATCTGCTTTCCTCAAGGTCGGAGTTGATTACGCAGGACCATATTCATTGTCAACAGCACGCATCCGCGGCGCTCGCCTCACTAAGGCGTATATATGCGCCTTCGTATGTTTTACTACAAAGGCTGTCCATCTGGAGGTTGCGTCGGAGCTTTCCATAGACGCTTTTCTGGCAGCCTTCACCCGCTTCTGTGGTCGACGAGGCCTCCCTGCAGATGTCTACAGCGACAATGGTACCAACTTCGTGGGCGCCAACCGCACGCTCTCCGACCTAGCCAAGTTTCTCCGCCAAGACCAGACCCGCACTTCTCTCACAAAGTTCTCCTCCGACCGCTGTATAGATTGGCATTTTATTCCGCCAAGTGCTCCTCATTTCGGCGGACTTTGGGAAGCCTCCATAAAGTCCACAAAAAGACATCTTCGCACCGTAATGGGTCAACAGGTTCTCTCCCTTGAAGAGTTTAGCACCTTACTGGTCAGCATTGAGGCCATCCTCAATAGCCGCCCTCTTTGTCCGCTCTCTGCTGACCCAAATGATCTGAACGTACTCACTCCTGGACATTTTCTAATCCACCGCCCTCTAAACGCTCTTCCGGCAAAGGACCTATTGGATATCCCGCTCAACAGAGTATCACGATGGCGACTAGTTGATCGTCTTCACCAGTCATTTTGGAAACGTTGGCAGCAAGAGTACTTACACACTCTCCAACAACGCTCTCGTTGGCTGGACCCCGCGCCTGACATCACCACTGGATCTCTGGTCCTCATCAAGACTGACAATGTCCCACCGCTTTGCTGGCCCTTGGCCAGAGTCACCGCTCTGCACCCGGGTCCAGATGGAGTGTCTCGAGTTGCTTCGGTACGCACGTCCTCGGGGACGTTCCAACGTCCCCTCGTCAAGCTGTGTCCCCTTCCTACACAGTAATGCCGCTTAAATCGCGCCATGGGCGGGGGGATGTTCAGTCGTCAGTTTGAATTCAAATCTCCCGCGCTCGCGAGGTTCACAGTTCCGCCAACACACATGCATATCGCGAAGGCTGTGGCATACTTCTCCTCTAGGCAGCCGTTGCAGGGACAAGCCAGTCTATGATCACCTCTCCTAGAATCAACAGGTTTTGCTGCTCCCGCCTTTCTCCTTCTTGGCCACGTGCTCATCCAGTTTTATCACCGCTACCAGACTGCATCGCCTCTAGGAAGTGCAGGAATCCCGCTTTTAACTACCTAATAATGCTAGCATTATATGCGCAAGTATCTCATGAGTACTCATATATATTATAAGACCAACTGTTAATTTAGAGTGTATATTTATGGCCGCCATCTTAGTTCTTAAAGTTTGTTTAATGCTTACATTTCATGTCTTGTTATAGATATATCTTTAGCTATTCAATTTCCCTTATTCTTAACATATTAGTTCTTAAAGTTTGTTTAATGCTTACATTTCATGTCTTGTTATAGATATATCTTTAGCTATTCAATTTCCCTTATTCTTAACATATTAGTTCTTAAAGTTTGTTTAATGCTTACATTTCATGTTTTGTTATAGAGATAATTTTAACTATTCAATATACCTAATTCTTACGAGAACTCACATAGTTGTTTTGTCTTTTTTATTTATCTTTTTCCTCATCTCTCCATGACAAATAACAAATGGTTCAGTCTAAATTCTCTCCCAACTCTTTCTTGCCTTTAACACAAGATTTCTGCCATTACAATTTGGTGCCGACATTTTCTATTACATCCAAAGCTTACCGCACGCCCCTACACACACATTACTGTAATATATAAACTTAACTTCTTAAAAAGGATGGAAATATCAAATAGAAATACTTACTGAGTTTGAATGGGTGTGTTAATTTGACATGTAATGAGCCCAACAGTACAATTCGTCGCCTCAACATCTTTTTACTAAGCTAACTAACTACCTACTACTAACTACTTTCTTGTTGGACCCCAAAAATGCCCTCGTCCTTGGCTATTCTAGATAATTGAATTTATTTTAAAGGCATTAATAGCTTTTAGAAGCTGATTTATAGTGATTCTGGAAATAAGTTCAATAGTTATGGAAATAGATATAGAGACTTGTAATCTAGAATTATATATATTAAAATTATTTCTTCAAAAATTTAATTATTTATTTAATATTTAATGAATTCATTTTTATTTTGTTTCAGGTGACTAACCAGCTGCAAACCCTTGATTCTTTAAGATGTATTTATATTTTATTTCTGAGGCACACAAACAAGATTGTTTTATTAATTTAATTTTTAGAGAATATTTTTTTTACTTAATAAATTATTAAAATAACTACTTAATAGTTTTTGTACACATTTTAGTATGTATTACTCCATTTCCTCTTCATTCCATGAGGTGGTGCTGTTAGTTTTTCCTAGTCATGTTCAAATAGCTGAGGCTATTTATATTAAACATCATCAGGTATTTAAACATGATTACATGCACCCCATTCTAGAATTTCAACTTCTTCTATTCAAGTTTCTCACATCAACCAATTCTGTTTGAAGGTACAGAGCACTGAATTTAAAAATAATTTTTCCACTGTAGATTCGGCTCCTATTTTTTTTTTTTTTAAACTGACTATCTTTTGTTGGTTTTCACGGAATCACAATAATTAATATTCCCACTGCAGCAGTGTAAAATATTGGCCCTGCCTTTGAGTGCAAATGCTCTTGAGATGGAGGATCTGCTGTCCAAACATTTCAAAAAGATTTTTTTTTTTTTTTTAAATGGTGATTTATTGACCAAAACGAAAGACAAAAAAACAAGTGCCATTTTTTTGCCTTGTTGTATTATGAAATTTGCAATCTACCAATTACAAATGTTACATAAATCCATTAGATTACTATTTGAGTAGGCGAATGTAGTTGAGACAGCTGAAGGACTAAGATCATCCAGCTTGGACTGTCAGAGCAACCCTCAGCCTAGCATCTTTTTAATTGAATTAAAAATACTCCCTCTTTCAAAAATAGTGAAATATGGTTAGCATTTTACTTGATATAAAATTCATTCCTATGAAATAAATGTAAAATAAAATATTTTAGGTACAATGCAATTAATTATATTCTTTCTCATCCTATTAATTTTAATTAAATCGATCTCAATTAGATTTTTTTTTTATGGGGGGAAAAAGACAATAATTTCTAATAAATATTAATGATATTTATAATAATAAAAAAAAAAAAAATATGCTAGGCCCCATACATACCACAAAACAGCCAATATCCCTATTCACTTTTGAGCAGTTTATATATTTGTCTTACCGCTTTAGCGGTCGCAATTTTTGTGTAATCGTTATCAAACTCGATATTTAGTCGTTTTATGTAAAAATAAAGATCAAGTTCGTTAACGGCTGAAATCAGCAGGGTGAGGGGGGGGGGGTTTAGAGGGGGAGAATTTTGAAAATTCGAAATATCTCCGTTACTATAAGTCGGATTGAAAAAGTGTATAGAATCAATCTTAATGAAAATTAAATACACTATAAATGATGTTATATAAATTTATTCTCTATCTTGAATATTAACCGAGATTTTTACATTTTTCAGCCTTCATTAAACCCCCACTTCTACTAGTGTTGCATAAATAATGCTCTGTTATATAATAAAAGATATTAATTGAATCCTAAATACCAAATATTGTTTTCATTGAACTTTTACTTTGTGAGATATATGCAAATGTCTGTTGACCCCCCCCCCCTTCTTTTGTTTTTGGATTACTAAAATTTGAGTGATTGAGATAAAACTGATTCTGATTCATTACAAATTACACCACTAGCTTTAGTAAATTGTTTTCAATAAAATTAATATGTTATATTCAAATATATTCCATTAATTGTTTGTTTTTCCGGTCTATATATGCAGCACTTACGAGATTGGCTTGCCTGCTTGTTTACAATTCAGCCTTGTATTGTACATTTACCCAAGGTACGTTTACCGAGTATTCACGGTAGTGTTACCTGTATGTATATTTATCTATTGTAAACCTTCATGTGGGAATCTGCTTAGTTTACGCAGCCCCTGCGTGATGGACTTTTTTGATGATGTGATAGTGACATACGAAACTTCAATATGTATCATTAGGAGGTAAAGCTGAGGAGCTTGAGGAAGGAAGTCATTAATGAATATGAGTTTTGCATGAAATTTAATTTATTTATTTGGTGAGCTCCGCAACTAGGCGATGTCGCTCATTATCATTTATTTTCAAATCCTTAAATTAAAATGTTAAAATAAAGAAAAATGTTTTCAAAATTATTAAAACAGTATACAATATAGCTATATATAAAACTAAGGAATAAAATAAAACTATAATTTTTGCGACAAATCCTGGCTTGAAGATGATGAAAGTCTAAGGCACAAGTTTAAAAATGTATTATACAGCCTTGTTCCCAAAAAACACAAATACGAATTAGTGGCATAATTTGAGATAAAAACGTAGACAGATGAGTGGAGTAGGTGTGGTTTAAAGTTGGTTGTAAATGTTAATTGTCTTCAAGTGATTGTATTGACTAATGGTATTGTTGAAATAAAGATTATGCTCCCTTGTTTGATTTCAGCCATTAGTAAATATGATCTTTAGTTTTGCATGGAATGGTTAAATATTGAGTATATTATTGATCAAGAAAATTAAAATCATGATAAAAATTATGGAGTCTAGATCATAAAATCTAAATTGAAGGCTTCGGGCATATTTGTATGTATCTCATATAGTAAAGTCCTATGAAAACAACCATGCCTGAACGAACATGTATGAGTAATGATCAAACAAAAATTGCGGCTGGAGGATTAAAACAACTATGTATATCTATGTATCTATATTTAAATATTGAGCAAATCTTTTTTACAATTGTCAATTGGCTGTTATAAGTGTATATAACAAAAATGATTTATGTTGACAAAATAATCAACTGTTTATAGGCTGGCTTAAATGAATAGTAAAAGAAATATCATGATTTTTAAATTCAGACCTCTCCTATTCATTCTTGTTTGTCTTAAAAAATATTAATAATGTCTTTAGTTGGTTTACTGATAGCACACATACCAAAATTTCATTCTATTCATTCCAGTTGTTTATAAACCATAAAAGTGTTAGCTTGGGCTATAGTTCCTTGTTTAGAGAATGTTATTTGATGAAAATGTTTATGGCTAAGTAAGGAAACACCTTTTGACATGTATTGTTTGCCAAAAAATGAATCGAAGACAGAATTTTTTATTTCAAGCACCACTTACAACCCCTCCACTCCTGTTCATTTTTAAAAATTATATAGCTTATAATCAAGTAAGAATTCGTGACTATTCACCATCCAAGTTGACCTCAGTCATTTGTACCCATAAAATTGTTGATTTCTGCTATAGTTCTTTGTGTATATCTGTTTGTACACTATTATATTGTCTGCTGATACTGATGGACAGAATAAATTATATTATAGTATTAGTTTTGAAGGGTTCAACAAAATAAGTTTAAACAAGATATTATATTTACATTAATAACCAAACAAAGTAACACTCAGATGGGCAAATGATCAAATATAGTTCATTAAGAATAGATAATAGTGATCTAAGATGGTTAGTTATAATTTTGGTGGATTTAAATATTTTTAAGTTGATTTGAATATATCATTGGCAATGGCAACCAACTTTGGTTTGTTCAGATTTGATAATGATTTTATTCCTTCTCCTCTAAGAATATCCCTTAGCTGTGCGACTGTCAACTTGTTTGCCTGTAAGAATAACATTGAAAAAATTATGTTTTAATACAAACACAACATGGAAAATGAATCGGACATAGTCAGCCTTGCCAAGATATGTTTAATTAATACTGAATAGGATTGCAATTATTCTAGACAAAACTTCCCTTTATATGGACTCAGAATTAACTCTCCTGAACAATTAGTATATTGGCGGCATTTGGGTCCATATGCCAAGATGCCATTAATGGGATAGTCTAAACACACCTTCAATATTTTTTATTCTAGCTTTCAGAACTCTGAGCCTTGCTACATTTCTAGCAATATATTGGAATAAAGAGTTAAAGACTTATTCATTAATTTGTAAAGATTTTCAGATAGAAAGTTGTCTTCAGCTTTTGAAAATATCTTTAGATACCACATCTATTTTTCCCAGAAGAACACTTTAATTTCCATAATTTTGTTAGTGAGAAGGATAGTTCATTATATTCTTATTTCTTCCCTTCACTACAACAAAGTCACCTGTCATTGCAGACTGATATGTCAATGATCAATCCCTTTTTATCTTTCTTCCCTAAGAGGATAATATTTAACTCACTAGAGTTTAGTCATCATTCATTAGCACTGCTGCTGGTACATGTAGAAAGTAAGATTTCTCACCAGTTTTATCTGTGTTCCTTTACCTCATGTTTCTTTATATAAAAATAGACATGCGTAACATAAATGGGTTTGAGTGTAGACAAGTCATTTCCACCCTGCCCTTTGAATCAAAATTTAAAAGAAGACTTTTGGTAGAAAGCTAGGATACAATTTTAATTTTATCACCTATACAACTCTTTCATGAAATATCTAACAAATCAGTTTTAAATGAGTCTAGACACCTTCCTGTTAATCTTTATACTGTAATTATTTCATTGAGTTTTTTTTTTTATATTCATGGTTAGTCTAAGGATATTATTTAATGAGTTTGTAAGTAAATACATTTCTATTAATCAGGCGGAATCAAACTGTGACTCTTGGTTAACCAAATGAAATTAAGAGCAACATCTTACACATATAGTTAACATCAATCAGTTCCAATTAGACTCAGTTTATTCACTTATGCTAAAAATAATTACTGCAGTTGAAGTTTTGAAAAGTTTAGTTTTGTTGGGTCAAGAAAACAAATCAAAATTGATGTAGAAAACAAAATATAAACTTTTAGCAGAATTCCCTGAAGGGAAATAAGCTATTGAGGTTGTACTTATGAAGTGATTTTAGAAAAATTTCCTTAAATACCCATTAATCCTACCAAGGAGATGACTTCGATATACTCTTCTGTTATCGCACTACTGGTAGCAATTTTAAATTGATCGATACCAAGCACATTATATTAAGTGCTTTGTATAAAACTAAAGATCAAGTTTGTTAACAGCTAAAATCGGACAGGAGAGGAGGGGAATTTGGAAAATTTGAAATATGTCTATTATTATTCATCGGATCGAAAAATTATATATGACCAATTTTATTATAAATATATTGCCTGTAAATGTTATATGTATGTGTATCTTCTCTATCATGCTTATTATCTGAAGTGCTTTCATTTTAGCAGATTTCCCTTAAGGGAAATCAGCTATTGAGGTTGTACTCATGACGGAATTTTCGAAATTTTTCTTCAAATGTCGATCGATCCTACCTAGTAGATGACGAAAATGAGGTCCGTTAAGAACTGTATATGTATATATATATATATATATATATATTTGTCTGTTACCGCTCTAGCGGTCGCAATTTTTGTTTGATCGTTACCAAACTTGATATTTAGTCGTTTTATGTAAAAGGAAAGATCAAGTTCGTTAACGGCTGAAATCGGACCAGTGGGAGAGGGGGGTTTAGAGGGAAGGATTTTCGAAAATTCGGAATATCTCCATTACTATACGTCGGATCGAAAAATTGTGGGGAAAAAAAAACAGAATCAATCCTATTGCAAATTAAATTTACTATAAATATTGCTATATACATTTATTCTCTATCTTGAATATTAACCGAGATATTTGCATTTTTATGAAATCTGGGCGGCTAACGGACAAAGTGACTTGGCCGCCAAAAGCTAGTTCGGCCGTTTCATTAACTGCTCGGCTTTCGTGAAATTTCTGTATTGTAAAACTTCACGTGGGAAATCTGCTTAGTTTACGCAGCCCCTGCGTGACTGACTTTTTTAGTTTTCACCCTACAGTAATCAATCACCCTCTCCTAATCATTTCATATTAACAATAAGCTGTTATAACATGAACTAGTTTATTGGAAGCTTAAATATCAAATGTTGTTTTCATTGAATTTTTACTGTGCGAGGTACTTACAAATATGTTGTGTGAATGATATGTGAAAAATCATTATATCTTCATTATTATGAGTTGAATCAAAAGCTGTTACAGTCGACTTTTGTTAAATTATTGATGCTCTACTATATATTTTTCTTAGCTCGAATATTAAGCGAGTTATTTGAACTTTTATGTTTTCAGCTTTCTTTATACCCCCACTTCTATTTAACAGATTGTTTCTTAGAAATATAAAATATGTGGTGAGATGAGACCATCTATATAACTATTACATATGATGAACAGACCTCATTTTTGTCATCTCCTGGGCAGTATTGATGGACCTGAAAATCTTGTTATAACCCCAATAGCTGATTTCCCTGAAGGAAAACCTGCTAAAAATGTAGGCATTCATAAGTTCAGTAATTGTTCACTCAAGAGTTCTTGTTGATTTCCATGATTCTTGTCATAAGTACATTTAGGGTCTCAATAATATTTTTCATTATAATTAAACTAAAATGTCTAAGCCTTCATAGAACTCCCTCAGAACCTGAATACTTCAGTTCCTTCTTCCTGTTTACAAGTTAATACTCTTGCGAAAATTAAATAGATGAATAATCCTTCAGAGAGAGAGAGAGAGAGAGAGAGGTCGCGTATTTGGAAAGTGTGACGTAGATCAAAGAAACCGACAGAATATCCTAGTCCCTACCAGTACCTTCCAGCCAGGCGTCGAGGGGTCCAGACAATTCCCCTTTGATGTATGCCGACAACCTATATAAAGAGCGGCCAGCTGCGAGCCAGTCAGTTTTATTCTCAACAACAATTAACAATACTAAAAATGACCACTTCGGTTGAAACCATCTGGAGTTATAGAACAAAAGACCTGGAATTCTGCTTCTTTTACTAAACATGCATTCTCTTAAATTCTATTACTTCCCACTTTCAGAACTCAGGAGCCTTGTCCAGGGTTCATACTCAAATAGCAGATTTTTTTCCCCTGACTTTTTGGTAGTTTTCCACAAATTTCCAGGCTAATGCTTCAAAATTTAGTATAATTTCTATTAAAATTCCTTTTATTATTTTCTAATTTTTTTAGACAAAAGATGCAGAAATAATTGTTTTTATTTATTTATGAAGCCAGGTTAAAATAATTAATTTCCAGATTAATTTAATTATATGCTCTTCAGATGAGAAAAAATCTATATAAAATCAGGACTAAATACATAACACCAAAAACAACCATTGTTGAAGAATAAATAAAATACTTACCAACATTAATTAATATTTTAAATTTTTAACAGAAATATAAATAAAAATGATTGAGCACAAAAAAACAACAAATTATTTTTTGGCTTTTATTGAAAAATGAAAGAATAACACTCAAAATCTATCTACTTTTATAATACTATTAACTTCTCTCCAAATTCCTACCATAAAACATTTAAAAAATATCGCAAATAACAATCAGGTTATTTAATATATTAAATGCTGGAAGCACAGGAAAGTTAAAAAAACAAAAACAGATATTGACACAGATGCTTTATATCTGATTTGATAAATCTCATTATTAACTGGTACACTATACTAAATACATCCTCTGACAAGAAAGAAAGGGATTTTTTAAGAAATGGGTATAAAAGAGATGCAATAGATGAAAAAATCCATCTGAGGCAGCAACAATTTAGTATGACATGCTCTTTCAATAATTTCAACTGTCTAAGTTTTGTGTAGTTTAGTAGTTTAGACTGCTCAATGTACATCTTAATGTTATCCCTACCTACCTCTATGTTATCTGCTATGTTACCTCTATTGATCGATCTGCAACAGCACTATTTCCTAACCATGACACAGATCTTTTGTTTCTTCCAAAATTTGTTTATCTACTCTTCTGCTGTAGTGGCCTAAAAAACTGAATTCAAGTACCTGGTATTCACTTGGGCATAACTTTTAGACCAATAGCTGAAAACAAAATCTATTTGTCTATTTTTTTTAGATACTTTGTTTAGTGCATCATCAAAGCAGATCACAAAATTAGAATCTGATATCTATTTTTTTCATCGCCTCCCAAAAATATTCTGATAGACCAAAATAAATAGGTATGACATTTTTGTACTTCCAAGAGTCACTGACTCAGGAAGTTTTGCTTTCCGGAAACATAAGCAATGCTGATGCATTTCTTGAGAAATTAAAGGAACTGTGTGATATTACCATTTCATGGCCCACAGGATTTCAGCTTTCAACACAGCCTCTAAAGTCAAATTTTTCCAAAGTACTCGATTTCACTGGTGCAACACACATATTCCGCTCTGTTATTTCATTTCCTTCGGGCACATTATTTATAGCAATGTTCTTTTCATTCTTGCCCTCTACAGCTTTCTCAATATTAACTTCTACTTTCTTTTTTTTCTGAAAAAGCCTTGAATATGCAAAGAGTTATATGCAGAACAAATATACCTCTTGTGTTTAAGTCCAAATTCATGGCTTTTAATAGCCACCCTGTCTTCTGAAGCGTGCTGTAAATGGGGCATTTTTTACTCCTTTTAACCAGACACTCCATTCTGGGTTCATCAGTCCATTTTGCAACCACGCCTTTTCGTAAAGAAAGTCTCCTATATGCCGATGAATTAATTCTCTATAGTAGAAGTAGAAACACTTTTCATTCCATTTTTCCCTGACTTTTCTACCAAATCCTAATTTCTTTGACTTTTCCCTGTTTTCCAGTCGCATATGAACCCTGTTTTCTCTCTATAAGAAGGCAGGATTTATAAAAAAGTATTTTAACTTTAAAAGTTTTTACTTTTATCAACAAAACTTGGCTAACTAAATTTCAAAACCATAAACTTATTATGTTTAAATGTAATACCTTGATAAATATGGTTAAATAAATGTGAATTTACCTCTCCTGAACGTACTCTTGAAATTAAAAAACTTATGTCTTCAACTTTAGGTTCTTTTAATTTCGGAGCATTTTTACTATCTTTACATGCTTCACGCTTGCCCAGTACTTCTGCAGGTAGATGGGAGCAATCTGTAAATTTTAAACTTAAAGCTCCAAGGCGTTCTCCAACATCTTCTAAATCAATATCTGTAATAAATAATAAAAATCTCCAAAATCATTTTTAAAATTATAGAATAAGAAGTCCAATATTGAAGTTTGGTGTATTAAAACCCTGTTTACATTGATTGTATTTCGATAAAAGACTTAAAGTTTAAAGATAAAGAATGTATCAGTGAAATTTGAAGAGGGGACTTGAAGTCTTAATATATTGTTGTTCAGAAGCATGTACTCCTACATACTGAGTTATGCTTATTTTTATAATCTTTTAAAGATTACAATTAATAATTGGTAATGGTGTACTCCTGGTCAGTATTCATTACATTTTATATTTAACCCTCCGTCAGGCGCACCCTGCCTGAGAGACCACCCACATATTTTAACCCCCCACTCCCCACCTAATCAATTTTAATTTAAAACGCAGGTAGGGCTGCCTTCGGTAGGATCTAAGGAAAACAAATATACTATTTGGAACGTAAAATAATGACTTTATTAGAATAGAATGAAGCTTAAACTAAAACAAGTAAAATGATCAGGCGCATTCGGCCTGAGAGGCCAGGATTAGACTAGCACTTATTTCTCAAGATATCAACGAACTTCCGTACAGAAAAGCATTAATCTTAGTAGAAGAAAAGATTGTAATAGATATATCTTGAAAAAACCCATCTTCACTATTAAGGAGCAGTCGGCTCACAAGCCACCTAGGGACCAGACGGGCTGGATGAAGGATGGCAATAGACTATAGTAGGCCATTCTAAGCATGAACACGAATCAGGAAACTACTGGGAATGGCGCCTCACAGGGCAGGATGAGGCGGGGCATCAAAAAGTATGGTTTCCTGGCCTCTCATGCCAGCTGCACCCAACGGAGTGTTAATATTTATGAAATCATATTTCACTCAGTTGAAATTTAAACCTAAGTCCTTCTGTACTGAACACAATTTGAGAAGAGAAGATTAAGCTTAATTTTTCACACAGTAAATGTGATTAGTTTGATCAAAATTGACGATTTATTGTTATGCTTTGGATTTCATAGTGTGAAGCATTCTCTGAAGAGATAATTTATTAAATAATCTTCTGTCCTGATAGATTCAACTATTAGCATAGTAGCATTACTGTCAGGGTTCAAGCAAAGAATAGTAAAATAAAAAATTCTGAACATAAATTATTTAAGAAAACAAAAATTCCTTCACACAGAGGCTGCATAAACTAAGCAGATTTCCCATGTACTTGTATAACACACTACTGACCTCATCTCACCACAAATACTCTATTTCTATGTCAAAACCGATAAGGGGGCAAGGAAGATACTGAAGGATGATAACAAGAAAGTACGAATAACTCGCTTAGTATTTGAGTTATGAAAAAAAGGTATAGAGCAACTCCAACTCATTATAACGGAGATATTTTGAATTCCCCCTCTAAACCTCCACTATTCCAGCTCTGAATTCAGCCAATAAAAAATATGATCTTTAGTGTTGAGTGAAACAGTTAAATATCAAGTATGGTATAGATCAAATAAACATTTTGAGAGACAAAAACGTAAAATCTTAATTGGTGAAGTTACCCCTCAATGAATTTGCATGTCTCTCACAAAGTACAAGTTCAATGAAAACCATATATGGTATTTAACTTTGGGATGAAGTTCTTCATGATAAAACAGCTTATTGTTAATATGACATGAGTAGGAGTAGGGTTTTACAGATGGCTGAAAACTAAAATATGGAAATATCTCATTTAATATTCAATATAGCGAAAACAGGTACATTACAATCTCTTATAGAACATTACATTTGCAATAAGATTGATTCTATATAATTTTTCAATCTGACGCATAATAATTCAGATATTTTGAATTTTCAATGTGATGCATAATAATCCTGATATTTTGAGTTTTCAAAATATCAGCAGCATCTCCCTCCCACTGGTCCTATTTAATGAACTTGACCTTTAGTTTTGCATGAAAAACTTATATATCAAGTTTGGAACGAACAAACAAAAATTGTAACCGCTAGAGCATTATCAAACAAATGTATATATAATTTTGAACGGACCTCATTAGCAGATTTTTTCATTATCTCCTGGGTAGGAAAAACGGACATTTGAAGAAATTTTTAAAAAAAATCATCTTATGAGTACGATCTCAATAGCTGATTTCCTTTAAGCTAGAATTTAAAAAATCAATAATACCTGTACTATCTGTTATTTCAGGCACATCTGAATAATTCATAGCTACAGCCTCAATCATAGCAATCCTCAATTTATATTCATAATCATTGAAGATATCAGGAGACCAATTAATGCTTGTCTTCTTGATAATTTCTATAAAAAATTAATATATATGTTTAATATATAATATAAGTATTATCAGACCTGGTCAAATCATATAGTCTATTAGGGACATAAAAAGGATTTAAGAAAAACAAACAAGTTTGTCTTCCTGTATAGCAATTTATTGTGTTTATGGTTTATTGGTAACTTAGTTGGTCATCATCTTCAAACTAAAAACAAATAATGTCCTGTAAGCATCAGCATTAATAATAAAACAACAAATACACATATAATTTATTTCTTAAGTCCTAAATAGCCTCAATTTAAAAACAGATGGAAGCCTCTTGAATAAAAGGGGTGTCTCAAAGTAAAATCCAAATAAATTGTGCATTCCTGTCTCTACCATCCAGCAGACTTAGGGAACTTGCCCTACTAATCAAGCCTCACCTGGGCTTCCCACTACCATGTCTACCTGTGGTGACACCTGTTTTTAAAATGACTGGATTTTGAGGCACATTTCACCTTTATTTCTCCTACAATTTATAATATTAATAATTTGGGCTATATCATGCATAGGCCATTTGGCATTTCATTCAGAAAGCTTATCAAGTTCTCTTAGAGAAGATAATTCTTCTGACATAAACGATCTTAATAATTGGAGCTCCCTGAACTGCCCTGTGCTCCTTGGCCCTGCCCTAGAGACCAAGCACATATAGCTGAGCATGAACCACAATGAAGGAAATTTAGTCCTCTCATCTTCTGTTTTGAGCCTATCCTTCGCTTTACATATGAGATGGCTTAAATTTCTGGCTGGGTGATAAACCACATTAAAATCTTTTTTCTTAAAAATGTTATTTACCTTGGAGGTCTCCTCTCTGAGGTAGGTAATGCCACACTATCTACCCTGTTGTTGCTCACCTTTCTAATCTGCCCTATATGAATATCCTTTAACACAACCTGTTTTTCCTTCCAGTGTATAAGCCTTTCCATTATTTTTGTAGAGAAAGTATTTTAAACAGCTATATTTATAAAACTATAAGGATTGTCAGATTTTCTATTTGAATTCGGTGGGATAATTTTTTTTTTACGTTTCAGACAATAACTAGAACATGCGTCAACATTGAAAATCCAATCTGTCTGCCCATCCTTTTGTTACTCAATCACCCAAAAACAGAACAGAATATGCCTATGGACTTTTGTATTTGTCAGCCAACTATCCCATATGATAACATAGGCAGATAATTCAAATTTTCAACTAGTAGGGGAGATTACTTCAATGTGAAATCACATATTCATCAATATTAGCCTATTAATTTGGGGTAGGGGGTGAGTCTCACATAGATGTATTGCTAGTTACTTCTGCCTTATCACATTGTATTAGTCATTGGAGAGTATCTCATGACATCTCAGTGACTATACCATCTTGATGTTCTCACTCACTGTCAGAGACATTATGTTGGAAGTTACCCACAAAAAAAGATCTTAAAGGAGGTTGAATGGTGGATGGACTTCTGGCGATGTCTGGCCCAACAGAGATATTGGGATCCCTGAGAGCTCTGACATGGTTGAATCTCTTGCAATTAATTTTCAGGATAAAATACTGGAAGCGGCTGATATGAAAGGTGATCACATTAATTCTTCTCTAAAGGTCCTGGAAGACTTGTGCTACAAGTTAACTAAGTTAGGTACCAGTTAGTAGGTTCAGGGGGACTTTCATCAAGAAACAGTACCTTAGTCTGTTTAAAAGCTAAAATTAATGTCTGTTTTTTATTTATGTGTATATTCCAATGCACTTTTACAGGAATATTAATACAGAAGATATTTTGATTAATTGATTTCTCAGCAGCTAGCATAAGTATCAATGCAGCTAAGGCAATGTAGTCCATTAATTTCACCTTTTTATAAATATCTGCTAATTTTTTTCACCTTCCCCCTTCAATTATGAATAATGTTTATGACACAATATACAATTCTATCAAATGAACTATATAATAGCACACATTTTAGTAACATGACTCTGAAACATAAAACATTCATAAAAAATTGTATTAAATTAACTGCATACAAATTAATATAATTAAAATACCCGTAGCAGCTTCGATTTGGGCTTCACTGGATTCAACTTCTGGCAAATCATCAGAGTAGTCTGTAATCATATCTGAAAAAAAAATTTCATCTTTTTTAACAGAGAGAACTCTAAAGCATCAAGTAGTAAATGATCTATCATGGTGAGATTTCTAAGAATTTGCCTTCGGGAAATCAGCTATTGAGATTGTACTCATGATGCGATTTTTCTAAAAATTTACTCAAATTTTCATCGATCCTTCCTAGTAGATGACAAACATGGGATCTGTTCAAAATTTATCAAGAAACAGTGCCTTTTTCCTTCTGAGATTTTTTTTTTCATTGTTACCAAAATTAGAGATATAAGAATTTCATGCAAAACTAAATATCAAGTTCATTAATGGTTGAAATTGGACCAGTGGGAGGGGGGGGGAGGTTTAGAGGGGGAAATTTAAAAATTCGAAATATCTCTGTTTTTATATTCTGAATCAAAAATTGTATTCTTTTTAAGCCTTGAGTAAACCTCCACTCCTACTAATGTCATATTAACAATACTCTGTTATATAATGAACTAGTTTATTTGAAGCTTAAATACAAAATATGGTTTTCAACAGATATTTACTAGATGAGATACATGCACATACTGTGTGATGATGTCATCAATTAAGAGTTTTACGTTGTTGAGTTGAAAAAGTTTATTTGATCTATATCATAGTCGATATTTAACGTTTCATTCAACAGTAAAGATCATATTTAGCAATGGCTGAAATCAACCTTGGGGGAGGGGTCGGGTTAGAAGGGGGAATAATTTAAAATTCGGAATATCTCGGTTACTATGAGTTAGATCGAAAAAATGAATATAATCAAGATTAATGGAGTTTTAATTTTCTACAACTGTTGTTAAATAGTTTTTTTTTCTTATCTGGAATATCTAGCGAGATACATGTATTTTAATGTTTTCAGCCTCAGTAGACCACCACTTATAATCGTCTGATTTTTATTATAAGTAACTAAGTACATTTCGAATTATGTTTACTTTAGTTTCTACTATGAGAACCACAGACCATAATAATAATGGGAATTAATCCAGGAGAAACATGAAGAGATATTAAGAAATAAAGACTCAAATGACAAATGAATCTGGGAATGGTGACTAAACTCCAAAACTAGTCAAGAGAAGTATAAATTACAGCCGATCCCCATTCTCAATCGAAATACCTATGAGGAAGCAAGGAGAGTAACTGTCAAAATACTGGTGGAAAATCCTTTGACATTGTCAATATCAAAGTATCTTGGTAATCATAAGTTAATATTTATCATACTAGTTAGTAACTGCTAATAGAAATATGTAATATATATATATATATATATATTTGTCTGCTACCGCTCTAGCGGTCGCAATTTTTGTATGATAGTTACCAACCTCGATATTTAGCCGATTTATCTAAAAAGAATGATCATGTTTGTTAATGGCTGAAATAGGACAAGGGGGAGGGGAGAATTTAGAAAATTCGAAATATGTCCGTTACTATAAGTTGGATCGAAAAAATGTATAGCATGAATCTTATGGCAAATAAAATTTACTATTAATATTGTCATATACATTTATTCTCTATCTTGAATATTAACCGTGAGAGGTTGGCAGACCTGTTTGTAGACATTCCAGATACCTCCCGTCGGGAGTTTGTTAAAGTTGACTGAAATTTCTTATTACCGTTTGTATTTATTCACTTAATATTCACGGTGGTTTTGTGTTACCAGTATGTAGATTTATCTATTGTTAAGCTTCACGAGGGAAATCTGCTTCGTGTATGCAGCCTCTGCGTGACGGACTTTTTGTTAATATGAGATTAGTTCAATTCGGAGTTACTCATGACTAAATATTGAAATATGAGGTAAACCTTCTAAAATGGCCATTAATTAAATTATTCAATGCAATGTTCCTTTCAGATACGTTTTATTTAATTAAAGTACACACTCTCTATTTTTTGTTGAACGTGGTCTGTCTTCAAAGGAATAAATTCTTTTAAATTGAATATTTAACTCGCAATGGAACGTTTCACGATATTACTTTCAAACGCAAGTAAATATATAAGTTAGATGAAATTATAGAGATATTGAAATTGTTAAATATTAGAATTCATGTTATACTGGGTCGCTAAATTAAACCAGAAATTGTTAGAAAATTATGATAGAGAATAAGGAAAGGCTATTGCACCGGTCACACCTCAGAAATGCTAAATTAGTTATATAATACTTACATTATGCAGATTTCCTTTTACAATTGTATTAAAGATAACAAATAAGAATAGAATTATCTCTAGGAATTAGAGAACTAAAAGGAACACAAACACAATTAATAGTACATTAATTTCCAGCAACCATTAGGTAGCACACAGACACATTATTAGTAAAATATTAATTGTGATTTAGGTCACATAAATGCTTCTTCATGAAATATTAATTAAGATCTGTTTGAAGGAGTGCTATTTTTTATGGCTCCTGACAACTTATGTACAAATGGCTTGTCAGTCAAAAATCAGAGTAAGAGTAAAATGTGCATTTGTGATCTCTGTATTATGAGTTGAATAATAGTTATTTATTATACAAGTGACGAAAGTAGATCATTTTACAACTCGAGTGAAACGTTTACCTACACGAGCGAAGCGAGTGTGGTAATTTCACGAGAGTTGTAAATTCTACTTTCATCACGAGTGTAATATTAAATTTTTTCTGTAATCGTGTAATACATGATCAGATCTAACCAGAATATGAACAAAATTAGGATGTTGTGAAGATTATGGTATGTTGTTGGTAGGTTACAAGCATGGTTGTGAAAGGTTATAAGCATAGTTATAAAACAACTATTGATGATTGTGAAGTAGTGCAGTTATAAACAAGGAAGGTAATTATTATTATATTTAAATTTTAAAATATATTGATTATTTCCACCAATAATTCATTCACATTTGAATTTATTTTGTTAAAATAAATTCTTACAATGTTAAGAAACATTTAAAAGCATTTAATTTCCAACTTCAAATTATTTTTTAATTTATATTATTACTAATTAAGAAGGCAATTCACTTTCTTCACCTGTGAAGAAAGTGATTACTTTCTTCACTCATTTCAGTTTAGTAATGTTACCATTATTTAACGATTACAGAAAAAAATAATTATATAATCAATGTTGCTGATAAAGTAATATACTACTAAAGCTTTTCTGTCAATTTTTGCCTTGAATGTTAATGCAAGGCAAAAATTGACTTGTAATATAGCATTTTCAGATTTTCTCCTTATGCAATTTTCATTTAGGGTTTTTATATCACAAATTACCTCACCCGCCTTAAATTTCAATTTGTTTACATAGGATTTTAACTAAGAGAAAAATTGAGAACAGAATATGATATGATATATTCTGTGCCTACCAGCATATGAGATGCCCCCTTAGCTTATAAGCCCCTGTTTGGTGGCCTTTTTCTGTAATGTTTTATTAGAATGGAAAGGGTTATGGCTCATGTTCAACATTCTTATTGCCTTCATTATCTACTATTCTCTTGTTTGTCTGTGTCAACTGCCCATGCATTGGGGAAAGGTTGAATTGAGAATTTTGAATCACTTGGATCAATATGAAAAAGTCTGTCTTGCAGGGGCTGCGTAATCTAAGCAGATTTCCCTCCCGAAGTTTCACAATAGAGAAATCTGCATACTAGTAACACTTAAGACCACCGTGATATACATAAATACAAACGGTAATGACAAATCTTTCAGTTAATTTTAACAAGCTCCCAACAGAAACAGCTTCTGAATTGTAAACAAATAGGTCTGTCAACCACTCAGAGCTGAACAGATAGATAGGCATATTCTTTGCCGGAAAGAAAAACAATTATTGAAATATTTCTGAATATAACATATTAACTTTATTGGAAACTATTTATTATTTCTAGTACTGTAATTTATAATGCATCAGAATAATTTTTAACACAATCACTCAAATTTTAGTAGTCCAAGAACTAAATGAGGAGGGGGGGGGGTATTAACAGAGCGTATTTGCATATATCTTACAAAATAGAAGCTCACAACGAGCTTCTAAACCAATTTCACGAGAGCTGAACAGTTACGGAAATGGCCAAACTAGCTTTCGGAGTAAACTCACAAATAGAAACAACAATAGCCGATCTCATCTCGTCCGTTATCGGCACACACAATAAAAATGCAAATACCTTGGTCAATATTCAAGATAGAGAATACATGTATATAACAATAGTTATAGTAAATTTAATTTTCAATAAGATTGGTACTATACAAGTTTTCAATCCGACGTATAGTAACGAAGAAATTTTGAATTTTTGATAATCCCCTCCCACTGGTTATATTTCAGCCATTAACGAACTTGATCTTTCTTTTTGTATAAAACGAGTAAATATCGAGTTTGTAACGATCAAACTATAATTGCGACA
The DNA here is from genome assembly GCA_019009955.1 of Riptortus pedestris. NCBI lineage: Eukaryota > Metazoa > Arthropoda > Insecta > Hemiptera > Alydidae > Riptortus > Riptortus pedestris. Next base: position 129,160,287 of record CM032228.1, on the reverse strand, counting down.
GCTAGAGCGGTAACAGACAAATATAAATGTATATATATATATATATATATATATATATATAATTTTAAACGGACTTCATTTTCGTCATCTCCTGGGTAGGATTGATGGACATTTGAAGACATTTTTAAAAAATCGTGTCATGAGTACGACCTCAATAGCTGATTTCCCTTATCTGTTAAAAGTGACGGCTTTACAAAAACTGTACAAATACTGTTGAGTACAAAGCTGTAGACATGACAACTGAGATATTTTACCTACCTTTCTATGATTATTACTATTATTTTTTTTTTTGTGTTGGTTTAATATTGCTATTTTATAATCACCATTCTTTAAATTACAATTTCTATATTTTCGATAAACCTATATATATATATATATATATATATATATATATATATATATATATATATATATATACTTATTTTTTAACCTAACCCTTTGAAATCACCAGTCCCATTGGATTACTGTTTATATACATGTAATGGAAAATAAAATTACCTGCAAAGGGGATCCTAATAACATGAAAACCATAAGGATGAACTTTTCCTTTAGCATATTCAGCTGGTTCATTTGGATACAATATTACCATTCCTGGATTTCCAGTTTTTGTAAGTGAATGCCAACAAACTGGTGCTACATTCCGTTTTAAACATGAATGAAGAAGATGGGAAAAGAGCTGCTCTCCAGCTGTAAGAAATGAAGGAAGCAATGCCAATAAACAATTTAAAAATTAAGTTAGATAGAAATATATAATTTAATTAATAATAAATATCATATAAAGTTCCCATTTGTAATTCTGAGATAATTAGTTTTAAGAATTATCAATATTTTGGTATTAATTCAATGATGTTACATTATCATATGCAGTTTTTTAAAGAAACATCATTGCTGTTTGTGAAACAGACTGGAATAATTCAATAAATTTAATTGTGTAGGTAACTCGTCGCAATTAGTCACAGTAGCATAAAGTGGATGTTAAAAAATAAATAAATTCTGCAAATCTTTACTTATAAAAATAAACATTCATTCAAACAATATATTCATATAAAGAAGAAATTAAACCTTTATCCCTGCTATCTGGAAGAATGAAGTATGGCTCTCCAAGGACACGATGCTTTGGCAGTAATGACAGGGGCTTAAAACCGATGAGGGAAAGCCCTTTTGGAACTTTGGCTTCAAACCACTTGAGCTCCACCTAAAATAATGAATGACAGTAACTTTGTTTTGTCTCTGGAAAAATAGTATATTTTAAACATATTTTGAATCTATTTCATTAATTAAAGCTCTTAGAAAAAAATTTCCTTTAAGGCGTTACGGGAAATTGTATTTATTTTTATAAGGATCCTTATGACTTTAAGGATAACTGGCTTCAAATGGTCAGATTTTATAAATAGAATGGGAGTCAACTTGCACCATTACACTGAATGCTTAGTCTTACTCTCAATGCAGAGGATATCCAAATTGTGGATTCTGAGAAATCTTCTGTACAAGTTACTTCCATTTGTTTCAATACCTATGGTCTTTTAAACACATGCTCAATAGAAGCTTGGAAAATATATGGACTTAAATAAAGAAAGTTATAGCAAAATGTATACTGTACTGCATACAATTTTGTTAAAGAAATGTGAATGCACTGATCATAGACATAAATAGTGAAGTACAAATGAATAATTTCTAAATACCTCTTATCTACTAAAGCCAATTATATAGGACAGATTGAACATATTTATTCAACAAAAATATATATAAAGAATAAGCTTATTTAGTACAATTTATCTAAAGTAAAAGACTATTGGTGTGTGCTAAAATATGAAAGTATGGTTTTCCTATTAGTGAAAAAAAGTAGTACATCAATTTTGATGCATAATTAGATAAAGAATAAATCATTACTTCCAGCCTGTGGAAATATGACTCAAGGAATAATAACGGGCTAGTTAGAATGATAATGATTCAGCTATGTCGAGAGTTGAAGGTCACAATCAGAAGGTAATCTTACAGGTTGGTTAAAAAATATATAGATAACACCAGTGTCCAAACTAAAAACCATATACAATTATTTTAATCTGTGCAAGACACTTCATCCACATTTCTAATATACAAATCTGAGGGAACTGCCAGTAGTTCAAATCCTTTCCTCCTAGTTCTCTAGAAGTACAACTACTGGAACTGAGGAAGACAAGCCTTCAGAAAAAAAAATAGTTCTTTGCAATGGAAATGCTTACAGATGAGACTTCAGCTGAAACACAGAGAGAAATTCAAAAGAATTCAGCACTATCTTATAGTGAATCTTGACCCTAGTTTTATAAAATTTTTCCACAATAACAAGTTGAAAATGTCATATCACATACTAATCTACTTTTCCCATCATAGGAATCCTGTGTAAACCAGACTTGAAATTTAAGCCAGATATGAGATGTTTAGTGATACTGGAACTTTATCCAGCTAGATTATGCTCGGAGGGATGGTTTGACATGGCATATGTGTTTAGTGTATGTGAATTTTCAGTTCAGTCTGTCTTTTTGCCTAGTAATCGTGAGGTCAAGCAAGTGTTTTGTCATTTTCTGTTTCTATGGTGTAGATTATAAGGGATGTATTCAGTTGAAGTGTTTTCAGTATTGACTATTTCTTTTATATAAAATGTAACTGAAATACAGTATTTCAATGGGATGATAGCATAGGAATCTGGAGAAGGGAGACAAGGGAAGAGATAGTTTTTGTTATAAAACAAACAATTTCATACAATATGAAACTATGACGGGTGGGTATGTGTGGAAAGAAGGAGCTTATTCAGGTGGTGGGTAGCTGATGAGAAGGGAGATTGAAGATATGATGAGTTGACTGAGTAAAGTACACTATAGAGTTCTACAACAAGGACTGAAAAAATATGTGGAAGCTTTTTTTTTTCATTATTTTTTTTTTTTTTTGAAATCTGAGAGGAACAAAATATAACATGACTTTTAATTTTAAAATAACACTCTTTTTATTCCATCTGTAGCAAGGTTATATCCAAGGAACTTATTTATTTTCTAAAAAGTTTTGATTTGGTCAAATTAATTATTGTTATTATGCTATTTATTAACGCCCACTTTGTGTTATTGTGGCTTATTGGGACAGTTTATCTAAAGGTTACCACCCTTTCCTAACTAGGGTGGGACTAAGGATTTCATTTAATGAGTTTGGCACTAAATAAATTCCTATTGCCCTAGCGGGAATCAAACTCGCCACTCTCGGTTTACCATGTGAGATTAAGACTAATGGTTTAACTCACATGGCTAACTTGAGCCCCACTAATTGTAACTTCAATTAGTGGGGCTCATTGTAATTCCAAATAAAAATAATAATCCCTATTAATTGCAACTCCATTTTCTTTAACAACTTTTAGATGAGAATGAATTACAAAAATAAATTTTTCTGTGTTAGAAGCATATATAACATTTGGCATATACTTTAACATGTTTATCTAAATTTGGAGGACTCAACTTCCTTATTTTTCAATAAGAGTTTTAATGTTTCATTAAAAATTGTATACTCATATAGCAAATATCAACATTTTGTATATTATTTGTATATTTGTTTTAGTAATTATTAGTGGTACCTGATTGACAGGAGTTATTTTTAAAATTTTCATATCATTAGTAAAGAGTATATTTACACTCAATATAATCAAAAATGTTCAAATTTTCTGAAAGATACTGAGTGACAATGAGCTATGTGAATAAAAATAAATACCTTTGTCATATTAATATTCTCTCCTCCCACTAAAGGATATAGCTCAGCTTTCTCTTCTGTCTTTTCAGAGGGTATCTAAAATATTTTAAGAAATACAGGAAATAATATTAGGATTCACAATAATTTTCATAAACCACATGGAGCAATTTGTTGATTAATACAACAAGAAAATCAACCTACCAACTTTTAGCAGATTTCCCTTAAGGGAAATCAGCTTTGAGGTTGTACTCATGACGGAATTTTCGAAATTTTTCTTCAAATGTTCATCGATCCTACCTAGTAGATGACGAAAATGAGGTCCGTTCAAAACTGTATGTGTATAATATATATATATATATATATATATATATATATATATATATATATATATATATATATATATATATCTGTTACCGCTCTAGCGGTCACAATTTTTGTTTAATCGTTACCAAACTGAATATTTAGTCGTTTTATGTAAAAAGAAAGATCAAGTTTGTTAACGGCTGAAATCGGACCAGTGGGAGGGGGGGTTTAGAGGGGAGGATTTTCGAAAATTCGAAATATCTCCGTTACTATACGTCGGATTGAAAATGTATAACCAGAACCAATTATATTGGGAATTAAATTTACTATAAATATTGTTATATACATTTTTTCTCTATCTTGAATATTAACCGAGATATTTGCATTTTTATTAAATCTCGGCGCCTAACGGATGAGAGTTACTTTCCCCCCAAAAGCTAGTTCGGCCGTTTCCTTGACTGGCTCGGCTCTCGTGAAATTTCTCTATTGTAAAGCTTCACATGGGAAATCTGCTTAGTTTACGCAGCCCCTGAGTGACGGACTTTTTCACATTCTTATTGATTCACTTGAAAATAGCTGAAATAATAGTAAATAATCTCATCACTGATTATTGAGCTCAAATAATTTTATATGAAAAAAATGATTGTCTTCTATGAATAGATTTATTTCTGGATAAAGTAAACATTGTTTAAGGAAATTTGACATTATGAGAATCATCAATAACATGATGAAATTATATAAAACAAATATAAATTATTTTCAGAATGATTTAATAACAGTCTTAATATATATACATTCTCTTAGGCCTTTTAGGCTACAGATGTAAAAAGTCTGTCATACAGGGGCTGCATAAACTAAGCAGATTTCCCTCATGAAGTTTAAAAATAAATAAATCTACATACTGGTATCACAACACAACCGTGAATATATACAAGCGGTAATAAGAAATCTTTCCCCTCCCGAACCCTGACATAATATATTAATTTTATTGAAAACTATACTACTTTACTATATCTAGTACTGTAATTCATAATGAACCAGAATAATTTTTATCACAATCAATCAAATTTTAGTAGTCCAAGAACTTAAGACAGGGGGGGGGGGTTGACCAGAATATATTTGCATATTTCTCGTATAATAAAGGTCTCTTGAAAACAATATTTGGTATTCAAGCTTCAAATGTTGTTTATTATATAACAGAGTATTGTTTATATAACATGAGTAGAAATAGGAGTTTGCTGAAGGCTGAAAACTGCAAATATCTCACTGGTCCGATTTCATTCATTAATGAACTTTCTTTTTACATAAAATTATAAAATATTGAGTTTGGTAACAATCAACAAAAAATTACGACCTCTAGAGTGTTAAGAGACATATATATGTATATATATATATAGTGTTGCGAAAATTAAATAGATGAATAATCCTTCAGAGAGAGAGAGAGTCGCGTATTTGGAGAGTGTGACGTAGATCAAAGCTGCTGATAGAAAGTTCTAGTCTCTATGGACTCGTCGCCTGGCCCAGCCTCGAATGAACGAGACAATTCCCCTTTGATGTATGCCGACAAGCTATATAAGGGGGGCCTGCCGGGAGCGAGGCAGTTTTATTCTCTCCTGTCTTGATGTTCACATCAGTGCGACAGTACAGTGCGGTAAAGTGTTTTTATAAGAAGAACAGTGTTGTGCCGTGACTGTAAGTAACAGTTTAGTGCCGTGTTTAAGACAGTGCAGTGCCGCGAAGCAAAGGACAGTGCAGTGCCGTCTTTCTGTGAATTTCAGTGAATTATTGGACTGTGACTTATAAGAAGAACAGTAACTCTATCAGTGTATACTGTGAGTAGTAATTAAGAATAATCACCAAGTTTATTGTGCATTGTGAAATAAATTTTGCAGTGATAAAAACTGTGAAACTTGCGAGTATTTAATTTTGCAATCCAAAAGAACTCTTATTAAAAACGATTATTACTGGTTTTGGTAATACAAAAACGTAACAATATATATAAAATTGTTGTAACTTCTGTCTGTACATTGATTTTTTTCGCGAAATTTCACGATAACTTTTCGTTTCACATGTCATAGACACCATAACTGCGTTTTGTTTCTTTGGAGTCTGTTTGATTGTTACCTTTACACATATAAACGGCTTTCCGAATTTTATGAAACTTGGTATGTATATTACTACTAACCCAACTTAGACTTTAGGCTACATTAATATTCCCTGAGACGAACAGGATTAGGGGTTATAAGGGAAGCCTGAAATTAAAAATAGCGATATTTCGTTTCCTATTGGTTCAAATATGAACATAACAAAAGTTGTTCACTTTGTTATTTAGAGTAACTTTTGATATATACATTTTTTATGTATACCGAATTATAAACGAGATATACGCGAAGTGAAGAAGTTTTTTTGGTACAAAAGACTCAACCGAACTAAATAAAACTCGGTATGTGTATTAGCACTAACGCCTTCGTTATATTAAGCCATACCATCATTTCTAGGGACGGGCAGGAGTGGGGGTTGTAAGGGAGGCCTGAAATTAAATATAGTGATATTTCGTTTCCTATTGGGGTTTCGGCAAATATGCACATAACAAAAGTTGTTTATTTTGTTATTTAAAGAAACTTTTGTTATATACACTATCGTCGTATACCGAAGTATAAAGGTGTTATACGCTAAAAATTATAGCGGGAGTCAACAATTTTATTTGGCACAAAAGACTCAACCAAACTAAATAAAACACTTGGTATGTGTATTAGCACTAACGCCTTCCTTATAATAGGCAATACTAACATTTCTAGGGACGGGCAGGAATGGGGGTTATAAGGGAGGCCTGAAATTAAAAATAGTGATATTTCGTTTCCTATTGGGGTTTCGGCAAATATGCACATAAAGTTGTTTATTTTGTTATTTAGAGAAATTTCCTCAACAATTCTTTTCAATATGAGCTACCAGGTACCTCACCTGGAAAAATTAATTCAAATTATCATATTTTGTCCTTAATAATTTAAATCTATGCATAATGCACACGAAACGGGAAATATGACAATATGGAGGACAGTGAAGTCTTACATAAAAAATTAATTTTATTATTAACAAATCCACAGAAACGACGGGTACTAACCCTAAACACTGGGAAGGGTAAATGCCAAAATATTGTGCAAAGTAAAGTCTTGCCAAAAAAATACCATCATCATCCAGCCTCAAATGAATTCCCAGGCGAAGCCGGGTATCTGAGCTAGTATATATATATAAATTTTGAACAGATCTCATTTTCGTCATCTCCTGGGTTGGATCGATGGACATCTAAAGACATTTTTCGAAAATTGTGTCATGAGTATGCCCTCAATAGCTGATTTCCCTTAAGGGAAATCTGCTAAAAGTACACTACATTCATTACAGCCTTCTAATTCATGCACAAATATAATTTTTAGTATCTACATTTGCTAATTAATCTATTTTACAATTTTTGCCTTTGTTAAACATATCTTTATGATTGCAACTAATCAGATTTTATTCCAGAAAATTAACTACATAAAAAATTACTTTTGTCAAGTATAAAAGGGTTTGCCTGTTAAAATATATAGCACTTGCTACCTGAACAGACGAACTCTGATTTTCTATCAAAGCATATCTATATGCATTGATCTTGGGCTTATCATTTACCCCTTGTTTTGCTTGGTCCTTATTTACTAACTTCAACTAAAAAAAAAGAAAAAGGAAAGAGGTTTTAGAGAAAGAATGCTAACGAGCTAGCTAACGGTATACCAGCCTAAATAAGACTGCCCCTGAGGCTCAATCCTTTTTGTCTTATATACTGTTGACCTATTCTTTTATTTTTTTATTTCTTTTAATTTAAATAAATTTTAATTTTAAATCATGTTTTTGAAAACAAAATGTAATATCTGTACAACAAATGAGGCAGATTTGCCTAATTATTTGTAGGGTCACTACATCTATCTTGGGCCACAGGAATCTTTACGTCTGCCTCTTTAGCCCTTTATAGTTAATTATAAGAATGGTATAGTTAAGTTTATATATTAATATCAACTTTATGCTATTACTAAGGTTTAACATACAGGAGTTCAAAGGCTTACTTCATCATAGGTGTAAGATTTAGTAATTATATCACAGATCCATGAAGTTTATTCAGCAATAATTATAAGGCTGATTTAAATAATAATTATAATTTCTAAATAAACTTCATGGCTTCTTATTTTCAATTTTCTTCGATGTCTTAGACTGAAAATGAATAATAGTTAGGCACTTGTAAAAATTAAGAAATTACCTGCTGTGTATCTGCATCATAAATGCTCACTCCACTATTTTTATTTTCTTCCTAAATATTAAAATAAAGCAGGTAATAGATTATAACAAATATATTAATATTAATTAACAATAAAATGAAAACAAAAAAAAAGCACCTTCAATCTTACAACATTATTCGGATTGGCTTCCACTTTATTCTTAACATTTTCATCATTTTTTGTAGTCCACATCAATTTTGCAGGCTCACTGAAAAATAAAAGTATGCTTCATCTTTAAAAATAATATGAGATACATATATTACAGTAGAGTAATAAATACGAGTATCGCAAGATAAAAATGTGTAAAAGTACAAAAACAAAATTATGAATAAACTTTTTTCAAATAAATGTTTTATAATTCTAAAATGAATGAGATGTGGATGACTGAAGTCGGTATTTTTCTAAGCTTATAATATGCCAGAAGAATAGGAATCACAATTATTAAGTTAATAGTGTAGCGGTTATTTTAAAAACATATGTTTAATTAATATAAATCTCAGTGCTTGGTTACCAGTCAATGAGCGTGCATCTCGCAAGAGCCAATTACTTAAAACATTTTAAAAAGACAGTTATGTGCCCGCTTTAACTATTGAACGGTAGTGAACGTGAGTGCAACAATTACAGTGGCCACAGGACGCTTATCCTCGCCCAGGATGATACCATTTTTAACTATAAAATGTAGCTCACTCCTTTAGGTCCTGGCTGTGGTTAAACGTTCTTCCACCACTGTAAATGTTGCACTTACGTTCACTACTGTTCGATAGTTAAAGCGGGCACATAACTGTCTTTTTAAAAAATTTTAAGTAATGGGCTCTTGCGAGATGCACGCTCATTGACTGGTAACCAAGCACTGAGATTTATATTAATTAAACATGTTTTTAAAATAACCGCTACAATAGTATTTATAGAAAGAGTTATCAAGAGAGAAGTATTTTATTTAAGCCTGTAAAAAACAAATCAACAAATAAAAACAAATTGAGAAATAAAATGAGTCCTTTAAAGAAGGGACAATTGGATAGGTAATCACGTTCTATTTTCACATATGATGTGTTAAAAGCTATTTAAAATAAATATCTATTCCATATAAATAAAACTTAAGGTTTGTCTGATTTTCTTGTCAGATGTAAAATACATTGAAGTGAAGTGACAAGGTACTGAAGGTTGTAAATGATAAAATGTAGTTCTCAGAAATAATCACCACACCTCATTAAAAATTAAAAATAACAAGCTAGTTATTGTAAGTGATACTTACTGGTATAATTTGTAGAATATTATTCTTAATTTTGCCTCCTCTCCTAAGTAGAATGTACCAAAATGTCTTGCGTATTTTTTGGAAATGCTGCCAAAAAAAATAATTTATTATGATACACCATGTTCACAAATGTACTTAAAGATTGCAGAAAAATAAAACAATTATTCAAAGTACCAAGTGATTTCCTTTAAAACATCATCAATTCTTTTAACAGGATCTTTGCCAACCCAGTTCTTTAACAATTCCCCTCTTGCAGTTAATACTAATTCCTAGTGGAAAATAAAGGAAATTCAATTATTCATATGAGCAAAATTAAAAGTATCTATAAATTTAAAATAGAAAACATAAAAAATCTAATTCAAAACCAAAGCCAGGGCAGGGATTTAGGATTTTATTTAGTTATCCACTGAATAAGATTCCCTTTGCGTAAAAGGAAATTGAACCCATGACTGAATAGTCTCCAAGTGTATTAAGACTAACACCGGAGCCTCAATTATATGTACTTCATTTTTAAAATTAACAAATAATTTTAAAATAATATCTATAGTTTTACTGTATCACAATTCTTACATAGATATTGTGATATCTATAGGCATACACGTAGGATTAGGCAATAAATATATTAGGCATAAACTATTTTAATTCAGATTTTTCAACATTCCTCTGTCAGTTCATTAATTTTGTTGATCTTTAGAACTCTGTAAATCAATAAATATATTTTAATTTACAGTGCAATCTCAATAATCCGAACACTCCAGTAATCTGAACTGGCCGAGGGAGAAGAAAAATTAGATCATTTTTTTTAGAATGCTTAAAATGGGGGGGGGGGAGGGGAAACTGAGCAAAACAAAATTCACTGAAGAACACGCAGCTGCATAGTTGGATTTCCAAAAGTCTATACTTGCTTTAATTTCAGATGAATCCTCACCACCTTCTTCTTCTTCAATAAGTGGAATGAGAGTCAGTATTCATTTTTCTTTCCAAATGGTTATTACATATTGTAGTGGAATGGGCGATAAAAGGAAGCATAAACTATTGTGATTAAGTGATATGTGCACCATCCTACCTCGCCTCGACTGTGGAGAAACATATTTTTATCTGTTTTGTGAGTTTAATGTCGATAAGGGGCTCAGGTTAGCCATGTGAGTTAAAGCATTGGCCTTAATCTCACATGGTAAACCTAGAGTGGCGAGTTCAAATCCCGCCTAGGCAGAGGAATTTATTTAGTGACGGAATTAATTAAATAAAATCCATAGTCCCATCCTGGCTAGAAAAAGGTGGTAACCTTTAGATAAACTGTCCCAATAGCACAAAGTGGGCGTTAATAAATAACATAATAACAACAATTAATTTGCCCAAATCAAAACTTTTGAGAAAATAAATAATTTCCTTGGATATAACCTTGCTACAGATGGAATAAAAAGGGCGTTATTTTAAAATTAAAAGTCATGTTATATTTTGTTCCATCCTCTCAGATTTCCAAAAAATAAAAAAAAATAAAAATAGAATAAAAAGAGAATTCTTTCGTATGCATCTACTTTTGAGGAAGGTACCGGAATGAGGCAGACAATGAAATTATCCACTTCTTAAAGATGGAGTTTACCAGTGGTTTTACAAGAAGGTTCTCGTCACACACCTCTTTCACACGTCCATTTTGAAGGAAAAAGACAAATTTTCCCAAATAAAAATCTATCCCTTTGTAATTGATTTCAAAGTGAGTGATGGCTGACTAGATAAAATTAAAAAAAAGACTAAGTATTCGTTACCATGCCATAACTGCAAAGAAATTATCTTACTTCAGCGTTACTGAACTCTCCAGCAATGAAAAAGAATAAAGACAAGTTGAGGAATAAAAAACAGTAATGCACGAAGAAGCAATGTCCCATTTCAATCACTGAAATGGGAAACAGAGAACAATATGCCGCGGCATCAAATCCTGCTTTTAGAATGCCTGAGAGAAGAACAAGTTTCCGCAAAAGTCTCAGAAAAAATAAATAATTTACTTTTTTTTAAACAATTCTTTAAAACTATGTAAGCGTTTTTGTTCTTTTTTTAAACTGTAATTTTTAAATTAAATTTTAATTAAAATATGAACATTTTCAGAAAACATTTACATAACAGACACTTATTTTGTTGTTTAAAGAAACTTTAGTTATATACACTTTTGTCATATATTGAAGGGTAAATAAAGATATATAATAAAAGCTACAACAGTAGTCATTAATTTTAAAAGGCACAAAAGTCCAAACCGAGCTCACCAAATTTTCGTAAGTGTGGTTCATATTAATGCCTCCTTGATTTACAAGAAACAATTATGAATCGAATTTGGTAACGATACGACTAAAATTACAACCACTAGAATGGTAATAGACAAATATATATATATATATATATATATATATATATATATATATATTTGTATATATATATATATATTTGTATATATATATATATATATATATATATATATATATATATATATATATATATATATATATATATATATATTTGTATATATATATATATATATATATATATATATATATATATATATATATATATATATATATATAATATATATATATATATATATATATATATATATAATTTCGAATGGACTTCATTTCTGTCATCTCCTAGGAAGTATCAATGGACATTTTGGGAGATTTTTCAAAAGTTGCATGAGTATAACCTCAATATCAAATTTCCCTTAAGAGAACCTCTGCTAAAAACTCATATCCAGCTAGTATTTCAATTTCTATTTACATAGGCTTTTTATTACAAGAAAAACAGAGAATAGATGGAATGAGTTGAAATCACCAGCTCATGAAAAATCCACTTAGTTAATAGCAGCCCGTACATGATGTACTATTTGATAAATTTGGTGAATATGATTACAAAACTAGTTAGGTGATAAGAATATTGATTTGTAAGTCACTAAATGCCAAGTTAATTTAAAAAAAGCTTTAGGATAACAAATTACTGAGGAATTAAAAAAATATAGATATGCATTAAATCTTGTAAGAAAACAATGTGAGGCCTAGTGAGAGATAGTTTTTGATACAAAGCTGGCACATATATTGAGAAAAGACCTATTAAATATGGCAAAAAACAATGTGTTAACAATCTTACTATTTCAATACCTCACAAATTTTCAACTTAAAAAAAATGCAGTAAAGTTATGTTTTTTACTTTATAGAATTTAAAGATAAAGAAAAAGAATTACCTTATAAAAAACATTTGAATCAAATGTTCCAAAGCCTACAACATCCAAATCTATTTGATGTAGAAATATTTCTTCAGCACGTTTTCTTGCAGCATGGGCAAATTTCACATTATTCTTATGTGGATTGTCATCATAAGTGAATAAGATAATTGACTTGGTATACATTTTGGTGCGGCTACAAATTTCAAACGAAAGAAATTTTTCATTAATATTTAGTAGAATTACTTCAGTGGTTAATATGTTTTGATTTCATCAGAAAATAACTATTCATTGATACTACAAAATAGTCTCCAGGGATTAGAAAGTGACTTTACCAATCTTACTCAATGAAATGTCAAAAAAAAAAAAAAATGTTGGAAGGCAAAGTTGATGAAAAATTCACAATCATTTATTTCATTGAAAAAGTCTGCAGGCGTCAGAACAATTAGTGGAGGAAGATGACCTCCCTAGGTAGTCCCAATCCTGCGTAAGAAAATTTAACCTAATAACCTAACAAGGTTATCTATATATATATATAAAATTGTAACCTCTGTCTGTACATTGATTTTTTTCCCGAAATTTCACGATAACTTTTCGTTTCACATGTCATAGACACCATAACTGCATTTTGTTTCTTTGGTGTCTGTTTGTTTGTTTGTTTATTTGTTTGTTTGTTTGTTTGTTACCTTTTCACGCATAAACGGCTAAACCGAATTTTATGAAACTTGGTATGTATATTACTACTAACCCAACTTAGACTTTAGGCTATATTAATATCCTCTGGAACGAATAGGAGTGGGGGTTATAACGGAAGCCAGAAATTAAAAATAGCTATATTTCGTTTCCTATTGGTTTTTCGGCAAATATGATCATAACAAAAGTTGTTTATTTTGTTGTTTAGAGTAACTTTTGTTATATACACTTTTTTCGTATACCGAATTATAAATGAGATATACGCTGAAACCTATAGCGGATTGAACAATTTTATTTGGGACAAAAGACCCAACCGAAATAAATAAAACTCGGTATATATATTAGCACTAACGCTTTTATTATAACAAGCCATACCAACATTTCTAGGGACGGGCAGGAGTGGGGGTTATGAGGGAAGCCAGAAATTAAAAATAGCGATATTTCGTTTCCTATTGCTTTTTCAGCAAATATGCACATAACAAACGTTGTTTATTTTGTAATTTAGAGTAACTTTTGTTATATGCACTTTTGCCGTATACGGAAGTATAAATGAGTTATACGCTAAAAACTATAGCGGAAGTCCACAATTTTACTTGGCACAAAAGACTCAACCGAACTAAACCAAACTCGGTATGTGAATTAGTATTAACGACTTCCTCATAATAAGCCATACTAACATTTCTAGGGACATGCAGGAGTGGGGGTTATAAGGGAGGCCTGAAATTAATAATAGTGATTTCCTATTGGGGTTTCACCAAATATGCACATAAAAAAAGTTGTTTATTTTGTTATTTAGAGAAATTTCTTCAGCACTTCATTTCAATATGAACTACCAGGTACCTCACCTTAAAAAATTAATTCAAATGTATGTCAATATTTTCTCCTTAATAATTCAAATCTATGCATAATACACAGGAAACGGGAAATATGACAATATGCAGGCCAGTGAAGTCTTACATAAAAAATTAATTTCATTATTAACAAATCCACAGAAACGACGGGTGTTAACCCTAAACACTGGAACGGGTAAATGTCGTGAAAAGTAAAGCCTTGCCAAAAATATACAATCACCATTCAGCCTCAAGTGAATTCCCGAGCGAAGCCGGGTATCTGAGCTAGTAAATTTATTAAATTTCTTCCCAATTAAAAAGTGCTACAAAATAGGCAAAAAGTTATTTCAAATTTACTATTCTTGGATGGATGAAATATAATAAATGTCTAATAAACAGTAGGGAAGTGAAATGAAACTAATTACTTGCATAAAATTAGCATTTGCCACATTATATTTGAAAGAATACTGTTCATACAGTAAAAAAAAAAATACATAATTATCAGTATCATTCTAAAAAGGCTCTACTATGTTCCTTATTATTAGATATATTCAAGCAGCCTGAGTAAAGTATGTTAAGCCTGTTAGATGTTATACTCAGGACAGTAATGTACTAGGGTTTTATTTAAATTTATTATTATATATATTTTTTTAAAATTTCTTTTATAAATTTAATTTGAAATTAATGGGAATAGTCAGTTTTTTTTTTATAAATCAACAGTCCAGATATTTTTCAGAATCCTGCTAAAAATGTGTAAAGATTTTGATTATCTTCACAAAATCTTTGCTTAGAAACATAATACTTTACCTGTCCATCTACACGGATACTGGTGAGGAAGATAGGAAATTGGGGAAACTTTTGAAGGACTGGAGCCAGAGTATGATCTATTACATGTGCATCTAGCCCCCTCAGAAAATATGAAAAGTATGTAATAGAATCGTTGCCCCTCAGTAACATTCAAATAAGAATAAGTAGACACAGAAATCAACTCTCCTTTCAGAGATAAAATTTCTTATTTTGCTATGATCGATGTATGGTAAGTAAAATTTAGCTTAGTAAATGGAGGTGGTTACTTTCTTCTTTCTTTTAAGGTAAATTCCCTTTGACGCTTATAATTGTGTCACTATGCCCGACCTGTATCCTTAGATATTTTTAAAGATTAAATGTAAATTTAAAAATTTGAGAACAAATTGGAGTTTCTACTTGTTATTAATAATTACTCCTACAAAATTCTTACACTGCAGTTTTTATGCCCATAATGCGAGGTGAGGGAGAAACTCAATGTAGTAACTCATATATTCCATTTTTCAGAAAGAACATGGGAAACAGATGAAACAAAAATTCTAAATCTCAAATTGAAAAGCTCTCATTCAGTAGTTTTCAGTGTGTTATTTAATTTTTAAATTTGTAAATGACAGAGATATGGATGATTAGATACCAATTTTAAGTCTCTTCTAACTCCACCTCAATTACTGGTAATGTTTTCATAATTTCACCAGTAATATAACATCTAAGTATACTTAACTGAAATATTTGTCTCTTTATTTTATGACCACAAAACTACTAGATAACACAATGATACGAATGAAAACATTATATATATATATATATATATATATATATATATATATATATATATATATATTATCATGTAAAAAGAAATATATCATTATTGTATAAGTAATTATTTTGACAGACATTCTATGACACCATTTATTGCATGAACAGCTTGTTGAATACAGCTTTAGTAGACTTCTCCTAAGGGAAATTTCTTTGTTTTTAAATTGAGAAATTAATTTTGTCAGCTTGTGGCACTGTTTTCAAGTGACCATTCCATGCTTAAGATAAAATTCTTTGCAGTTCCTGCTAAGTGAACAATCAACCAGAATTCTGGTGTCATAAATAAAAGCAGGATGCCAACCAACAAGAGCCAGATCATCCAATTCCAGTCAAAAACTATTGAGCCATATGGGGAAATCTACTTAGTTTGCTTGCACAATCACTGCAAAATGGACTTTTTTTGAGCTTTACTAAAGCCAAGAACCTTCTAATTGCAAATACACTCCATCTTTATAAAGACTACCATTAGTAAACTAGAAAAGAAGCCACCAAAAGGTTGTTCATTATACAATGACAATCTGCCCCAAGTTGAATTGAATTGTTTTCCATTATTAGTAATTGAAGAGGCATTTGGAAAATTGAAAAAGAAAGAAGAAATCCAACAGCTGTTAATATGAGTTTTATAGAGACTATAAATTAATTAAGTTATATTGATTTATCAACACTATAATATGTTTTTGTTAATAACTATACACCATCTTTGAAATTGGAAATTAAGTCTCTTGGGATAAGGAAGCAGAAGAAGTAATTTTATGGAAGAAAAACTTCCATCACAAAGGGGCTGAGTAACTAAACAAAACAGATTTCCCACATGCTGGTATGACACACTATTGACCTTTTCTCCCCATATATTTTCTATAACTTAGTACAAATGGGATGCATAGAAATAAAGGTTTACAAGAATGTGCAAATAGCTCGCTCAATATATAAGCTAGAAAAAAAATGTATAAAACAACAATTGTAGAGTATCAATTTCAGCATGGTTGGTTCTATAACATTTTTTGATATGTCTCATTATAATGGAGATATTTTGAATTTTCGAATTCCCCCTCTAACCCCCCCCCCCAATTTCAGCCATTAATGACTAAGAACATTAGTATTGAATTAAATGGTTAAATATCAATTATGGTATAGATCAAATAAACATTTTCGAGAAAAACATTAAAGCTTAATTGATGACGTCATGACAACATAGCATTAATCTCACAAAAAAAAAAAGTTTTATGAAATCAATATTTGGCAGCTTATAATAAAGTGGTTCATAACATAACAGCTTATAGAAAATATGGCATGCATAGGACTGGAGGTTTACTGAAGGCTGAACACTAAAAAATCCAAATATCTTACACACTTTTGAATGGACTTCATTTTCATCATCTCGTGGATAGGATTGAAGAAATTTTCCTTAAATCGCACCATTGGTACTACTTCAATAGTTGATTTCCTCTAAGGGAAATCTTCTAATAGAAGAAGCTAAAATCAAAAGGCAGAGATAGAGTATTCCGGAAAGTATTAAGACTATTGGAATAAAAAAACAAAACAAAAAAAAAAATCTTGAATGACTGATTATCCCAATTTTCAAGAAGGAAAGTTTCTTGTTTGTCCCCAACGTTGTGAACATCTTGGAAATAGTTACTCAAGGAACTAATAATTCAGATAAGAAATAAATACTTCTTGTTTTACTTATTTAATGTTTCTATTCAGGTTTAATTGGTCATTTGCCAAGTTCAGAACACACTGAGGAAACAAATCTAAGTGGTAAAACAATTCTAAAAGAGCTCAAGCAGTGAAGGTATCCAGGAGTTTAGAAACAACTCATGATGCAGAGGAGGATTAAGCAGTATAGAGGTGTCAGCAAGGGAAACACTGGAGAAGGTGGGAGATCATAACTGTAGCACCCTGATTATTTGATATAAGAAAATTCCTGAGGCACCTGAACAACACGAAGTGAAGTCCCAGGAATTAGCAGAGTGATAACAAATACAAGAACACTCTGTCACCATTAACCATAGACTCTACTAGTCTCTAAAAAATGACAGTTCCTTCAAATACTCTGTACATCTCAAATATTCAGCTACCATTTTGTACTTCAAGTGTTTCAAATGTCATGAATTTATACATAAAGAACAAGGGAAAGTAATGAATTTTGCAATCTCATCTATGCTCCAATAAAATCCACCTTCATTTAAATTTATGGGGGGCTCAAGATAGCCATGTGAGTTAAAGCATTGGATTTAATCTCATATGGTAAACCTAGAGTTGCGAGTTTGATTCCCGCATGGGCAAATAGGAATTTATTTAGTGACAAACTCATTAAATAAAATCCTTAGTGCCACCCTGGCTAGAATAGGGTGATAACCTGTAGATAACCTGTCCCAATTAGCCACAGTTGCATAAAGTGGACGTTAATAAATAAATAAATTTAATCCATTGCATTTATAAATCCCAGCTGTTTCTTAATGCATAATACATTTTTTTCTCTGCAAAAATGAAAGTGGTTCATTGAAACCAGAAAGAACTCTGATTTAGCATCAAAAATAATTAAGTGGAAATTTGACTTTAATCTCTTCACTTCTCTATAGATACAATTCTGACTCTGCAGGCAAAGTCTAAAATAATGTCAAGTGATTTACATAATGGCTTGATAAGTCTCAAAGAGTTAGTCATTAGATGGGCAGAATCAAGGCAGCAGTTAAATTTATAGTCAACTTTTACTTTATGCACTCATGTCATATTCATTGCGTTGTGAAAATTGCATTAAAAAAGTCATTAAATAGTGAGATAAAAAGTAATCAATGGCATCACAGGTACTAAAATGTTTTCTTATTGTGACCAGGGTTATTTTAGTTTATTGAACCACTAAAGAAATGGCCTTTACAACACTCCTCGACCAATATATATTCAAAAGCAGCATATGTGATACAGACCCATCCCCTTTGAAAGAGTATATTATATACATATATATATATATATATATATATATATATATATATATATATGTATATATATGTGAATAGTCTCTTAAACAAAACCATGTATATCACAAAAAAAAATTAAAAAATCTTACCAGTGAGCAAGTTCATTTTTACAAAAATTAAGAGCTTTTTCAATTGAAACATCAGATCCATGTCCATACTTGTTAATTATATCTTCAAATTGGCCTAGCAAAAATAAAATCATGAGACTGAATAATATATAACTCAATAAAATGTAAAAGCAAGAAGTCAGATGATTGGTGATTGGCCAAAAACATAAATGATTAGACAAGCCTTCATTTTGACACAAAGCAGTAAATAGTAATTAAATCTGAGAATACATGGCATGTTTAGTACAATCTTAACTGCATGATAAACAGACTTACACTGAACCTAACAGTTCAAACAAAAGAACATATATAAAAAAGTGAAAAATATTATATATTATGGTTTCACTCAGAAACCCTTATGCTTTAAGAGATTTTCCTTATGCTTTAAGAGAATAGTTATTGAGGCAGTACTAAAGATTCAAATTTTTAATAAAAAATAAAATCTCCATCAAATATCCACTACTCAGGTCTAACATAAGAATAAAATTCAATTACATATACAGACAAGAATGCATTTGTGTTTATATATGCATTTATGTATGCATATTATTATGTATTAGATCAAAAAATATTGACAAAATTAACAAAGCAATGTACAACAATTGTTTTTATATACATCTTTATTTAACTTTTATATTTTCCCTTTATAGGGTAAGGGCTGCTAAAGAAGCCCAGTGAACAAAAATTTCTCTTAAGAGAAATCTGCTATTATTCCTGTCAGGAAGGATTACAAGGGCGTGGGTGACCGTTGCGTAAGGCGGGCGAGTGACCTCCACTAGAGCCTGAATGGGCATAGGCTGCTCTGGAAGCTCACCCCATAACTTCCGAGCGAAAAAAAAACTTTTATGATAGTCATGTTATAAATGTTAACTTAGGGTCCCCTGGGCACCATATCCATCCAGAATTTGGTTCTAACTGAAATAGCGAAATGTGCCCTATAAAAGGTTATCTGAGATATTTGTAACCCCCCCCCCTCCCATTCTTTAATTAATCCCTACTCCTAATCATGAAAATGTCACTTAAGATACCTTTTATAACTAAACCACTCATGCTGAGCTAATATTTTAAGTATTTTCTTTTTTACAGGAGAAATAGAGAATAGAACATGAGATAATATTATCAGCAGATCATTCTACCAAATGGGAAAGCTGCCTAGTTTAAGCAGCTTCTGAGTGACAGACTTTATATCTTTTATGCTCTGTCCTGATGTGTGATTTGTTGGGAGCTAGTACCACTATTCCAGAGTCCTTATTTCTTTGGCACTCCTTAATCATTCATTATATTTACTAATTCATTGACTATCTCCTACCCTTTCTCCAACTTTATTCTTCTGGGCAATTTTCTTAACTTCTGGCTCACTCTCATAATGATCTGGATACAAAAAAAAAGGCTTATTATAATCTTGTGAATTTATATTTTTTTCTGTATGCATCAGTTTTTTTTAAGCAGATTTCCCTCGAGGAAAAGCAATAGTTATATTTATATAATCAAAGTTTTGAATTATTTCACTAATTTCTTCAGTATTCAGCTTAAATACACAAAAAATATTATTGTCAGGAAATTATAGCACTGGTGAAGCTCAGAAATAAAATTATTAATTTATTTATTAACATCCACTTTTTTCTGCTATGGCTAATTAGGATGGGCCATCTACAGGTTACCACCCCCTCTAGCCAGGGTGGGCCTAAGGATTTTATTTAATGAGTTTGTCACTAAATAAATTCCTATTTGCCAAGACGGGAATCGAACTCATCACTCTAGGTTCACCATTTGAGATTAAAGCTCTGAAATAATATATCATCAAACAATTTAATATCCATACTTTTTTTAATTCCTTCAAACAAACCAACACAATATAACATAAAAAAAAACAGGAATCAAGTTGAATACTAACCATTAATAATATTTTTAACATTAGTGATAGTCTTAACACATGAAGAAATTAAAGGTTGGATTAAAACAACTCCTCTAGGAGCAAATTTGCCTTCAGATCTTGCAGCACCAAAGAGCACAACAGATACTAAGTCATATCTTTGCTCCCTCGCAATTTGAAGCATGGTTTCCAAACAACACTAAAATAATAAAATAATTTTTTTAAAAATATGTTTTTCTTGTTTACTATGCACATATTTGCAAGTACACAAATTCACATATAGAGATACCCTCACTACCAAATGTCTTTACTTTCTCAAAGCATAACCGAGCTATAACACACACTACCACTGAATTATAAGTAAGTATGTTTTATGGCCAGAATTTTTAATAATAGTATGAATCCATACTCAACCTCATTTTGAAAATAAATATTCGATATACACAATAAAAATTCCATTTACACAGCTTCTCCCTGGCCAGGAACCCTTTTCCTCTTCTGGCAAAATATTACATTCAATCCAGTGAGATACTCTATTATAAAGCATAGTAGTAAGTAAATAGTATGACCGGATAGGTAATTAAAGCAATGGGCATATAGTTATTTGGATAAGATGTATCAAGTTGTTACAAACACTTTTGTGTGTGTGTGTGTGTTTATTTAGGAATAAAAGAAATTGCAGCAGAAGTTCTAAATAAATGTTTAAAATCAATCCCCACAGGATAACACTATAAAATATATTAAAAATATATAAATATAATTCTGAGGGTTGTTAGTTTACATTATTTCATATTTTTTATGTTAGAATTTTAAAAGATTAAATTCTTACTTGGAGGACCAATAAATATTTTCTTAATGCAACCAGTCAATAAATTATTAAATTACTCTTATGCTCTATAACTGAAATAAATCAGGGAGAAAAAAGAGCATTGTACCTTACTGAATAATCTAATCCACTTCCATGGACTGATTTGGAATTTTTATGAGGAAGAAATCTTGATGTATGCCTTACTTAGGGGAATGAGGCAAATAATACACATGTTGAATGAAATAAATGATGCTTCTATTCTATACAGTCAGATGCATTCTGGTGAACATGTTTCTGTTCAAATTGGATACTCGTAAGAATATTATTCAATAAATATTTTGATTCCTTATTAAATTTAATTATTGGGAGTGTGAGAAAATTATTTGGAATCATTCACAAATTTCTCATATTTTGTACATTTAATTTTTCTTATTAAACTAATTTGGTAGTAAATTAAAAATCTAAGGAATTATTACTCATTTGGTAACACTTTAGTAAGAGCAATTATTTTTAAGAAATTTAAGATTATTAGAGTTTTGAGAAGTATCAAGGAAGGTGGATTACTAGAGAAGACCAGTCCCTCCCCACCTGATGAAGAAGCTTCTTAATTATTATTGGTATATTCTGCATTGGGTTAGAAGCAAAAATTCACTGAAGGTATGCTCTGCCTAATTGAGCCACAGCCAGGGAGTGGTTTAGCTAGCCCTACTGTTGTTTGGGATGGAAGTACCATCCTCTGCCCCCGCTAACTGCTCCAACAGTTGAGTTTTTGCCCTGCTCGATGCGAATTGTAGTCAGTCTAGCTATTACTGCCTTCCACACTACTGACACCATCCAAAACATTGTCTGTTAGATCTCTAACACTTTCAAAACAAGTCCCTTATCCCAAATTTTTGTTCTATATACAAGGCCCTCCTATCATGAAATTTAATTTGATGGGAACAGACAGCATGCTTGTCAATTGCAGAAGTTTTTATCCTCTTGTGCTTCAGGCCTACTTTAAGCTGATTGGCCCTGGTGGCTATTTTTGCCAGTTTGTCATATGCAGATTTTCCCGCAGCCACAAGGAACTAAATAGACACCCTTGTTCTGTAAAAACCGGGATTCATTTGAGTTTTTAAACAAATCTCTCTAAATTGTTCTATGCAGCTTGAAGAACATTTGTAATTTTCATTTTCTGGTTAGCAGAAAACCGTTAACTACTATTAGGCACCTGAATACAACTTCATGATATTAGATCAAAAGCATAGTATTGTTCATAAATTGGCAATGCATGGTACATTTTTCCAGGACATGTAAGGTGGTCATAATGATTAAGGCTATACAGTCCAGTTACAATCACTGGACACTCCTGGAAGTCACTCTTTTTTTATTTTACTCCATGTATACAATAAATAAAAATAATAAACCCACAGTAAATAACTAAAAATCAGCCTAATAGGTTCAACAAATATTAATTGTTCTGAAATATTCCAAGCAGGAACATTTTTCATTTAATTATATACCTAATTATCACATAGAAAAAGGATTATTACCCAAATAATACTTTAGAATGGTACCTGAAAACTTTTTTTAAAATGTGATTCCTCACCGCCTTGAAACATTGGTATTCTCATATCTATTAGAAAGACAAAACCGCTTTTTCCTGAATAGGTTTGTTCTCCTTCTTTAACTTCAATATCATTGTCAGAATCGTAATTTAGATCCATGGTACCTTCAACTATCTAACTGTCAAGAAAACTGAGCGGCAAGAGTAAATCTTTCAGGTTGTTATTTACTATAAAGAAGTTATAAATTTGAAAAAGCGAAGAGTTCAGAATTCAAGTTGAGCTTGTGACGTCATTAGTGCTATATTAGAAAAAGTGGTGAAAGTGTAGTTTAGTCCCCCACCCCTTGGTGGCTCACTTTTCATAATGACGACCGTGGCCATTTTGTTTTTCTAACTTTATCATTTTTAGCAGATTTCCCTTAAGGGAAATCAGCTATTGAGGTCGTACTCATGACGCGATTTTCAACAAATTTCTTCAAATGTCCAGGAAGATGACGAAAATGAGGTCCGTTCAAAATTATATATATATATATATATATATATATATATATATATATATATATTTGTCTGTTAACGCTCTAGCGGTCGTGTTTTTTGTTTGATCGTTACCAAACTCGATATTTGAACGTTTTATGCCAAAAGACAGATCAAGTTGGTTAATGCTGAAATCGGACCAGTGGGAGGGGGGATTTTCGAAATATCTCCGTTACCTTACGTCGGATCAAAACATTGTATAGAACCCAATCTTATTGCAAATTAAATTTACTATTCTCTTTATCTTGAATATTAACCGAGATATTTGCATTTGTATTGTGTGTGAGGTCGGCTATGTTCGGGACTTTCCGCTGTGAGCTAGGGCAGCCATTTTCATAACTGTTCGTCCTTCGTGTATAGATTTAGAAATTCCTTCCTACTACTGTTATTATTAGGTAGATTTCTCTATTGTAAAACTTCACGTGGGAAATATGCATAGTTTACGCAGCCCCTGCGTGACGGACTTTTAACACTTTAGACTATAGTGGCCGCATTCAAAAATTTCCAAAATACGACATCGGTGGTTTTAACCGAGGGTGGGGATTTTAATTTTAACTTAATTTTTATTAACTCACCTAATTTGTTGGAGCCTTAGACGGCGACGAAACAAGATGGCGTACGGGGGGGGAGGACTAAACTACACTTTAGCCGAAAAATTCTTAAGTGAATTCACTCGTCGGTCTCCATGACGCGATTTTCCAAAACATTATTGAAATATCCATCGATATGATTCAGAAAATGACGAAAATAGGATGATATTAAATTATATATTGGCTAAAGTGATTTTTAGTCCCTCCGACGCCGCCAACTTGGTACGCCACTTTCCGACGTCTTGTTTTTGCTTGCTTCGTCTAAGGATCCAACAAATTAGGTGAGTTAAAAAAATTCAAGTTAAAATTAAAATTCCCACCCTCGGTGTAAACCACCGATGGCGTATTTTGGAAATTCTAAAGTGTTAAAAAAGATAAAGTTAGAAAAACAAAACCTCCACCCTCGGTGTAAACCACCGATGGTGAATTTTGGTAATTTTAAAGTGTAAAAAAAGATGAAGTTAGAAGAATAAAATGGCCACCGTCGTCATCGTGCGCCACCAAGGGGGTCTAAGATACACTTTCACCTATATATTCACTCACATTTGTACAGGCCTTATTTTTGTCATCGGCCAAGTAGGACCGATAGTCATATGAAGAAAGTTCCAAATTTTCTGTCTTGGGTTCATCCTCAATAACTAATTTCTCCTATTGGAAACTTACTAAAACAATAAAATATCTAGATGTGAATGTTATAGAAATATGTAGCCTCTCTTATTAAACTATAAGATCCTATCCGTTCAAATTAGTGGGAGCTTAAGAGTTGTTACTGGGATTATACCAGCCAAGTTTCACCCAGATCACCTGTTCTGCAAGTACTATTTAGCCCTGGAATAGGCTATCCATAGAATAAGCCCACGCAGTACATCAAGAATTATCACAGCATTCGCTGGTGCAGTTAAAGAATTATTAGTAAATCAAAATATCACTGTTTTAAAAGAACAATGACGCAACTGCTAAAACCGCGTTTTTACAGGGGACCCAAAAGAAGACAAAAATTATTTGAAATATTAACTTTGAGAATTAATTAAGTGACTGAAAATGATGATAAATGTTTATGTGTAGCTCATATTCTTTACTTTTATATTAAGAGATATGGAATTATTCATTTTCAACTCTTAATCAATAACGTTATTGTTCCCATTGTTTTATAGCGCAGAACTGTTAATACTTTATTTCTTGACTTTTGCATACGAAATACAAAACAGCCATTGTTCCACCATAGCTTCAAGACTTCGTGATATCATTTATCATTAAAACTCAAAAAGCCAGGGTGACAATAAGGATTGTATTTAATTAATGAGCTTCTCGCTAAATAAATATTGTGTTGGCTTTAATTTGACTCGGTAAGCCTAGAGTCATGAGTTCGATTCTTGCCTTGGCAATAGGAATTTATTTAGTGACAAACTCATTAAATAAAATCCTTATTGCCAACCTGGCTTGAATGGGTGGTTACCTGTAGATCCCCGTAAGCCTTAGTAGCACAAAGTGGGCGTTAATAAATAACATTAAATAAATGTTTCTATCGTTATGCTTGAAATATAAATGATTAAATAAATTTATGACAGTGTTAACGATTATACTGTAGAAGTTGTGTGCAAGTGAAGAGATTTTTTTAAGGAGTTAGGGAATTTATTGAACTATTTGGGGAATCCCCTGAAATTTTTATCAATGCAAATGTTTTTGGATCTACCTTTGAATAAAATAAATCTTATTTTCAGACATGGATATGTATGGGCAACGAGAGTGAAAATTATGCAAATGTGTTCTGATGAGTGTTTCATGATCTTTGATTGGTGAAACGCATTTGTAATGCTCATGCCAGTGAGCACAAGAGTTTAATGGTTTTGGACCTCATTGGAAATCGATTCTATGTTTTTGTTAACTAAGTTGACAGATTTGATACCTTCCTTATTGTTTGCCGTGTTGTTGCTTTTTTTATATTTTGACAACGCTTTTATAATATGTGTTCCTGATTAGTGCTTAATAAGCAGATAAACTATTAAAATTCTTAGACTGTGATAAATGATATTTCATTCGGCTCCCTTGAAATGTTCACAAGTTTGGGTTTATATGAATATTCTCTCAAGTACCAACATTTTTTGAGATGGAAGAAGCTCTTAATTTCGTTTGCCCCTCCAAAGATTGCAGTCAGGTATTCGGTTAGATGTTGGAATTTAAGTGAAAGCTATTTAACAGTTTACTGGATATTTGAACTATATTATGTTTTCAGAGAGTCTTTTCTGATGAAAAACAATTGATTTCTCATAAAAAGAAACATGACATGGTTCTCTGCTTGAACAAATCTAGTCAATATTCCTGTGAGTATTATGTATATTTATCGAATACTTATCAATTCTCCTATCTAGAGGATTAAATAATAAACCTTATAACCGTATATTATATTGTTTTTATAATCCGTAGTCCTTTAAACAAAATCATATATTACATTATTTTTATAATTCTTAGTCCTTTGAACAAATGTCAAATCATTTTATTATAATGATTTAGTTTAAGCAAGAATGGGCAACAATTAATATTAATATCACCCATAGTGTTTTTTAAATTTCATTTAGAACCAGGACAATCAATACTTCCAACCAGGGCTTCTAGAGAATATTTCACTTGGTAAAACTATAGTGGCAAGACGATCGATAGTGGTCGATTCCCGCCTGGGCAATAGGGATTTATTTAGTGACACACTCATTAAATAAAACCCTTAGTCCCGCCCAGGCTAAAAAAAGTTCAGTCTCAATTTGCTATAGTAGCAAAAGTGGATGTTAATAAATAATAATGATAGAGAATATTATTTCTTCCCAATAATTAAATAGGATCTGAGCCATTTATTCTATGCCGAATAATCACCCCACTTCTGACTATAATTTAAAGTCTCCATCTGAATATTAATAAAATTTTCCAAGTAGGAAGTGCATATAAATTATGAGAAGCCAAATTTCATTGAGTATACAAATTTCATGCAATTAAATTACCTGATATCTAACATATGAAGTATTAATTGTTGTTGCTATTACATCTGAAAAATGGTTAATATGGAGAAATGTGTATTCTCTGCCCTATAATATTTCGTCCTTTGTGGGAAATAATTTTTTTTTTTTTTATACTTTAATTAAAACTCGGATTCAAGAATTTAATTTTAATTATAAATAATGAAAAAGAAAGAATCTGCTTATATATACATGCTGAAATATACATTGTTGGTAATTACTGACTTTTCATACTGGTTGTACGTAGGTCACTACAAAAGTTTTGCAATACAGCTTTATTTATTTAATTTTCTCGAAATAATTTCCACCACATTCAATACACTTCTCCATTCGTCGGAACCAGTCCTTAAACCAACTCTGCCAAGTTTCATCTGGGAGTGAGGCACATTCATTGTCCCAAGCCCTCAGAAGGTCCTCGTCAGTAGAAAAACGTTTTCCTTTCAGCTTCATTTTCACTTGCGAGAACAGTGCAAAGTCACAGGGAGCAAGGTCTGGACTGTAAGGAGGGTGCTCAAGAAGTTTCAGTCCAGTAGTGGCCAAATACTCGGTGCAAGCCGGTGAGCTGGAGCGTTGTCATGGTGGAAGTACCAGGTGTCCATTCTTGACTTTGGTTGCAGGTTTTTCAGGGATCCTATGACTTTAGGCAGGCACTGCTCAGTGTACCACTTAGCTTATCAAATTGTTTCAGCATCTTTCAACACCAAGTCACACTATATGTCATTTGCTCTTCTTTCAGACTAAGGGGCTCCAAAGATAACCAAGTTTCTTTAACTTTAAATGGTCTCGCAGAATCAAATGAATTGCTGGTCCATGAAGATTGTAGGTCTCCTCTATCTGCTGATATATCACTCGCCGGTCTTCATTAAGCATTTTCTTCACACCCGAAATGTTTTCCACTGTTACCGACGTCTGTGCCCTTCCTTCTCTCTCAACGTCCTCTGGAGTGAAATTGCCTCTTTCAAATTCTCTGTACCACCTGAATATAGTAGTATGATATGGGCAATCATTATTCACTGCGAGTTTCATTTCATCTAAGCATTGTTCCTTGCTTAAACCACACTTAAAATTATGCCTTAAAATTGCCCGTACTTCACTAGGTGACCACGATGCCATAGTACGCACTTTAATCTGTCACTGCTAATAAACAACTGAGCCCAGAGATGCGCTGCTGATGGCTACTATGCATGCATAGACATGGCTGAACACACAGTAACTAACCATCACCTGAGTCTTTCTGTTGAGACATATTGCAAAACTTTTGTAGTGCCCTTCATAAATAATCATTTTATACAAACATAGCTCTATTATTATTTCGTTTGAGTTTGATTCGCCTGAGCAATAGAAAATTATTTAGTAATAAACTCATTAAATAAAATCCTTAGTCCTGCTCTGACTAGAAAAGGGTGGTAACCCAATTAGGTGTAGTAGCAAAATGTGGACATTAAGAAATAATAAGAAAAATCAAAATAATAATTCTAAAAAGTATTAGCAGTTTTCACAAAGAATGTGTTATTTTAAAGTATTTAACTTAATTAATGTTTTGTGTGCTGTACTTTGCTACAATAACTGCTTGTTTAAGAATTGCCTTGGCAGCTATTTGTGTTCTCAATATATATTTGTTTTAATGATATAGACAATTTCTTTCTATAGATATGTTCTTGTCTTTACCTGAAATTTTTAGGTTGTCGTTTTAAGTTAAATTTATGTTTAAGTTTTAATCAACGATCAGTCAATGTTCTGACAAAAAAAAAGGTTCTGTTTTCTAAACTATCAATATTTTTATAATGCTGTTTTAATCTCTTCCTTAAGGTATGTGCTAATTCTCTTATGTAAAATTTACGACCGGCTGATACAGGTTTTTTTTTTTTTTTTTTTTTTTTTTTTTGAAATGAAGTTCTATTTATCATCCTGTTAATTAATGTTATCTTTTATATGGCTTAAACCCTTTCTGATCTTACCTCTGTGTTTACACACTAATAGCACCATATCCTTACTTATTTTCATGATGTGATTTGTTTATGAAAGCACGTTTATTTTCATATGCTATTTGTTTCATAACAATTCTGAAGTCATAAATGGAATATTATTTTAATTTCCTACACTTTATGTTTTCCTAATTAATTAATTTTTGTTATTATATTATGCAATAATAATATTAAATAAATTATATTTTATTTTTTAAATTACATGTAAATTACATTTTACAAGTATTTTATTTAATATACCATTTTTTAAAACTACATAAAAATGTTAATGAAATTGTGGGAAATGAAAATAATTGAAGATTCTAAATTAAAAAAAAACATACTGAAATGTACAGTATGAGGGAAAGTGTAAAAAGTATTGGAGCGCAAAGTGCTACCCACCCCTGCTGGTGTCAAACCGCACTCAAAGTCTTATACAAAATGACTGTGGACGTCTTTCACTTAATAACCCTTTCAATACCTAAGGGGGAGGGGTGAGTGTTAGATAGGAGTTGTCTTAGGGGTAATCTCCAAATATACCAACGAGGTTCAAGAGGGCCTCTCTTAGTTGACTTTTACAACAGTGCAGCCACTTTTGGATCAAATAAAATGAAGATCTATATATCATTGGAACCAATAAAATGGTTACAATTAATGTAGATGAATGTATTAATAAAATAAACCTTATTACTATCGAGGTCATTGGGTTGCGACCGTGTCTTTATGTGACCAATGAAAAGATCTACTCATGAGTTTCTAATCTGCCTAGAGTATCAGACAGAATAGAGACATATATATCTGAATAGGAACAGAACTATTCAGTCTCTGAGGAAGCCTGGAAGTATGTTTACCGAAATGCCGGCCAAAAGCATGAAGACACAGTCAATACCCAAAGACCTCAATTGTAATAATGACTAAGACCGCGGAAGTCTACAAGTATTTATTAAAATAAACCTTATTTTATATGACTTTCCTTTTTCAATGTAATAGATTGTGTCCCCTCTTGAGCTATGACAAATAAGGTGATATCATGTTCATGTACCTCATCAAAAAATCAGAATATATATATATATATATATATATATAATGGAAGATATATAAATAATGGTATCCAAGTTCTGCTCTTTTATATTCTTATAAAATTGCAGAAAGGAAATCACCTTCAGTCCATTAGCAAATATTTTAGATTCCGAAACTATCTGTACTATCTGAAAAGTTGAAAACATCAAATAAAACACTAAGTTATGTTATAGTATCTTTTGATATCATGATAATGTATCCAAATAGTAGATACATGTTCCGTGTGTTAGTAGATTAGCTACTAAAACTATATCGTTATTTGGGAGGGGAAAATAAAACCACATAAAAAAAATAAATAACAAAGAATTGTTTATAGAAGGTATACAGCTCTGTACCAAGGATGGTTATTTAAGATATATAACAAGATTTTCAAACGGAAAAGTAAATTACAGATGGGAAACAGTATACCAGTTATATTGAATTCAATAGAAATGACTAATATCATGTAAGAAATGATCAATGATTTTGGCATTTACATGCAATTTTTATTGAGATATGTTGGCAACCTAATGATGATTGGCTGTCTGGTCAGAAGGACATTACTAAGCTATTTAACAAATTTAATAATAAATACAACTTATAATATACAAAGAAAATTGAAAACAATAGAAATATTAAGTCTTTCGATGCTGAAATGCATAGAAAAACTGGCAATACTTTTGGATTTAAATGAAAGAAAAAAATTGTTCTCATAGAATGATTAATTATTTTTCAAGCTATCCACTATAATTCAAGAAAACTTACTTTTCAATAGAGCACTCAGCACTTGGAAGAGTCACTCTAAATATTTTGGTGAGGTAAGGAACACGTTAAAAACAATTATGCAAAAGAAATAATAATAAAAAAAATGATTAAGATTATCATATGAATCACATTCTCGGTTTCTTTGTGGTTCATATGATACTCTTTATTATTTTTTTTATTATTTATTTGGCATAATTGTTTTTAATGTATTCTTTACCTCACCAAAATATTTGGAGTGGTTCTATTGAATATTAACTTTTCTTAAAAAGAAAAGTTCTAAGTTCTTTTTTTAAAAAATGATAAAGATTATCATATGAATCACAGTGTGTGTAACGAAGAATGTGAAGAACCGGAAGAAAACAAAATAGGCTATATTTGAGCCTTGTCTTTTTAATTTTAATGAAGAATTGTTTGAAAGGACAATCAATAATGTTTTAAAAAGAAAATGTCCCAATGATTGTGAAGATCTACCAAAACAAGAAGGAATATGACTCAAGATGTCAAGGCTGGTGATAGAGTTAAGGTTTATCTTAATATTGAGAATCAGATAATGGATGATGCAAAAGTTGTTAATACTAAGGTAAGCGTCAAACAGTACAAACTTAGACAGTTGAAGACAAAAGAATTAGAAATATGAAGTGAACATCGGAAAATGGTGTTTTCTTAATAACCACTTATATCAACAAGGTAGCATCATATTGATTAGATGTAATTGTGACTTCTACTTCTGAAATTTATTTTCATACTTCAACCAGTTTCCTACAATTCATTTTTCATGCAGTTCATAATTTTTATTGTAATGATGTAGTCAGCAGATTTGTAACCTTCCCCATGTTGTTTATCTTGACATAACTGCTTTGTTGCTAAGATCGAATCATTTTGTAATATATGTGCTACATCTGAAGTGGCACCTATGGGACAAAAAAACGTGTTGAGTGAATAAGTGAAAGATATGTCATTGTTTGACCTTTCACCATTATACCCTTTATATCTATATTTATATAAAATTGTAACCTCTGTCTGTACATTGATTTTTTTCTCATAATTTCACGATGACTTTTCGTTTCACATGTCATAGACACCATAACTGCATTTTGTTTGTTTGTTTGTTACCTTTTCACGCATAAACGGCTGAACCGAATTTTATGAAACTTGGTATGTATATTACTACTAACCCAACTTAGACTTTAGGCTATATTATTATTCTCTGAGGCGAACAAGAGTATGGGTTATAAGGGAGGCCTGAAATTAAAAATAGTGATATTTTGTTTCGTATCGCTTTTTCGGCAAATATGCACATAACAAAAAATGTTTATTTTGTTGTTTAGAGTAACTTTTGTTATACACTATTTTGTCTTATACCGAAGTATAAATGAGTTATATGCTAAAAACTATAGCGGGAGTCAACAATTTTATTTGACAGATAAGACTCAACCAAACTAAACAAAACTCTGTATGTAGGTTGGTATTAACTCATCCTTGATTATAATCTATAGGAACATTTTTAGGAACGAACAGGAGTAGGGTTGTAATGGAGGCGTGAAATGAAAAATTGCGATATATTATTTCTTATTGGTTTTTCTGCGAACAGGCACATAATAAGAGTTGTTTATTTTGTTATTTAGAGTAACTTTTGTTATATATACTTTTGTCATATAAGGAAGCATAAACGACATATACGCTAAAAACTTTAGTTAGGCACAGTCAACTGAACATGACTCAGTATCATCTGACTTTGCACCAACTGCTACTAAATTATAAGCTATATTAACAAAAATGCTCATAACACAAATTGTTCCATTGTTATATAGAGTAACTTAATATACATCTTGGTCGTATAAAAGTATCAATATCTGCAATTCATTCCAATGTTTGAATAAGTTATACCATTCAATCTTTTAATTTAATTTTACCTCACCATGATATATTATGGCGATAAACAAGAACATTTCAATTGTATGAAGCATTTTAAAAACAAGTAACTGTTTCATGAGGAGCAAAGTATATTACCCCCACCCCATTCCTCTGTCTTTCACCGAAACATTAATTAATCGGAAGTAAGTAATTTATTCCTTTAATGTGTTTAAAAAATCAATTAATTCACAAAAAACGAAAGTATTTAAACATACATCATTAGAATTGAAAATAGAATGTGAATATGAGGTAATGTGAGCGAAATTGAGAGTTAGAATTAATCATGTTCTGTTGGTTAACCTGGAGAGTCAGGGAGGGGTGGGGGGGGAGACCTTCCTGTAATCTAGAACCTCTCTCACTCCCTCTTTCTTTCTTCAGCTGTTATATACACTTTTTTCGTATATCGAATTATAAACGAGATATGCGCTAAAACCTATAGCGGAAGTGAACAATTTTATTTGACACAAAAGACTCGACCAAACTAAATAAAACTTGGTATGGGTATTAGCACTAACGCCTTTATTATAATAAGCCATACCAACATTTCTAGGGACGGGCAGGAGTGGGGGTTATAAGGGAGACTTGAAATTAAAAATAGTGATATTTCGTTTACTATTGGTTTTTCGGCAAATATGAACATAACAAAAGTGATTTATTTTGTTATTTAGATTAACTTTTGTTATATTCACTTTTGTCGTATAACAAAGTATAAACGAGATATACACTAGGAACTAAAGCGGGAGTCAACTTTTTTATTGGGCACTAATGATTGAACCGAACTTAACAAAACTCGGTATGTCAATCAGCATTAATTCTTCCATGATTATAAGCTATATTAAAGTTTTTAGGTTAGAACAGGAGTGGGGGTTATAAGGGAGGCCTGAAATATAAATTCGCGATATTTCTTTGTCTATTTGTTTTTCGGCATATGTGCAAAAACAAAAGTTGTTTACTGTGTTATTTAGAGTAACTTTTGTTTTATACATTTCTCCAGGAACAATGTGTGGAGCAAGTAATTTGCGTAGAAATATTGATATGCTCAACAATTCTTTCTAATTTGAACTACCAGGTACCTCACCTGGAAAAATAAATTCTAATCTATGTTAATATTTTGTCCTTAATAACTGAAATCTTTGCATAATTCACAGGAGACGGGAAATATGACAATATGGAGGACAGTGAAGTCTTACATAAAAAAAAAAAATTTTATAATTAATAAATCCACACCAATAACAGGTATAAATCCTAAACTCTGGGACAGGTAAATGTCAAAATAGTATGCAAAGTAAAGCCTTGCCAAAAAAATACCATCACCATTCAGCCTAAAATCAATTCCCGGGCGAAGCCGGGTATCTGAGCTAGTTTTATATTATATTTTACCCTGACTTTTATCATACTTTGATGAAGTAATGTTATTTTCAATTTCTTGTATGTTATAAAAATAAAAACTGAAAAATTATATATTATGGTGTATTATTTCATGGTTTCAGCGGATCAAACTCCAACACCTACTAGATTTATACGCAACTGTGAAGCTATTGGTCTTTTCCAAGACCTACAAAAGGTTAATCCATTTGATGAAAACTTCAAAAAAGCTACAGAAGCTGTAAAGAAAGGTGAAAGAGTATGGATGCCAAGTGTAAGTTGATTGTCAATTATTTAATTACTATATTTTTTGTAATGATGACATAATAATTATATTTTTAGCTATTGAGGTCATATTCATAATGTGGTTTTCAAAAAATTTCTTCAAATGTCCATCATTCCTACCTAGGAGATGATGAAAATTAGTAATCGTTTTATGTAAAAAAAAAAAGATAAAGTTTGTTAAAGGCTAAAATCGGACCAGAGGGAGGGGGGGTTTAGAGGGGGATAATTTTGAAAATTCAAGATATATCTGTTACTATAGGTATAAAAATGGTATAGAACCAATCTTATTGCGAATTAAATGTACTATAAATATTCTTATATACATTTATTCTCTATCTTGAATATTAACCAAGATATGTGCATTTTTCAGTTTTCAGCCTTAAGCAAGCCCCCATCTACTCATGTCACATAAACGATACTCTGTTATATAATAAAGCACTTTATTTGAAGCTTAAATACCAAATATTGTTTTTATGAGATCTTTATTATTCGAGATATATGCAAATATGTTCTGTTGATCCATCCCCCTTCTTAATTTCTTGGAATACTAAAATTTGAGTGAATGAGATAAAAATTATTCTGATTCATTATAAATTACAGTACTTCTAGTAAATAGTTTTACATGCAAATATGTTGTGTTGATCCCCTCCCCTTCTTAAGTTCTTGGACTACTAAAATTTGAGTGATTGAGATAAAAATTATTCTGATTCATTAAAAATTACAGTACTTGTAGTAAATAGTTTTCAATAAAATTTATATGTTTTATTCAGATATAATTCAGTAATTGTTTTTCTTTCCAGTAAAAAATATTTCTATTTATCTTTTCAGCTCTGAGAGGATATTAAAATTGACTGAAAGATTGCTCATTACCATTTGTATTTATTCACTTAATATTAACGGTGGTGTTATATGTTACGGTTATGTAGATTTATCTATTGTAGAACCTCACGAGGGAAATCTGATTAGTTTACGCAGCCCCTGTGTAATGGATTTTTGTATTCTCTATCAATTGTTTAACATTGACCATTTATTTATGATGCAGCCAACTAAAATACAGTAAAAATTAATTTTTTTGTCTTCAATGACTTAAATGTTTATGAGAACATTTATTTTCACATTTTTAGTAAAAGTGATGATTTCACAAGTTTTTTTTTTTTTTTAACAAAAAGGAATTCAAAAAAATTCCTTTAATTGAAAACTTTATTTTACATTTCTAGTACTGTATTCAACATCTCGATCATTAGTTGATACTTGAACATAATGGTACATACTTCTTATCAAATCTTTGACCATTATTCTAAAAATTTTCAAGGGAATTTAGTTCTGGCAAGCAAGAAGAAGTTCACAGCATTGTGATTGTCCTAATTCGTAAAAAAAAAAAATCATTAGGAAAAGAAGTAGATTTAAAAACTTATTGCAAAATTCAATAATTTTCTAATGAGACACTCGTTGAACTAACCTAACTTGCGTTGAACCTTGGACCCTCGCTATTTTTATACAAGCATATTTTGTCGAAGTTTGTATTTCTTGGAAACATGTGTGTTCATTGCATGAACAATAAATTTCTGTAGTTCATGTGATTATTTTCTTCAAACCTGGCACCTGATATTCAATAAATATTTATACGTTTTACTGTCAATTTAACACTCCTAATGGTGACTTCTTTGACTGGACATTTACTACGGCTATATGAAAACATTTTATATATTTTGCCATATTTGTTATGCCTTTTTCACTTAGTTCCATAGCTCTGGAAATTGTACACATTACAATATATATATATATATATATATATATATATATATACGGGGTGTGGCTATTAAATAATGAGACTGACGCTGTAAAACATTTTATTTTTATTTCATACATTTTTACTTATTATCACCTTCAATATACACCCCTCCTTTATCCCTGCAACGCTCCATGTGAATCTTCCATTGTTCGAAACAGTGCTGGAAGTCTTTTTCTGTCAGCTCCTTCAGGACGCGTGCCGCTTTCTCTTTCACAGCTTCAACAGACTCAAATCTTGTTCCTTTTAATGCAGATTTCACCTTAGGAAACAGATAGAAGTCGCATGGCGCAAGATCCAGCAATAAGGCGGATGGTCTAGCACTGGGATGCTGAATTTGGCTAGAAACCTCTTAACAGACAATGCGGAATGAGCCGGCGCATTGTCTTGGTGGAGAACCCATGACTTGTCCTTCCTCAATTCAGGTCGTTTTTTCCTTATTCTTTTGCAGAGTTCAGCAAGAACGTGAAGGTAGTAATGTTGATTAATCGTTTGACCTTCAGGAACCCAGTGAAGGTTTACAATCCCATGAATATCGAAAAAAACAATCAACATTGCTTTGAATTTTGATTTGCTCATTCGAGCTTTTATGGCTCTCGGTGAAGATGGGCTCTTCCAGTGCATGGATTGGCGCTTTGTTTCAGGATCATACATAAAAAACCAAGATTCGTCACATGTTATTATCCTTTCCAGTAGGTTTGGGTCATGTTCAATGGCATTCAAAGTGTCAGTAAAAACATTTTTGTGAGCTTCCAGTTGTTCAAATGTGAGAATTTTAGGCACCATTTTGGCACACACTTTTTGCATGTTAAAATTGTTATGTAATATTTGCCGTACGGATTCTTTATCAATTCGTACAGTTTCAGCAATCGCACGAATACTTAAGCAACGGTCATATCGAATCAGATTACTGATTTTTTCGATATTGTCATCCATTTTCGACGTGGAAGGGCGACCCGGGCGTGAATTATCTTGAACGTCTTCACGGCCAACTTGAAAACGCTTAAAACACTCAAAAACACGTGCACACGATAAACATTCATTGCCATACACTTCTTTCAATAAATTATAAGTTTCAGTAGCGGTTTTTCCTAGTTTCACATGAAATTTCACAACAATTCGTTGCTCTACTGTTACACTTAACATTTTTCCGGCGAAACAAAAAAACAACTCTAATGCAAACGAAGGCTACGGCTGTACTGATTTGTTTACAGAAGCAAGAGGCACTATATTCGAAAGAGGAAGCTTCACGATAACAGCTGTTAGTTGCTGGCATTTGACGCATGCGCACTTCTTCTGTAGCAGCGTCAGTCTCGTTATTTAATAGCCACACCCCGTATATATATATATAAACATATTTATTTATACATATACTAGCTGAGGTACCTGGCTTCAATCGGGGAATCATTAGAGGCTGAATGTAGATGGTATTTTCTTTGGCAAGGCTTCAATGTGTACAACTTCTCTTACCGTCTGGGTGTATGTTTTCCCGCAAGGATCTGGTGGGGGACTTATAGAATAGAAACTTTAGTTTTGAAAAATAAATGAAAATAAGTTTCTAATCAACCCCTCACCATTGTTTGACACACCGTGAACAATTCAAAACATAATCATGGATAGTATTCATTATAATTAAATATCTTCTATAATGTACGTATTTCCTGTCAAAACCCAATCTGAGCGCACATTGTTTGAACTTAGTTACATACATAACATTATATAGGTAATAGTAAATGTGAGTAGACAGCAATTCCAATAATACCAACATTTATGAGGAAATAATTTACCACCATTAACTGTGTTAGCCTCCCGATAACTTCCGCTCCTTCTTGAGTGTTACCTTTTTTTAAATTATTTATTCAAAACATTAAAAAATTAGAATTTTCTAATTATTTATATACCTGGTGTAAATAAATAACAGTGATACCATAAAAATAAATTAATTTATATTCTAAAAGCGAGGTGTGGGAAAAAGATCGTAGCCCTCCATGAAAATTGGTTACTCCTGCTATAGTTTTTAGTGTATATCTCGTGTATACATTGTTATATGACCAAAGTTACTCTCAATAACAAAACAACCATCTTTCGCCATGGAGCATATATGCCGAAAAACAAATAGGAAACAAAATATCGCTATTTTTAATTTCAGACTTCCCTCATAACCCCCACTCCTGTTTGTCTCAGATTAGTATAGCCTAAAGTCTAAGTTGGGTTAGTAGTAATATACATACCAAGTTTCATAAAATTTGGTTCAACCATTTATGCGTGAAAAGGTAACAAACAGACACCAAAACTATAAATTGCAGTTATCGTGTCTATGGCAATGTGAAACAAAAAAAATCATCAAATTTCGAAAAAAAAATCAATGTACAGACAGAGGTTACAATTATATATATATATATATATATATATATATATATATATATATATATATATATATATATATATATACACACACACACACACATTTTTCTCTCCCAACTATTCTTTCTAATGTAAACTACCAGGTACCTCACCTGGATAAATTAATTAATTCAGGTCTATGTTAATGTTTTATCCTTAATAATTCAAATCTATGTTATTTTTTTAACTCCAGTGACAGATTGCACCAAGTAAAGTATACTGTCCCCCCACCTTTCTTCTCCCAATCATTAATTAATGCAAAATGCCAGTTTGCCCTTAAGTGTATTTAATACTTTATTTAATTAAAACGTGAAAATTATTTTCAAAAAAAGTAAAAACAGTTTTAATATTGTGAAGATAATGTAATCGGATTTGTCAATATAATTTAATGTATTACAGGATTGATATCCTAAATGAATTGGCACCACTGAGCTTAGTGAGTGTGGGGATACTTCCTTTGTCCAATCAGCACTGCCGTTTCCCTGTGGACCTCATATTGGTCTATGTTTATTGATGCTTATATTTTTAGCAATGTAGTGTTATTCTCAAGAATGTGAATTTGTTTAATTATCATAAATAAATAATTTAAAAGGATGAATGCAGGGGAGGTCCACCCAGTTATTTCTGGTATTTATTAACTCTACTCCGTTAAGATATGATATTCTTTACTGAACACACTATGTAGCAATATACAGTTTATAATAGAGACTTGCAAAAGAGTATTTTTAATAGCTGTTATGACGTACCTAAAGCAGCTGTCACCATTGGGCTTTGTACCGGAATAAAAGGAACTTTTATTCATACTTGGTTTGGAAGACAGAATACTTTCTATTATTTATGAATTATATAGACCATAACATTATATAAAAAAAAAAGCTGCATCCACAGGAGACGAGAAATATAAAAATATTGAGGACAGTGAAGCCTTACATAGCAAATTATTTTATTATTAACAAATCCACAGCAACAACGGGTATAAACCCTAAACACTGGGACGGGGAAATGTCAAAATATTGTGCTAAGTAAAGGCTTGCCAAAAAAATACCGTCATCGTTCAGCCTCAATGGAGTTCCCTTCATAGACTTCACTTTCATAGACGTTCATGTAGTTAAATTTTGTTATTGTTTTATATTTTACATTATACATCTGGCAATCAGGTTTCTTCTCTTGGAAGGGCTGCAGGAGACGATCTTCACACTCCCCATGTCGGCCTTTCAGATGATACAGAATCGTCAAGTATGTTTATATGCTCTACTGTTTTTATGAGTTTTTATTTATTAAAAAAAAAATTGATATAGCTTATTCATGCATTCCAGACAATGGTAATGAACATGAAGATGTTGAGGATGTTGTTCAAAGTGAGGATGATACATCACTTAGGACAAGCACAGTTGTCCCACAAACCACTACCATACCTTTGTATGTATTAAGCTATTAATTCACATTGTGGTATTTAAAAAATAGTTTATATTTAGTTAATGTCCTTATTGATACTTTAACAGATCTGATGAAAGTAATGGTGGCTCAACATCCTCTGCACAGGACCTAAGAGTACTTGTTCGAATATCAGATGGTGTGTTAGTACAGGTAAAATTATGTAATCTAATTAATGATTAGTAATTACTTATTTTTCAATGGATACCTATTATTCTTCTTAAAAAAAAAATTGTAGCAGAAATGTCGTATATTTGTATCATTGAAAAATATCTAAGACTGTCATTATGTTTACAGTGTATCAGTTAAAATTTTGATTAGATTGACTTGAAATTTGGTATACATGTCCAACATACAATTGGCTGAAAGTGTAAAGTTTAATATAATTTGTATATAAGAGCTAAGAAAAACAAAAATATATATATGAAAATGAGATAAATATTTACTTTTGATTTTTGAATATCCTTTAATTTATTTTGTATTATATATTTATTTCTTTTTGGTAATCGGGAAGGAAAGCAGTGAGATTGGTATCATTGTGCAGCCACCTTCCCCCTCCCCTCCCCACAACTTTCCTATGATCAGGAAGTCCCGATTTCCATGGAAACAGGAAGGAAAGAAGTCTAAATGACATGCAGTACATTGCTTTAGCCTTCTTTGAGATACTATCCATTAAGGGTATTGCACTTAAGGCACTAGGCATTCTAAGAGAACCATCCCTATATAGTAAGTTGATTAACGATAACCCTTAGCCAGTGTATATATGCAGACACTAGCATTAATGTATCAATTCATCAAATCAAAATTGTGAATTTCAAATGATCATCATGGATTGTGAAATAATGATTGAGCTTTCATTCCTATTCATTTCATTTAGGCTTACCCTTACTTTAATATTTAGCAGTTAATTTTAAT
This sequence comes from Riptortus pedestris, assembly GCA_019009955.1. Classification (NCBI taxonomy): domain Eukaryota; kingdom Metazoa; phylum Arthropoda; class Insecta; order Hemiptera; family Alydidae; genus Riptortus; species Riptortus pedestris. The sequence goes on along the minus strand of CM032228.1, from coordinate 129,119,035 downwards.
TAATTTTTTTTTTTAGAATATAATCATATTTAAAGAGAAATTCTTGTTACTTTCAGCTCCCTGCAATCACTGAAAACTTTGCAATTCCTAATTGCCAAAGAAATTCTTCCACTCCTGCTATACTCATTCCTCCACAAACAGTGCATAATGGAGGCATCAAATCAACAAACCTGCAGCCAAAACCTCCAGAACAACCCCATACTGCTGCCAGTGCTGTTGTTAAACAAGTATCTTATATCTTTAATTTTGCAAACAATTTATCCTTTACTATATTATCAGCTTTGTTACATCTTCCTGTATTTACTTAGGAATTTTCCTGGACTTTTTAGCACAACTATTCCTGCTCATAAATAGTAATGAGAGTTAACAAATTTACCTTTAGGCCCTAGTTCTACAGAAAACATTAAATTGAAAACCTTTGATATAAGGTCTAACACATGGTGGTGACATGGCACTCCTAATTTTGTAGTATTAGACGAAAGTTCATTACTGTGTTATTGAAGTCTATTTTTGAAACCTGTCTACACAGTATTACAGTACATGGTTATCAAAATCAAATTCAGTAGATGTAATCTCTTAAGATTATATTGAATTCTAAATGCCAGGTGTCACAATAATATGTTTGGATATAGAGTTTTCTTATAGTTTAATTATTTTTTTATATTCACTGAAAACATTCAAATTAATATTTGTTAATCATTTTAAGACAAATGTGCCAAATTTGTGATAGACATTTTTTAATAAGTTGAGTTTAACTTACGAATGTCCATTTTTGATATGGTAAAGTGTTAAAGGATATTAATAAGTGTTTTGTGTTTTTATAGTAAGATGCTTACAATTTATCCTTACTTACATAGTACTACAGTCCGTGCAGGATCCTATCCTCAGCCACCTCCAATTTTGACCATTCCTCATGGTTCCCAATCAATCCTCCAATTATGGATGCCCAAACTCTGCTTGTTCTCCCCCTCTGCTTGCTACTTCTCATAGCTTTTTTTCTAGTGTATCTTATAGCATTTCTGATGAGTTCAATTTTTTTTTCCAACATGTCCCAGCCACTCAGTCTGTCCTTTTTGAAAGCACAGTTGATGTCAGGTTCTCCATGCAATTTTATTTGTTCGGTATTGCACTTTACTTTATCCTTATTTATTGTGAGACCTAAGCCATGGACTTTTCAAGCAAGTTCATTTATGACCCCTGTCATTGCCATGATGGTAGTAGTATAAGCTTATTGCAATGGTACCACCAGGGTTTGTTGTGACTCATTGAATTGCTACTTGGTAAGCTCAAACAATATTGCTGATATTGGGTCCCCTTGCCTTAAATTCATAGTATCCTCAAAGCTGTATAAAACACCCACAAAGCTTTTAACTTTACAAAGAAGTCCTTTTCAGCGCCATTCTCATTAATCTGTAAAGCTCGCTAGGTATACACAGGGACTGGAAATCCTCTAGCAATTTTAACCTACCTACAATGGCATAAGCCCGTTGGAAGTAAATAAATCTGTGATGGAGATCAACATCACATGCTTTTTCGAATGTTGACTAATGGTATGGATATTACCTAGTGTCGTTCATGCTGAGGAGAAACCACTCTGTTACTCTTCCATTATCCTAAGCATATATTAATTTCCCATTTACTAGTAACATTTGTTCTCTTTTAAACTTGGCATTTTTATTTTACTGTAATTTGAATACGTAAATAAATGGAAATTTAAACTACCAGTATGAAAGGGCTGCTTGGGCTTGTTAAATGTGACAACGTGATGATAGCTTCTGAGTCAAGGCAAAATTGAATCAAGGGGGGGGGGGAACTATGTTTTATTATTCATAGGTGGAATTAGATTACAAAAAATGAAATATAAATAATTTTTTTTTTTTTTTTTTTATTAGAAACTGAAAGCTGCTCTTTTGAAGACAATTAAAGCTGCAGATGGTGGAAAGCAAAAATCTAGCCTTACTGATCTTCCTATGTTTCCAAACCAACGATCCAGTGCAGATATAGTTAGCACAACTGAGGTACTAGCTGATCAAAAACATCTGAATGTTTAACCATCTGACTCACACACATATCCATGTAGCTGCCCCCCCCCTTCCACAAAGCGAACCTTTTTGCCCTAACTAGGCCAAAGTTTTTGGTGAAATTAAAGACAAAGTGCTGGAAATCTTCCGAAGTAACAACTACCCTGAAGATATAATTGAAAAACAAATAACAAAAGTCTTCATGTGGACACAATATTACATCACTTTTATGAAAGTAAATACACATTAAATATTTTCTGCGCTTCATTTAAAATTGTTTCATTTGAAGATGGGAAACAATATCTCAATTCCAATGTATAAGATCTGAAAATGTCAAGAACATGATTTATAGATCTTTTTAGCAGATTTCCCTTAAGTGAAATCCGCTATTGAGGCCGTACTCATGACGAGATTTTTGAAATTTTTCTTCCAATATCCATTGATCCTACCTAGGAGATGACAAAAATGAGGTCCATTCAAAACTATATGTATATATATATATATATATATATATATATATATATATATATATATATATATATAGCGTCAATGTGAGGATTTCGGCTATCTGCTCCAGCGGTTGGAATTTTTGTTCTGCAAATTCCAAAAAAAATCCAACCGCTGGAGCAGATAGCCGAAATCCTCCCATTGACGATACTTCCCAGCGATGCAGCCTCAAAAATAGAATATATATATATATATATATATACACACACACAATATATATTTAATATATTTAGATTTTATAGTTTTACGCTTTCAGTAAACCCCCACTCCTCTACTAGTGTTATATTAATAATAAGCTATTATATCATTAACCATTTCATTACACGGTCAAATACCAAATATTGTTTTCAACAAAGCTTTATTTTATGAGATACAAATAAATACATTCTGTTGACCCTGCCCCCCTCTTCTTTTGTTTTTGGATTACAAAAATCTGAGTGATTGAGATATAAGTTATTCTGATTCATTTAAAATTAATCCAGTTTTCAAAAAAATTAATATTTTATATTCAAATATATATCATTAATTATTCATCTTTCTGGTTTATTCTATCTATTCAGCGCTGTGAAGGTGGCTGTCCTGTTTGTTTACAATTCAGGCACTTTCCGTTGTAGGTATTATTAATTTGTAAATTGTCTGAATGATTTCTTATTACCATTTTGTATTTATTCCCTTAAAATTCACAGTACCAGTATATAGATTTATTTGTTGTAAACCTTCCCGTGGGAAATCTGCTTATGCAACCCCTGCGTGACAGATTTTTATGATAATTAATAAAGGTTTTACCCAAATATTCTGTATCTCTAATAGGTATGAGAAATGCAATTGGAGTGTACATGTACAATATGTCTATTATTACCTAACTATATGTTTCACATCCCTTTCAGTGCCTCTTCAGGGCCTTATATTTTATTACACATATCACTCTACATTGCATTGTCAATAGCCATGACATTTTCAGAATTAAACTTTGTGTCTTTGTGTAAAAGTGTGATTTGTTTGAGCAGTTTTATTTTTTCCATTGTCTACATTTTTGGAATGTTGCTTTAATTTTTTATGTCTAATTCCCCTATATGAGTTTTGTTATAACCTTCTCATTAAATATTAGTAATATTGTATTTTATTTCCCAGTAATTTTATCTATCATAGATTCTATTTAGATTATAGTTAATCTGCACAAAGTGATGTGATTACAACATTTTATATCTTTCAAACATGTATATAAATAAATCTCATATATTTTGAGGTTAGGGTCATTTAAGAAAAACACTTTCTTATGTATTTATTTATTCATCATTTATTTATTTTTGGTCTGTATATTTCATGGTTTCATTATTACCTCTTCTATTGGGTTTTATTATTCCAATTTTAATGCAGAACCCTCCATCCTTCTGCTGGTATAATGCCCTTCTGCTGGTCCTCATTGCAGAACATATGGCTGGGTTACCCATAACCACCTCCATTGTGCATATACTGTGGAAGGATCTAGGCCAGAAAATATCTTAATAATATTACTTAACTTTGTAAGGTAAAATAATAATATATGGAATGAAGAAGTTTTTCATAAGTGATCCACTAAGAAATGGAATAAATTTATTATATTTTTACTGTAAATAATAAGTCTATTGTTTTACATTATGGTTTGAATTTATTAAATGTTTTATATTCCTGGAACAAATGAATTCTAAGATTTATTGATATTATTAAAATCATCATTAAAGCAGGAATTTCATATTGTAAAGCAAAAATTGAATTTCCATCTTGGTAATCAGTAATCCCTAATATCATATAAAAAAATAGATATGAATACACCTGAATTGCCTCTAAAACATGCTCTCTATACTTTTGATGTATCCTTCAATATTTTTCAGGCGAAAAAAGATAAGAAAGTTACATCATCCACATCAGCTAATGAGGACTGCGATAGAAAACGAAAAACCCTTGAAAGAAACAGGTAAGAAAGATCATTGGCTCATATTAACTAATTTGTAACAGAGCTTATTTATTGGGAAATAGCGAAGATTTTACATCAGGCCTTCTCATTTATTTCCAAGTGTTAAGTGTACAAAACATATTAGAGAGTAAGAGTGAAGCCAAAAAGCTGTACAACAAAAATAATGAGTGTTAATGGAATTTTGATGAGAAGAATGGTGGAGCGTTGTGATTTATAGGTTGAGGAGGATGTTTGAATCTCCTGGAATATTCTGGAGAGGAGGTAGATTAAATCAATTAATAGCATGGTATAACATAATGATGTATTTGTTACAGAGTTACAGTAGACTTACTGTCTTAAACCAATATATCTGTTGAGATACATATGTTTCAAATCTGACATTCAATTTTACTGAAAGAATAAAATGTTCCTTTTTTGAAAAAAAATTAAGAGAAAAGGCATTTATTAATTACTTATTTAAAGTAATAATCATATAAACTATGATATAGTCCTGCTTAGCTAATATTTGGTAGAATCCAGAAGTGATTCACAATTATTTAGGGGGTAACCATAGATCAACTGATAAATGTTTTACTATAGAAAAGTGATTTAATGTTGTATGTAGTGTTTTAATGGACTGATCAAACCACTAGAAAATAGAAAGAAAGCAACTCCTGTATTTTATTTGTTGATAACCCAAATTTTTTGTACTAGCTATTTATTCAAACATTAAAATACTTTTATTTACTTTATTTAATTGACTTATACATTGTTTAAAATAGAATAGCAGCTATGAGGTGCCGAGAAAAGCGGAAAAAATGGGTGGCTGAATTAAGAGAGAAGTATGAAAAAATGTGTAAAGCAAACGCAGTTCTAGTTGCAGAAGTTACTTCATTGAGAAGTGAAGTGGCTAGACTAAAAGGTCTTCTTATTGCTTCTTGCAGCCAAAATCAAATTCAAGGTATTTTCCAGTCTAATTTTCAGAACTCTTTAGTTGTATGCCATTTTTTATAAGATACATAATGTTTTACAATTACTTATATAATATGTTTGATACTTATGTTAATGGCTACACTCAGACAAGAAATGAAACCATATTATTATGTGGAATTGTGCGTATGTTCTGAATTATTATTGGCCTCAGATTATAAAAGTGATAAACATAATAAAGCACCTTATCCAATAATATATTCTATTATTTTTTCAGATCTGACAGCAACCACAGTACAACTTGTACCTTCAATCCCTACCAAGAAAAGGCTTGTTAGACAATTGCCTGATGAAGATAAAGGATTTGAACTTTCCCCAAATATTGAAGGACATTTATCGAGTAGTAGTGTGAGGGTTGGAAGAGAAAATTTACGGCTAGATATAGAAGGTGCTACAAGAGCTACTGTCATGGATCTTGATTCCCCATTGGTCAGAAGTGATGAAATTCTGTCATCAGTAGCTCCTCCAACTACTCCAAATGAAAGACTTATATCATTCCCTGAACTTGTAAGTTTCCTATTATGAAAATTGGCTGTCTAATCTAATTAAATTAACAGGTTATAACTTGCTCATTCCCAGGTACTTGAAGGAAATGTATCTTTTCCAATAATATGCTGGTAGGAATGGATTTCCAATTATGAATTACCATTAAACCAGCTGTCTCAGACTGCCTCATTTCCTTCTGGCTTTTGGTATGAAAAAACAACCTTTGGGAAGCCTGCTGGCACTATTCCTATCCTTTATAGCACAATAAGTGAATACTGGGCACTGCATCATTCCTCTCTCATCTATGGGTGGGCTCTCTTTTCTTAATCTTGTAGGATTTTCCTGTTTTTGTTGGATATAGTTCATGGTTTTCAGTTATACCTCATGATGATTCCTTTTCTATTTATTAACCTCTTATTTCAAATTAAAATTGGTAAACAGCAGATTGGCATTAGGATATTGTGGCTCTATATGTGTTTGTAACTTTGTATTTTTTATAGACTGGCTACTGTGAGAACTTGGTATTCTACTCAAAATAGTTAATAGCCCAGATGTCTCAGCAGTATTGGCTTCTCCTCTCAGTATAGTAGTATTAGATGAGAGCTATTCATAATCATCCCCATTATTAGGAAGTTTGGTACTAATCATTTAAATGAAAACTTCAATATCCTCATGAACCATTCTGAGTAGGTGGACAAAGGCTATCTATAGTCTGTGTGACTGTACCTTGTAGTCTGCAGTGGCCTTTTACATTTCAGAGATCCACTGACAGCTGCCAGGCCCTTTATTGGGTTCTAATTCGCTATTTCATCCTATGACTGATAGATATGGTAAAATCTGCAGAAGGTTCATAGTTAACTAGCCAATAGAAAGGCATTGAATAACTGGGAAAAGTAAGAATCCAGTGAGAATAAGTGTTCTGGTACCAAGAGGTGATGTGAGAGCTAATTTAGCCCATTGAGGTTGAAAGTCAGTGTTCTGAGTTATCATTGTCAAGGAGAGACATTTATATCTGGTTTGGCTCAGGGAGGGTAATTACAAATGGAGTGCCCCATCCCCCTGATGTTTCTCGCTAATATAACATTAATTTTCGTAGTTTAAGACTCAAATTTGTTAGATGTTTAATCCTATAGTTTCCTAGTTTCTATGTTAAAGTATATGTGATTCAAAATTATAATTGATTTAAATTCAGATGATCATTTGGAGTTTGCCATTGCTGACTACTGAGAGAGAGGATTTGTCTTAAATTTCACATCATGTGAAGTTTGTAGTAATCATTGAGTCTTGAAAATGACCCTACAGGAGTTATTAGAAATTTTAAAAATTTACTGCTCTAGCTGCTACCGTCACCCATGGCTTAGTTAATAGGTACATTGATAACTAGGAGACCCAGTTTTGAGTTTCAGTTTAAGTAACAATTGTTTCTCTAATGGGAACCGTAATTAAATTATTAATTATTTACTGGCAATGTAATCATCAATAAAAATAATGGTGTTTAAAATGTTTCATATTGCACTGCGCTTGCAATTCTTAAATTTTAATGCTAGATCATTTTATCTTTGCAGGATCGAGTTGGTGATAGTGAAATGTCTGAAGAGAAAATGTTGCCTACTGTTATACAGATAAATCCTAATGCTCTTACAAAACTTCCATCTGGTTTTAGCTGACGCATTAATGTTATTATGTTTATATAATAGCATTATTGTGTATCATTTTTTTTTTTTTATTGCTTGGAACATTTTAAGTCAATCCATATATAAAATTTCTAACAAAAAACATTCAAGGGAGAAAAGTGACCTACAACTTTGATTATCTTTGTCTAATCAATTCACACATTTTTTAATGATTGGACATTATTGATCTGTGATAATAAAGTTATCACAGAATTCAAAAGTCGCATTTTAGAGACAGAAAATAAACATATAAACATGTATGTATGTGCGCGTGTGTGTGTGAGTGTGCTTAAGCATAAAGATAAAACACAAGCAAAACCTTCAAAATTTTTACTTATATAGTGGTTCTCTACAATGTTCCTCATAACTATAGAGCTCATGGATCATCACTACATAGAACAAAAGCTGATTTTATAAGAATTTTATGTTTCTGTTTACATTTTTTTTATTATATGTCTCATGCAAGCTATTTTATTTTAATAGAATATTTTATGAATTTTGCATTGGTAAGAAAAGTATGTGGTTATGTACATATAAATGTAATGTAGCTGCCCTATTGTCTTTCCTCAAATGAAATATATCATATAGGAGTGCTTTAAAAAGTATAAAAACAAAATTAAAAAATATTTATATGCTTATACTTTACAATTATATACAATATAATTTCAATACAATATAAGTAATATTTGTTATTTAATTTGTAAATTGTTATTTTTTTCCTTAAATATTTGTTTTTCTTTTATAAGTATGTTTTCTACCTCAAAATATTATCAGGTTTTAAAAATGTTGTGGTTTAAAACAATTACCTTAATTAACAGTAAAATAAATTGAAGTTATGAATATTTAGATTTTCAAATATTTACAACTCTAGAAAGATGTGCATCCTATGTTTCTTTTCCAGACTTCAAAATAATAGAACAGAAGTAATGGAACTGTTGTGAAGCTGTGTAAGTTCTGAAAAACAATTTTCCAAAGATTTAGATCGTAAAGTTAAAAATACAAATAAATTTTCTTCAAAGTTTGCACTGTCTTTAGCCAATTTTGTCTCATGAAAATCTAAATAGCAACTAAATATAAATAACATGGATCTATTTTAAGTATTGGGTATTTAAAGGTTGAAGAAATATGTTATTAGAGCAATTGGTTAGTATATAATTAATTAAGAGATGCAAGATTAAGTTTATTGATGTTAATGCTTTGTATTTACCTTATATCTGTTAATAGTGATCTAGAACTGCAAGGTTCATACGTCTATTCTGAGCTATTTTTTAAAGAAGGGTCATTTGTTTCTACAAGAAGTGAAAACAAGAATTGTTTTCAATTCTTTTCAAATTTAAGCTGACATCCCTACACACCTTTGTATACCATACCGACAAGACATTCATGCTCACATAATATTTGTTTTCAAATACCTCTAAGACTATTAAAAAAAAAATCTAAAAACATTATTCATAAAATTGAATGTTCTAGCCATGCCACGTTTATCATTTGAAGATCTTATTATCCTCCAGACTCCTCCATCAATATCAAAACTCTCAGAATGAATATTTTGGACTCTATTTAAACAAAAAATTATGTATTGGGTTGTCCAGGAAATAATGAAGGATTACGGTTTTAAAAGAAAAACAATTATTTATACCTGCTTTCATTAATTAAAATAGTCTCCATTACTTTCAATACATTTCTACCAATTTGTTGGCAGCTTTTCCACACCTTCTGAATAGAATTTGGAATACTTATAATTTATAAATTCAGGAAACCCATTTTATAAGGCTCTTTGATCAATCAATGTTTTATTTTGTAAAAAGTTGTCTAGGTGTCTAAAAAATGGTACTCAGTTGGCAAGAGGTTTGGAGAGTAAAGCAGGTCGGGCAGAGTCTCATAGCCAAGCTCCAACAATTTTTGTAACGTTGTGTTACATGTGGCTGAGTGTTGTCATACAACAGAAAAGGCCCCTTCAGATTGACCAAAGATGGCTTCATTCACCATTGCCTTTGGATAGTGATGTCTTGCTTCTCCTTTGTTGAGCCTCTGTCCAGAACATCTACTGTTATCATAGATGATCTACTTTTCATCACAAGTAACAATTCTGGGCAGAAATTAATCATTGTTTCAGCAAAGTAGCTAGATTGTAATTTCATAACAATAATTTAATGTGTGAAGAACCTAACTTTTGAGTTTTTCTCCTTCCCAATCACCTTGAGATGGTCATGGACAGTAGATTTGCTTTCATCGAGTTCCCCTACAAGTTCTCGAACAGTTGTCTGGAATTTTCGTCTACTATTGCTAGTGCTATCACTAGCTTGCAAAACATCATCATCAAGGGGAGAAGTCCTTCCACAACCTTCTTTGTCTCCCTCTCCAAATTGTTTGAACCACCGTTGAACAGAGCACTCACTAGTACTGACCTCGCTCTACACTTTGTTGATGCTCCTGGCTATTTGGTGCTCTTTTCAGCCTAGTTTAAACTTCTAAAATATATTTACACAAAAATCACGCTTTGACATCTTAGTAAAGACTGAATTATGTCCTAACAGCTAAGTGGTACTGAGGTAAACAAATATCTTTTGGAAGAGGATTAATAAGTGTTGACATTCATACAAATGAATAATCCAGCAAACATAAACTGTTTTAGTAGAGTTTTTTTTTAAAGAAAACCTAAATTCTTGCATTATTTTTCAAACAACCCAATATATTACTCAAAATGGGGACAGAAGTTGGTATAGAGTACTTGCTATATCTGGGCGGCTAAGAATCAGTGGCATAAGTCAAGATAGCTACTTTTTAAAATGAACGTTTTGAGTTTGACACAAAGAAAAATCAGTGAACCTGAATTGTAACTTCATTGGCCTTTTATAATATTTTGCATACTAAATTTAAATTTTAAACTAAATATGAGTGTGTCATTTTAATATTCCTATATATGTATTTTCTTTTAGTGATATACTGATTGACACCACTATGTTTCTTAGCCATCCATATCATACTATAGCTTACTGATATCATGTTATAGCTTACTGATTTATTCTTAATGGAAGATCTAATAACCAACATTATACGAGTACGCCACTGCTTGTGTATCTTAGTATGTATAGCATATCCACAATTAGATCTAAAGAATGTTCTTTTCTAAAAACAGTCATAACTTCAATTTTTTCTTGTCTACTATTCTCTGAAAACAACCAGAAATTCACTACCAAAATTCTGCAAACAATTGAAAATCTACCGCCCTAATTCAGATTTAAATAAATTACAAGCTGCAATCATAAACCATGGCTAAAGTTTAATCAGGAATATATTTCTGGTGGCCTTTTCTAACATTCAGGTCCCCCTCTTACTAAAATTGTAGAATTGTTTATCAATTCTCCATATTAGAGAATTCTAAAGTAGTAATTTGTATAAATACAACTCTAGGAGTTTTCTGATTTTCTATTTAAATTTGGCGGAGATTAATGTTTTTCATGTTTCAGACCATTTCAAGAACAATGAATATCTTATGTCTTTCTGTCATCCCATTTGTTACTTTTCACTCAAACATAGCTTGGAAGATTTGAATGTACTTTTTTATTTACGAGCTGACTATCCAAAGGCACAATGTAGGCTATATGAGAAATCAAAATTTCAAGTAGGATGGAGGGAGGTTTACTTCGATGTCAAAACACATATTCATCAATATCCTTATTAATATTAGTTTTATCCAGAAAATGCAAAGAAGAAATTGTATTTTGGATAACAATCTCTGGTCCTAAAATTTATTTAAACTTATGAATTTCAAAATGTTGATTTTCGGGCAACAAACTGACTTTGTGTTTCATGAAAATACCTGAATACAATTCAGACATGTTTTGTATATGTATTTAGGGAATGGGTATAGTTAACAAGTGATATTTTTACTTTACTGTCCCTCTCAGGAGTTGAGTTAATTTTGACATCAAAATATATATTTTTTTTTTAATTTGAGACCTTGGTTTTATGTAAATTTACATTGAAAAGAAATGGGTCATCACATGAAAAATGTAAGACCTGCAAAGTGTACCAAGATAGAATATGAATATTGCCAACATGGGCTATTTTATGCTTTACTACCACCAAAAGGAATCGGTTCCACTTGGAAATAAAAAAATTATATTCAATAATTTATGTGTAAACCAGGACAGCTAATACCTGAAGGAGTGGGTAATAACTGAATCCAATCTCTACAAGCCATGTAGCATTTTAAGAATCCTGGACTCCACATTGCATGGTTGATACACTGTTCTTGTTATTTCAGCTGGATATGCATGATTGCTGTTCCTGTGAAAAGGAAGCTAGAAAAGAAAATACTTTTAAAAGAACCATTACCAATGTGTGTGTATGTGATCTAAAAACTCTCTGCAGGAGAATGATATATGTTTGTACAGGACATAAGAGAAGTTAATTGTAAGGAAGACCAAAATGGTCTCGATAAATTCCCATCTCTCCTGTTCATTGGTCTTAAATGATAAAGAGATTTAAAAAATATATTTACTTCAAATATTTATCAAGCAGCTGAAGAAAAAATTGTATAGAACCATCAAGATTATTTTTAGTTCTATAAAGTGGACATTAATTTTTAATGGCATTTAAATAAAATTACTCTTGGTTTTTTAAATTAACAATTTTATTATTATTTTTATTTATTAACATCCACTTTTTGCAACTAAGGCTAATTGGGACGGGTTATCTACAGGTTACCACCCTTTTCTAGCCAGGGTGGGACTTAGGATTAACAATTTTAATGTTTTATTAAACCTGACTTATTTGCTTTGATTTGATTTTTTTTTTCATAATAAAAATATATCTTTTTATACGTCTAAAGATTTAACAGATAAGTATTTTATACTTTATTTTATAAAATAACATAGGAAAAGAACCTTTTCCTTCTCGTCTTAATATATGAACTCTAATCATCATATTGGGTGAAAAGTATTTTTTACTAAATGTAATATTTTTATGAATATATCATGAATAGGCTATCTTTACTCCTGCGATGCTGGATAGTGGTGAAGCTGAGTACTGAAAAAGTGGTGAATACCCAACAGTGTCCCCATACTTAATTTTTTCGGCTTTCCTGCCTTTCTGTACATTTTCACAATTTGATGAAATCATTACTGCATATGCATTAAAATGGCATTGTAACACACTTTTAATCTGTTTATAATACTTTTCCTACTCGTTTAGCCTTAAAAAAGGCTAGAAAAAAATATACAATTATAGATTTGATTTTAGACATAAGATAAATTACATTTTTAAAGTGACAATGTTGTTTTAACTAAAAAAAAATTGGTATTATATTGAATGAACTGATTTAATTTGTTAACTTATATTTAAATAGAATGAAAATGAGAAAACATTAGAGACACTAGAGGCTTAGAAGCTTGAATTCAGAGGGGGAGGAGGGTTGTTTAGTTTATACTCGACATTAGCAAATAGAAAGAAAACTTGGCCTTTCGCAAATACTATCATTAGTGCTAGTGGCCTGTAGTAGTGGCATCAGCATTTGTTAACATTTTTATAAAATAACATCATGCAAACTAACTTTTGCAAATTCCATACGCTTTCTACTTTAAAGTGCAATTGGTTTTATTTGGTAAGCATGTGAAGGCAATATTGGGGAAAATATTAATTCCAAAATAATTAATTAAGAGAGAGCTATTAAGTACAAGCTATGCTAAGAAGGCTTATGCAGAAATGTTGGAAATAATTATATTTAACACCACTTACTGGTTAAGATCCTTTAAAACATAATTAGGGTACACTATGGATTTTTCTAGTGATAACAGAGGTTCCTAAGAAGGTCAAAATTAAATTTTCATGTGTAGAAAGTAACTTACTCTGTTATTTAAGCTTAAATTATCTTCTTATTTTTTGGAAAGCTGTAATGTTTCATTCATAGAATATATTTTTGATTCTTTTTTCCAGTATTGTTGACGTGCAAGCTCAGCTTTAACTGGCATCTTAAATGTTTAATATTGTGATCAGAAATAATTTAAATTTGTAAATACTTAGCTATTATTTTTAATTTATAAATTTTATAATTGTAAATAAACTTATATTTTTTTAGCATTTAGTTTTTGTTTTTATTGAAAGTCTTATGAATAAATTCATCAGTATTTTCAGAGGTTTGTTTTAAATCTGGTCATATATCTTTTATCTTAGGTATTCTGGTGGGTAATGGATGGCAAGAGTTATTTTATATATATGAGAAAACAAACGCTTCTTATAACTGCCCTACATGTTTGATGCTTTTATATGGCACATTTTTATGGACTGAAAATATTAAAGTACTTACTAGAAAACAACCGACATTTTCGATTGAATATTACCTTCACCATTCCTTTCAGTTCTTTGCCAGGCAAGGCAAGTTTGCTCTTAAAATGTAGGAATCTTATATTTTGATACATTGTGTCATTTCAGTTTTACAGTTTATGTACATTTGAAATTTGTTATGATTTTTAATGAGTGAGACCCTTTATATTTTTAGCCCAGGAAGTTTTGCAATAAGGGTATGAGGGACGGCAGATAGAATGATTACAAAACTTAGGAAGAATTTATATTCATATATATAAAATAATCCTTACAACCACCTGCTAGATTACTTGAAAGTTACTGGATATTGAAGAAACCATTCAATTTTTCATCTTAGACATATACCACCAACAATATCTCTAGACCCAGGTTTTCATGTGTAGTTCAAACATGCATGCTTAAACATAGGTAAAGGTGAAGCAGAATTCAAAAATATAGAATTCTAAGTCAACAAAGTGCCTGATTCTATTGTGAGAACCTATTATCTTAATAACTGTGAAGCAAATGAGTAACAAGGAAATATTACATAATATTATTTGTATGTTAAATGTACTAAGTTTTTCTAATAGAGGATCAAATGCTAAGGAGCTTTACCTACAAACATCTACTTATTCAGAAAATGTGATTGACTATTTCTTTCACATTATCATTGTCTGAGAAATATTGAAAATACGGTTTGTTTTCTTTTTCTTAGGTTTAGAGATTCGGTCTTTGGACAGTACATAGAAGATTTTTCGCTGAATGCAGTGGTGTATTTTAACTCAAAATGAGCATTTTTGGAGATTTGGCTCGACAGTAATCCATGGAAATAGACAATTCAATTATATTGCCACTATATCATTACCAGTTGTGATTTGTGAACTTAAATTCCAATGCAGGTGATTAAAGCAACTAAGTGTGATTAATCTCCACTCGTCCTTTGGGAAACCAATCCAGGCAATCTCTGAGCTATATCTTTAATTACAAACTAATGTTCACTTTATACTGTTAAGTCTTAATGAGATAGATTGCCTAAATGCTACCACACTATTTTACCCATGATGTGACTAGAGAATGGAACCCATAACCGAAGTTCAATTAAGACCAATAGTCTATTATAAAAAAGTCTGTCACAACAGAGGCTGCGAATAGTAAGCAGGTTACCTTGTGCCAGTATGACAAACTGGTCATCTCATCTCACCCACCATGTACTTCCTATTTCTCCAGTGCTAAGAAACCTAAGTAAACAGAATTTGTTATCTAAACCACTTTATTGAAAGCATAAATACCCAATATTATTTTTATTGAACTTTTAGTGTGTATGTATTCAAATACATTGTGTGATGTCGACATCATTTAAGATTTTGCGTTTTAACTCTAAAATGTTTATTTTATGTATACCATACTCAACATTTTATTTGTAAAAATCAGACGAATGTAAGTGGGGGTCTGTCTACTGAAGCTGAAAACATAAAAATATGTATTACTCGCTCAATATTCAAGATAAGAAAAAAATGTATTTAACAAATTGTGCACGACCAATCTTATTGCAAATTTCATTTCCTAAAATTTTGTTATATCCTGAATACTTAGTTTTCAGCCTACTCCTGTGATTCATACCATAATAAGAAATAGTCTGCCACGCAGGGGCTGCGTAAACTAATCAGATTTCCCACATTTTAACAATAGATGAATCGACATACTGGTGCCACAACACCACCGTAAATATTAAGGGAATAAATATGAACGATAATAAGAAGCCTCCCGATGGAAAGCATCTGAAATGTAAACAAATAGTTCTGCCAACTTCTTACCGGAAAGAAAAACAATTACTGTAATATATCTGAATATAATGTATTAATTTGAGTTTGAAAAATATTTATTATATCTAGTTCTGTAATTTATAATGAATCAGAATCATTTTTATCTAAATCAATCAAATTTAAGTAGTCTAAAAACCTAAGGAGGGGGGGGGTCACCAGAACATATTTGCATGACTCTTGAAAACAATATTTGGTATTTAAGCTTCGAATGATGTGGTTTATAATATAACCAAGTATTGTTTATGTAACATGTATAGAAGTGGGGGTTTGCTGAAGTCTGAAAACTGAAAAATGCAAATATATTGGTTAATATTCAAGATAGGGAATAAATGTATGTAACAATATTTATAGTACATTTAATTTGCTATAAGATTGACTACATACATTTTTTCGTATAGTAACGGAGATTTTTTGAATTCTTAAAATTCTCCCCCTCTAAACCCCACTCCCCATGGTCCGGTTTCAGCTGTTAACAAACTTAATCTTTCTTTTTATATAAGACAATTAAATATCGAGTTTGGTAACGATTAAACACGAAATGCGTCCGCTAGAGCGGTAACAGACAAATGTATGTATGTATATACATACATACTAGATATAATAAATAGTTTTCAAACTCAAATTAATACATTATATTCAGATATATTACAGTAATTGTTTTTCTTTCCGGTAAGAAGTTGGCAGAACTATTTGTTTACATTTCAGATGCTTTCCATCGGGAGGCTTCTTATTATCGTTCATATTTATTCCCTTAATATTTACGGTGGTGTTGTGGCACCAGTATGTCGATTCATCTATTGTTAAAATGTGGGAAATCTGATTAGTTTACGCAGCCCCTGCGTGGCAGACTATTTCTTATTATGGTATGAATCACAGGAGTAGGCTGAAAACTAAGTATTCAGGATATAACAAAATTTTAGGAAATGAAATTTGCAATAAGATTGGTCGTGCACAATTTGTTAAATACATTTTTTTCTTATCTTGAATATTGAGCGAGTAATACATATTTTTATGTTTTCAGCTTCAGTAGACAGACCCCCACTTATATTCGTCTGATTTTTACAAATAAAATGTTGAGTATGGTATACATAAAATAAACATTTTAGAGTTAAAACACAAAATCTTAAATGATGTCGACATCACACAATGTATTTGAATACATACACACAGTTTTGAATGGACCTCATTTTCAGAGTTTATTCCTATGGAACTACTGCACTGTGCAAAAGATGACATGTTAGATCAAAATGTCCACAGAATATTTATATAAAACTAAAGATCACGTTAGTTAATGGCTGAAATCGGACCATGGGAAAGGGGAGTTTAGAGGAACAGAATTTCAAAAATTTTAAATATTTTCTTTGGTATAAGTTGGATCAAAAAATTGTATAGAATCAATCTTTTTAAAAATGTAATGTTCCATAAATGGTATATACATGTTGTTTGAATGTTAACCATGATATTTGGATTTTATAGTTTTAATCCTTCCTCTATTTCTACTTATGTCATCTTAACAATAAGATGATATATCATGGAAGATTTTAGTCAAAGCTTAAATACCAAATATTGTTTTCATTGGCCTTCAAATGTGTGAGAAACTTATAGATATGTGATGTGATGATACCATTAGTTAAGACTTTATATCCTGACTCAAAAATGTTTATTTGATTTATACCATAATAGTTATTTAACTGTTTCGTTCTACCCTTAAGTTCAAAGTCATTAATGGCTGAAATCAGACCAGGAATTAGGGGGCGGGGTTGAAATGATGCTCTACAATTGGAGTTCTATACTTGTTTTCAATGCTCTAATATTAAGCGAGTTTTTCATACTTTCTTGTTTTCAGCCTTCAGTAAATCCTCACTTCTACTCATCGGATTTTTATTTAGAAATATAAAATATATGATGAGATGAGATCATTAATGTGACATACCCACATGTGAGAAATCTGCTTAGTTTACATAACTTCTGTGTGGCAGACTTTGCTTTTACATCTAACAGGGGAGAAAGTCTGGAGAAACATAAATATATAACAAATAGTAAAATCCATTCACATACATAACACATAACTAATTACTCATAGGACATTGTTCCTTTATACTAAACAAAAGTATTTGACAGAAATAAATTATAATAACAATGACTAAGTTATTCTTCAAATATAATGGGTGTATTTTTTAAAAATTATTATTTTTTTTTTATTTTTTTTTCTGGGAGTAGCAAAATAAATACATTTTATCAATAAGCTTAGCATAAGATAATTAGTGTTCTAAAGATGTTTTGGCTTATTGTACATGAGAGATAAGAGGAGTGAGAGTTTGAAAAAAATAACTTTTTTAAAATTCAATTTTAGAACAATTGCAGAATGTTAAATTCTTTACAAGTTTGATTTCTAACATTTTTTGATCCAACTCAAAATAATGGAGGTATTTTGAATTTTTTATTTTAACTTCCTCTAATTCCATTCTCCTCCTGGTCTAAGTACAACCATTAACTATTAAATATTGAAATGTTATCAACCAAGTATCTGTGTATCTCATATATTACATGTGCATTAAAAACTTAATTAGGTATTTAATTACAGAATAAGTTGATTCATGATATATCAAGTTATAGTTTATATGAGATAAGTAGGAATGGTGGCTTACTAAAGGCTGAAAACTAAAAATTGAAAATATCTCGGTTAATATTCGAAGTACAGAAAAAAATTTATAGACAATTTAGTTAACAGAAAGATTAGTTAAATGCAGTTCTTCAAATTTTCTAATAATAACAGCGATATTATGAATTTCCTATCACCACAACATTACATGTTCAATTGAATGAGTGATAAACAATTCAATGAAATAGATTTTGCTTTACTACCACCATTCAGCAGAAAGAGGGTTTCTTCAAAGCTAAAACAAATTAGTCTACTTTTCTTCATACAAGTTTGTATGACGGTCCTTCAATCAGTCTTCAATTTATTTCGCGTAGCTTAATAAATAATCATGTCAATAATAATGTAACCCTATTTAGTAAAAAGTTTCTTGGAAATGCTTTCATTCAAGACACCTATTTTTGATGTGCTAATTTTGCTGGTAAATGAATTTCCAGAATAGTTTGCAGGTTTTCCAGTGACCTTGGTTTGCAGCGTTGACCTCTCACATGGTAAACCTAGAGTGGTGAGTTCAATTCCCACCTGGGCAAAGGAATTTATTTAGTGACGGAATTCATTAAATAAAATCCTTAGGCCCACCCTGGCTAGAAAAGGTTGGTAACCTGTAGATAACCCGTCCCAATTAGCCTTAGTTCCAAAAAGTGGATGCTAATGAATAATTTTAATTTTTATCTACAAGTTTGTAACAGCAGGGAGGAGTAACTGAAGAAAACAAACTTACAATTTACAGTTATCCAAGAGGATATTAAAATCATCTCCTGGAAAAACATGGCTAATCCAAGTCCTTTGCCTGTATTCCATTAGGCCTTTTGAAAATCTAATGAGACACTTAAAATTAAGATGTTGCTATGAGTGAAATATTGGCAGGCATCTAACCTAGTAGGATTTGTTGGTATGAGAATCCACAGCCAGAGGAGGTGGACCTGGGTTCAATTAACAGCCATGTCACAAACTTTTGTTTAATATTAATAAGTACTGAAAGTGTAGTCAATCCTTCTAAATTATCAAAATGAAACTACTTAAATGTTATCCAAATCTGTTTCATATGTATGCAGTTATTAATGCTGATTATAGCATTAATTTATGTAAACACTACAAATTTTGGATAAATGCTGAAAATATTATTGATGTTCAATACACACTTAAAATCTATTAAAACCTCAAGGTAAAAAGGAATGAAAAAGGACAACAAAACAATTAAATAATCAATTATATTACTTCACTTCTATTGATAATTCAATTAATAACATCGTCCGAAGTAAAAAAAATAAAATGTTTCTATCACAAAAAGAATATTTTTATTGCATTTAAGAAGATTGGAACACGGCACTATCCACACGCTTGACAATGAGAGGGTTATTATGAGAAGTCCTACATACAATAATCCATCTAATACACGTCTATCCTACTACATATAGTTGGAAATGTAATACATGGTACAAAAATTTTAGTGATTTAAAACAATAAATCCTTAAGAATATCCAACTACATTGGCTTGGGCAGATTTCACTTACAAATATATAGGCAAGAAAAGTCCGGGGCATAGCTTTCAAAAACAGGAAATTCGCTCACAAAATGAAAATAATATCTTGACTAATAATTAAAAAAATTCTGCCCAAGGTTCCTTTACATTAATTCTTAATCTCCACAAAGCATGCAATCTTCACAGATACCAAGCTAGCATGTATGTAATAGCAAAACAGACAATATATTTAATTCTTATAGTTGAAGAATCAAAAATATATAAATATTTATACCCTCTAGTTTAAATGTTAATTATTTTTCCAATCTGTTATAATAATATATTCTATTTTATATTCAAGTAACTAATATTCTTCAATAGATATAATCTTTCCATATATATATATATATATATATATATATATATATATATATATATATACACTTAGAGATACATATATATTTTTTCTTATATTAAAAACATGTGATGGCTCTTTAGCAGTGTTTCATCTCTAAAAGATGAAAATTTACACAGCCGTAAAAATAAATATGACAAAAATAAATGAAAACAAAAGAGCTATCATCACTATCACTTTAGTTTCGATACGAAACTTTTAAATACATGAGTACACTTATATAATAATATAATATAAAATCTTATAAACAGGATATGAGCTCAACAAGGTTGTTTAAAAAAACAACTCGGTTAAACCAAGTTTTATAACCAACGATTATATATTTATATACATGTATAAAATATCACTAAACTATGCCAGTCCATTATTAAAAAACTTTGCGTTGTTCTTACAGATTATTCTTTGCCCAAGTTGGACAGTGGATGTCTTTTGAGGCAAATAATTCATAGGCTAAAGACTTTTTTTAAGTTGAATTGACTTCAATGAATATTTTGGACCTGCAGTTTGCTCAGTTACAGATCGTAACTGCGCTGGACTCTCCATGTCAAGGCATATTGAACTGTCCACATCATACTGCCGTGAGATCAACATCTTTATGTCCGAGTGGAGGGATATACGACCTGATTTACTGCTGCAAAATCTGAAAAGACAAGTATAAGTAAAAATTAGAAAACATATTAATTAATAAAAGATTTGAATACAACAATTATTTATTAACTTTTGTAAATTGTAGAGCATCAATCAAAGATTACATTGGTTATGTATGATAGCTGTCGAGTTATGGTCTTTCAACGGATGCATTGAGAACTTCTACTATAATAAAAAATGTATTCAACATAAGGAAATTTGATGCAGGACATATATTCCTATTATAAAAAATAAACAATTGTGATTCACTTCATTTAGTATGATATATATATATATATATATATATATATATATATATATATATATACATATATATATCTGTTCCAATGCATTGGAAAAAAATCATATAACATAATTTGTAGATCTATTCATGATAAACCAAAATAATTCTGTTCAAATTTTTTGTACCTCTAATAGGTATGGAGGAATTTGCAATTTTTCCCCCCATCTCCTATAACTCCCCCCCCCCCCAAGTCAATAATGATCAAAAAGGAAGGTGCACAAATAGACTGTTCAACAGACCTAAATGTGAAATTTCAACTTAGCAAAGATTTTCGAATTATGCAAGATACGGTACAGACACAAAGCCAAAAATAGTCAAAATAGATATAGGGAAGGACGAAACAAACAATTAAGTTCAAGTCTGAAAGATAAAAATTTTCACCATTACAATACTTCCTTGTACTCCTATTAAATTAAATTAAATGTTTGGTTGCATTTTATTTAAAATTATTTTATTTGAATGTAATATACAATATCTCTATATAAGCCACTAAGTCTTGCAACAACACCAAAAATAACTAAGTTTAATTTCAATTGCTACTATTCTATGCTTGATATATGAGACATATCTAAAGTCCAATGTATTCCCAGGGTTGATGTAGAAATTTTCTAATAACTTTAACAGATAAATTACAAAACCATGCATGTGAAAAATTGATTGTATATTTTGAACTAAGCACCTGAGGTGAATGAGGTAGGTCAAACGATTTCCAGGTCCCCATGCCCTCTGTCGCACCATAGTCAAGCTGTTGTCTGGCATATCTTTCATATCGTAATTGACAACAAACATCTTGATCACAGTTCCAAGAGGGTTGAAAAGAGTAACCTGAATTGTTCCACTTCGAGGCACCGTATAACCCTTCTTGCTCAATTTAATATGACCCTAAAAAAAACATTTTGTATAAAGAAATATAAAAAATAAAGTTTTATAAACTTTATGTAAGAAAATTTGTTAAAACTACTTATGTGCTTTAAACCATGAACAATTTTAAAAGCTTGATCAGTGTGAGATTATAGGATTGACAGTAAGAGAATAAAATTTGGCTCTCGAGGTATACTGGATTTGACTTTAAATTAAATTAAAAGTAGCAGTCAACATATTTGTTTATATTCATTTCACTGCAACTTTCCTACTTCAATTTCAATAGTTCCACAAGCATGCAACACAAAAAATATTCTAAATGCTGTCGTTTTTGAAGCTTCATGTAACAGTAATAACATATGTTGGATAACATGTTTCATTAAGAAAACATTCAATATATATTCTACATAAGAATAATATATATTTTATTTTCTACATGACCACTCAGGTTTTTCTGTAACCATGAGCTTGGAATCTCCTATTGCTGGAATAACATTTTATTTCTGATAAACCTGGTAAGTGTATACAAATTTTCAATTTGTTCTAAATACTTAAGTAAAAATAATGTGATGATCAATCCAGAATACTCTGAATATATATGTATTTTGAATCCTCTCAATATATTGATAAAAAAACTCAGACATTAAATGGTACTAACAATATCAAACTATGAAGCTAAAAAATAAAATAAATACTTACAAGGTAAGGCGCTGAGTGAGGTTCAAATGAAAAATATGAGACTGTAACAGGAAGCTTCAGGTGCTGGGGGCAAAATGTACCACTAGCACCAAGATCTGCAGTAAAGCCTTCAACTATTGAGACAGGTTTCAGGCGACCCTTAAGTATACTTTCTTCAAAATTTCCTAATAATGTTATATTACAATGATTAGATATTATTTGCCTGAGAGACTAAAAATTAAAAACAATTGAAAGGTTAAGCCATTATTCATCCCTTAAGTAATTTCCTACAGCTAAACAAATTCCTCTTTCCAAATATTTGACAAGGAATTACATATAAAAGTTGTTCATATAATTTTCAGGCCAATAGTAAAGGACACAACATTAAAATACTATATGAACATGTTCTAAAAACAAAAATACATGCCATGCTTTTAAATGAATAAAACATAATATGTTAAAAATTACATGTTGCCTTGTTGATTTTTTAGCAATATATTTTGCAATTATTTCTTTCTCTAGCTCTATTTAGTATTGAAAATTATTTGATTAAGAAAACATAACATGGGTGTTAAATGTGTTAATTAATTTTTATTAGTGAAATTAAAATAATTAGTGTGCAATTTTTTGGGCTGGAGAAATGGAATGGATCGGTAAAGGAGAAAAAAACGTAATTAAAAAATTAATAAAAACGTATTTATTTTACTGCTAATAATAGGTTTAGCTGATATTTTTCAAAAAGGAAACAGCTATTTTTTACCTAATAAGGACGAATGCCGAACCCTTCGAGGGCTAGAGTGTCTTGGTGAAAGAGAAGGAAGGCACCTTGGTGATGGTCCATTACTTCGAGGGCTGTCACATTCTGTTTCTTCAGAACTTGAATCCGTAACCCAATTACTAAAATGAAATCTATATTATTTCTGCTTTTATGAGCTTGTATACACACACATTTTTATAAATAAATCACTATTTTAAACTCTTTTATTAATTTTATTCCTTGTTTTCCTCAAAAAATAAACATTAGAGATAAAAAAAGGAAAATGAAGGCAGTAATTGATGTACTTATTATACAGTTAGCAAACCACATAAAGCCATGATAAAAAAAAAAAAAAAGTTATTGATTGATTTTGGTTGAAAAAACATTTACTAGATGTGACATTAATAATATGAAACATGAACAGTCTGGTCCTTTTGTTTACCCTGTACAATAAGTTATAAATGCCTCAGAAAGGTAATGACTAAGACAAGAAAAAAGGAATATTGAACCTAAATCTATTAATTTTATTGCCAAGAGTATAGTGGGTCAAGTTGAGCATCCTAGCTCTCTTCATGCATATTAGAAAAGAATATGTATACACTGTTTAAACTGAAGCTATTACTATACAGAAATATATGTTTCAAGGTATTTAGCCTTAACTTAATCTAAATCTTGGTTAAAAAAAAGAATCATAAGGAATATTAAAAGATGTTAAGAATGTTTAAATAAATTGGAAAAAGTAATGAAGGCATAGGAATACAATTAGAGCTAATTTGGAATAGTTATGAGCTATTAAGTCTTACTTTTTTCTGAGAGGAATAGGCGATGGTATATGTTTCAAATTAGCTGGTTTAAGAAAAGGTGTGCGTGGAACAGGTAATTTCTTTGGCACCTATAAAAGAGAAATTTTTCAAAACTTAAAACATAAGTTAGCGTATCAGTATGTCTTTGTAAGTCATACATTCATAAAAATAAATGTAAAAAAAAAAAGCACTTGTTTTTTTAATTATTTTTCCAAAAACTGAAATGTTTAACAAGATTTACATTTGATTATTGAAAAAAAGAGGCAGAGGGTAATGGGACAGAGAGGTTCTTAAAGTTAACCACTTCTTAAAAAAATTGAAGATTTGATAATAGTTTAATACATACATTCAAAAATAACTTTGCTTCAAACAATAGACTTAAAATAAAACTAAACTATAAAAATGTGTTAAGATCCTATTTTTTATTTGTATTAAACTGTTTTCTTAATTTAAAACAAAGGGTTTAAAACAGAAACATTTCATAAACTTTGGATGGGAAATTAATTATAATAAATCATATTGAGGTGAGTCTGGAACAAATTTTAATGCGAACTTTATTTGGTAAATCAATGGATGCTTCTCTGGAACAATGCTGAAGAGCAAAACAACACGTAAAATTTAACAATTTACCATTCATTGATGGAACAGTTTACCAACTATATTTTAAATATTCATTAACATTTAAATGCAACATTATACGCATAAGAAATATTGGAACAGTGTCATAGGTTTTGTATTTTATATTAATTATTTTTTTTTATAATAGCATTATTTTTTTTTATACAATGCATTAATTCATATTATGTAGAGGCACCTTTACGTTTTATAACAGAAAAAAAATCTTCTCGGTAGCGATGCTACTCAAAAGTATTATCAGGAAAAATAGCATCCCATTCTTCTTGAATAACACTTTGTAATTGATTAATATTTGAGGATTGTCTTTCTTTTTTTCTCTCTTTTTTTTCAAATAGACCCAAAGTAATATTAACTTCCTGTTTGGTAATACAAATTTTCTTCTAATGCATAAACTCTAAATTTTAATTGTTTTGGATAATAGAGAATCTTCTATATATTATAATTAAATAAATGAACCCACCTGAGGTGAATCTTTAGTGGTAATTTCTAGCTTGGTAAAGCTTTCAGCAAGGTCTGAACAAGCTCCAGAGCATGATTTTTCTCCAGAGAGAAGTCTTTTACTTGACGTTTCCAAACCAGATCTCTTCCTTTTAAGAGGATTGCTACTTGTAGCACCTCCAGTTTTCAGGATGGCAGATAAAATATTTTCAGCTTTCAAAGTAGGGCCCTCTGGTATTGAGACTCTATTGCATACCTGAGTCCTACAAAAAAGATTTGTCATGAATATTATTATTATTATTTATTAACGTCCACTTTTTGCAACTGAGGCTAATTGGGACGGGTTATCTACAGGTTACCACCCTTTTCTAGCCAGGGTAGGATTTTAGGATGTTATTTAATGAATTTCGTCACTAAATAATTTCCTTTGCCCAGGCAAGAATCGAACTCGCCACTCTAGGTTTACCATGTGAGATAAAGGTCAACGCTTTAACTCGCTTGGCTAACCTGAGCCCCTTTTTCATGAATAATGCATATAATAAGTTAATTAAGGATTTTTGGAAATAGGATTAAAACAATCAAGATTTAAACAGCTCATTGAATTAAAATAATACATGCTTAATCATTGTTGTTTCTGAGCTGTGTCAAATTTCTGCAAGAAAGGAATATATATATATATATATATTAGCTAAGGTACCCGGCTTCGCCCGGGAATTCATTTGAGCCTGAATGAAGATGGTATTTTTTCCGGCAAGGCTTTACTTTGCACAATATTTTGACATTTCCCCGTCACAGTATTTAGGGTCCATACCCATCATTGCTGTGGATTTGTTATTTAAGACTTCACTCTCCTGAATATTTTTATATTTCCCATCTCCTGTGCATGTAGTTTTTTTTATAATATAATGAGCAGTATAATTCATAATCGTAGAAAGTATTCTGTCTTCCAAACCATGTATGAATAAAAGTTCCTCTCCCTTGATGCGATACAAAGTTTAATGGTGACAGCTGTTTTAGTTACGTTATAACCGCTATTAAAAATACTCTTTTGTAAGTCTCGATTGTAAACTGTGTATTAATATTGGTGTTCAGTAAAGTATATCATACATTAACGGAGCAGAGTTAATAATCCGGTATCATCAATCATATCAATCCAGTAATACATTAAATTATATTAACAAATCAATTACATTATCTTCACAATAATAAAACTGTTTGTTCAAATATTTTTCATGTTCTAATTAAATAAAGTATTAAATACACTTTGAGAAAACCGGCGTTTCTCATGAATTAATGTTTGGGATAAGAGAAAGGGGGCAGCATGCTTTACTTGGTGCAATCTGTTGCGGGCATTACAAAATTACATAGATTTGAATTATTAAGGATAAAATGTTAACATGGATTTGAATTAATTTATCCAGGTAAGGTACCTGGTAGTTCATATTGGAATGAATTGTTGAGCATACCAATATTTCTACGCAAATTACTTGCTTCATACCTTATTTTACAAAAAAAATTATAAAACAAAAGTTACTCTAAATAAAAAAGTAAACAGCAACAAATAGAAAATGAAATATCACAAATTTTTATTTTAGACCTCCCTCATAACCCCCACTCTCGTTTGAACCTAAAAATTTTAATATAGCTTATAACTATGGAAGAATTAATGCTAATTGACATACCGAGTTTGGTTAAGTTCGGTTCAACCGTTAGTGCCCAATAAAATAGCTGGCTTCTATTTTAGTTTTTAGTGTATATCTCATTTATACTTTGTTATAAAACAGAAGTGAATATAACAAAAGTTAATCTAAATAACAGAATAAACAACTTTTGTTATGTGCATATCTGCCAAAAAACCAATAGGAAACAAAATATCTCTATTTTTAATTTCAGGCCACTCTTACAACCCCCACTCCTGATTGCCCCTAGAAATGTTGGTACAGCTTATTATCATGTAGGAGTTACTGCTAATTCACATACCGAGTTTTGTTTAGTTCGGTTGACCTTTTTGTGCCAAATAAAATTGTTGACTCCCGCTATAGTTATTAGTGTATAACTCATTTATACGTATGTATTTGACAAAAGTGTACATAACCAAAGTTACCCTAAATAACAAAATAAACAACTTTTGTTATGTGCATATTTACCGAAAAATCAATGCGAAATGAAATATCGCTATTTTTAATTTCAGCCCTCCCTGTTCGTCTCAGAGAATATTAACATGTCTAAGTTGGGTTAGTAGTAATATACATACCAAGTTTCATAAAATTCGGTTCAGCCATTTATACGTGAAAAGGTAACAAACAAACAAACAGACACCAAAGAAACAAAATGCAGTTATGGTGTCTATGACAGTGAAACGAAAAGTTATCAGCAAATTTCGAGAAAAAAATCAATGTACAGACAGAGGTTACAATTTTTATATATATATATATATATATATATATATATAAAATTGACAATCATGATCATTTTTTTTCTCATGAATATAAAGATATACCCCCAGTTATATCCATAATTTCTTTTTGGAGAATCATGTCAAAATATAATGGAAAGGTTATAGAATAAGTAATGCAATTGCAACCAGTTTGAATATACTAATATTAGCTGTAAAAACAATATGTAGGCATTAACCAGGCAAAAGAATGAAAAGGTTTTATTTAATATTATTACAGAGAGATAGGTAATATAAAATAGGATAGACATGCAATTCGAGAAGCATTGTTTGTAATTTCTTTTCAGTGTACTGTAGCTTTTCTATCAAGGGAGATCAGCAATTTAGGTTGTAATCATGTTAAGATTACTATGTCATTTATGCCACTCTTGTAAGTGGAAAATCTGCTTAGTTTACCTAGCACTATAATGGCAAGAATTTTTTTTTCAATTATACAACAAAGTTATTCTATGAATAATGCCTCATGAACTGATTTTCGATGTAAGTTTTAAACAAATTCCATAACTACCTAACCCTTGAAAAAGACTTGAGAAAAAAAAAAAAAATTGCAAAATAAAACCCAATGGACATACCTGAGGATATCTAAAACACCATGAACAGGTGTTTTGCTGAGATCATCATCACAATCACTTTGATTTTTACTAGAGGTAGAACTACACCTCTCTCCACCTGAAATGAAAAAATATTAAATCAACCAAATGCTTTGTTCCACTGATATGCTAAAATATAAAAAAAATAACTAGTGGGGTCAGTTCTTAAGAAAATGAACAATTTCTCCTAAAAAACTTGATCTTTTATGATTAAAGAAGCATCAGATTAAAAATTGGATGATTAATGCTATTTTAAAATTAGTTTTTGCATAGGAAACCGTCATAAAAAATATACTATTCCATTGAAAATTCCAAAGTTACTAGTCCTGAATTTGTAGAATCCGAGTATCATTCTTTTATTTCAACAACTATGGAATCTACAGGGGGTGACCATATCTGATGGGACCCATATAGGAGTAAATAAATAATACAATTTTACATATTAAATCAACAGTGATAATTAAATATTAATATCTCACCTCTGGCTTGATGGGCATGGTGAAGAGGGTAAGGAGGAGACCCCCTGTCCTCATAGTCATCTTCACAATGATGCTTTCCAATGTGTTTACATCCGCTTTGCATCCGATCATCTAGTAAACCTAGTAAACATCGAAGTTGAGAATTATTTATATAATACAATAGATAGAATTAGAAGGGAATTTATAACAATTAGAACTGAAGGTTTTAATTTAAAAAAAAAACACATGTATTTTAAATAAATATTTAGAAAGCAAAATACGTGATACGGATGAGTAAAAAATTGAGAACATTTAAAACAAAAAAGTTGCAAGAATTTTCTAATTTTTACTTAAATGAAACAAAAATTTAAACAATTAATGTTTAAGGGTGTACAGTTAACACAACAGGGCTTCATCTGGCATGAGAAAAAAAAAATTATATCCCTACTCATTTGTTTTAAAGGAAACTCTCCTAAAGATAATAATAATAAGATGAAATTATTTAATGGCAATGCAACACACAATAAACAAGTTTATAAATATGTAATAGTATTCAAATGAAATTAAGGAGTTGAGAGGCTTTAAACTGGGCTGAGCACTACAAGGAAAGATCTTAAAACATGGTGGTAGAGATCCAGGTCGTTCGACTGTATCCCCAAAAAAGTAAGTAATTAATTTCAAAAGAATATTTATCCAAAATTTTTCATTAAATCCTGTCAATGAAAATAGTTTTGATTTATAACAATTTTTGATAAGTTAACGGCTTGCTAGTTATATAATAGGGTTCATTATCTGATCAATTCTAGATAAATTATTTCATTATATGAGTTAATTCTTCAAGAGGTATTTTTGAATATATGAATATTCAAGTCTGATGGAAAATAAAACCTTATTTTTATCAAACGTATTCAGTATAACTTTTGTACCGTCATTGAAATTATTATATTTTATTACATTCTTCTAAAAAATCATGAAATATTTTATAGTAATTATTTGTGAAATTGCATAATTTTTCATTGAAAGTCATATTCATAATAATATTACCAAAAAAATGATACACCATGTAATTGAAGATGTTTTGTAAGAAATTATATCACCTAGATATTTTAAAATAAAATCGATTTAATACAAAAAATAAAGAAAGACAAATAAATTAGGAGCAAAATGACATTAATGTTTAATAGCCATACCTGGAACGACAAGGTGTCTAAGCTTAGTTGGAGACCGCACAGGTTTATGACGAGATTTACTGGGGGATGAGGATTTATTGTCTCGCCACATAGTGAAACCTAAAAGAAGAAAACATAAGCAATAGATTTCAAAGATATCAACTAATTTTCTAAATTTATGTTCACTTCAACTAAAACTACCTTCATTTTAGTATATTAATTCGTCAACCTTTTAAAGCAACTTATTTAGGAATAACTCATTATGATAAGATAGAAGTTATAATTAAAAGTAGAAAAAGTTGTATAACAACCAAGAAGTTTAGTATAACCTAATAAGAATGAGATATACTACATGCCGTACTTAACACAACACAAATCAACATTGTGGGTTTTAATTGTGTCTAAAAAAAAATACTTTTATTTTTCAAATTAAAATAATCCCTACTTTAAACCTAACCTAATTGTATAAGTTTAATATTATCTGCTAAATGATATAACTTGAAATCAGCAATTAAATTATTAATGTAATATTATTTAGTATTCTAAATTCAAATTTGTTACGCCTAAACTCATTTCTTAGACACTACATACATGTCCAAAGGGAGGTAATAAGAGCATTTAGTTGTTGGTTTAATACTACCACGACAGATCTGTTAGGATATCTACAACCCTTTACTATAGTTTCCTTGTCCGACTATCGCATGACATAGTATTAATTTAATTAAAAAGGTAGAGATTCATCACTTAAGCTCTTGACAGAAGATTCAATGATTGGAGCCCTGTCCTCCTCTCTAGGCCTTCAGTTAGGCATAAGATCTCACTCTATGACAAAGTCAAATGATAAAAATGTCAGTTTTAATTTTACCTATGGTGGTGAGAGAATTCATCTCAACGTTTTTTATTATTATTATATATATCTGGCAATATTTACAAACTGAAATTGTACCTTTCAAAATCCCTGTGTTTGGGAGAATGTATATTAATATGATAATTTTTAATGGGATATTCATAATTCACGAAACTTAGAATATATCTAAACGTTTTCTAAATTTAAGGAAGGCAGAGTTCAATGGTAATGGCATACCAAGAGGATGGAGGCTAACAGCCTTTTCAGGAATTGGTCTAGAAAAGCATTTTAAAGGGACTTGAGAAGACTGGGGAGTCCAAAATTGGGGAATCATTGAAGTAGACTGTGTGGAATCGTTTAAGATTCAGGTCCTGAAAGGACTGTGGAGCATGGTTTTGTATGTATGTGTATATATATAAACCCATTACGATAATGATTTTTGATTAATCGTCACCAGACGATATAAAGCATGTTTAATGAAACTAAAGACCAAGTTTGTATTGTGTAGACCATGACCATAAAAAGAGAGGGCAAGATAAAAAATTATTAAAAATATCTCCATTAATATGAGTTGCCAATGTATCATGTAACATCTTATTACAAGCATAAATTCTGTGCATTGGTTCCTTGAACCTTTACTATATACAGATAAATTTTTGAAATGACGTCATCAACAATCATTTTATGTTCTAGAGGCATCATTTTCTATTTAATTTGTACCGAACTTGATATTAAACATTTTCATGTTAAAAACTAGAGCTAAGATTTGTCAATGCATGAGTACTGAAGCAGGAAATGTAAAACCTGTCACAATGAGATGGTGTATAGTGAAGCCTTGCAATGAATAACAAATACAATTAAATTGCTCCTTAAATATATATCTCCTGAGCAAAGCTGGATGCCTCAGATTTTATATATATAAAAAGAGAAAATAAATTTAAGCTCATTTATACCATTGTATAATTTAGTCTTCAATAATGAATGAGTGCTGATGAATTTTTCAAAACTAATTAAGCAAAATGAGAAATTCCTAAAAAATGAACAGAAGCCTTAAAAAAGAAACTAATTAAACCACAGAATTTTATTTACCTCAGACATTGTCCCAGTAGCGTTATAGGTATTAAACAATTTAAAAACTATGGTAAGAATTATCAAATGCACAAATTCATTCAATTAATGTCCATTTCAAGAGTGAGATAAATATGACTTGCAATTCAAATTAATAAAAGTACTTGACTGTAGTAAGAGAAATATAGGTACATAAATTTATTCAGTCATGTTGGTTGATGAATTAACATACTAAAATAAATAAATAAATAATTTTTATTGTAAATATAAACTAAATACAAAAGACTGTAAAACAGTACAAAAGTTAGTTAATAAAACTAATGATCTTAATCAATCAAGAAGTTTATTATGAGTAAGTGGAAATGAATTGATACATTTTCATTCTTACAAAGAAAATGGTAAATCAATTTACTGCTTTTAAGAATAATTTCACAAAAGGGTAAGACAAGAGAAATTTAAAATTGTTAAATAAGTCTGAAAAGAGATAGATCAACAAAAAGTATTTCTTAAAATTAGCTTGTGAAAAACTGAAAGTGTTAAACATACAATTGTTATATTCTAATCAGGGAGGAATGTGTTTTTATCGGTATAAATTAACTTAAATAACTGCGGAAAAATGAATATATGTTTGCTATGGAAATTAGTAAAACAATTATGATGGACAATAGTATCAAATCAATATTTAAAGGAAACCAGTTAAATGATATTTAATCATGAAACTAAGAAAAGTAACAATCATATATAACATAATACTAAAACAATAAATATTAAAAATTGTTATTACGTGAAAAGTCGTTACTGACTTAATATTCCACAAGTTGCGGATCGTTGAATGATGGACTTTGTGATGTCACATGTTAACTTGTGAATCTTCAGAGAACAGGAGAAGAGAGAACTTTAAAGGAATTGCGCACAAACCTCAAAACATTTAATACAGAATCCTATCCTAGCTTTCCACCTATCCACTCCCATTTACAATACTTAGAATTCCTATGCCTGCTTATTACTATAAAGTTTGATTTTTTTTTGTTATGTTTTGTTATAATTCTCTTAATGTAAATGTTTTTCACGGGCTTGTGCATATTTCAGTTCACAAAGTTCACACTGAAACAGAATTCGGATAAACTTAAATGAGCCTCAAGAGTTGAAGGCAAAATAATAATAATAATAAAAATAATTATAAACAAATATACATATAAGAAAAATGCTAGGAATTTCATTTTATGTCTTCATTTATTCATTATAACTAGGAAATAAATATGTGAATTTTTAGTTTATGAAGATCAAACATGATTTTTTCAGTATTAATAATTGCAAAATGCTAAGTTTCATTATTAGGTTGTTGCAAAAATAAAGCAAGGTTTTGAACAAAAGTTAAAAGAAAAAGCATAACTGGCATTGTAACATCAACATAACTTTGTAAAATAAGATAAAACAACAAGCAATAATCTTTTACGATGAAAAACAAGTTTATCTTCCGAGCACAAACGTATGGAGTTCTAAAGTTTTGGTCTCTAATTATTGAGGAGTTACTTCTTACAGATTATAAGATGATGGGTAGAGAGGTTCTACATAATGTTCAACCTTTGCACGATGATATGTTGCTCTCTTTATTTTTACACATTAGTGCCAGTCATTTGATTATTTTTATGGTGTTATAATATAGTTTCACTACTTTCAATACTCATACCCAGTCTATTTTTTAATTTTGTACTATTAGATTTCAACAGGTCACATTTTTTTAGCTACAATAAAAAGAATTTAACTGCCTCATAGCTATTAAAATTGGATATACACATAAAGGTAGTTTGTATAAACTTGAATAGAATGTTTCACAGTGAAGTATTTACAAGTAGTATAAAGTGGATAACTTACATATTTATTGTTTTGTAAAAAAATAATTAATTTTGGAAAATTGTAGATATTATTTTCTAGAAATATGATAATATTACAAGGAACAAGGTAAGAAACATGTCTAGCTAATCTATTCAAGTTCCATTACTCTATAATATTAAGTATAAGACTGAGCCTATAATTTCAAAAATAGATCTAATAATGTATGATTTCTAAAATAACTTGAAAATTTTGTAACAAAACAAGATATGCAGGTTATCACACGTAACAAAGGGAAATATGATTAAAAATACATGAATGCTATTAAGTTTTTGAAAACTCGTTATATGGTAATTTTAAAAATTGAATACTTAATTCAGTGTTAAAGTTTTCGTTATGAATAATATTTCAAAATTTCTTCTACTCTTTAATTCTAAAGTTATTTCTTTGTTTATATTTGTATTTGTTTGCTTAGGTAAACATGTGATACTTGAATAGGTAATTGCAGTAAATTGCTCCAATTATAAATCTACAAAAATATATGCATGAGTGTATTAAATTGGGCTCTATTTGAGGAGGAATTTAAGGAACTTTGACTCGAAACAAACAAATAGTTCTCAAAAAAGATATAGTTTGGCACCATATTAATTACTGAGAAATTTAATTACCAGAGTCTTTTATGTTCAATGGTTTCATTATTTCAAGTTTATTCAATTACATGATATTTTTAATTGGTTTGTGTGAACATATAATGTTCACTTGATTCTATTGTAGCTGATTTTGAAGGTTGCCACCCTTTTCTAGCAAGATTGGGACCAAGTAGTTTTGATAGGGGGTTTGTCACTAAACTCCTATCTCCATGCGGGTATCAAACCTATGGCTCTAAATTTACCTTGATGTATATGGGCAGATAGAGCCCCAAAATATATGTAATGAGAATAATAATATCCTCCACTAATACCGATCTCAAATAGGCACTTTGTCTTATTTACCACTAAGAATATTTCTTTTTAAAACTGAAGCAGCTTAAATTAATAAAAATAGAGTTGCCAAGTTTTCTTATGATAATTGCAACTCTTAAAGCCTGACTAAGCTAAAAGATTCTTTTTTTGAACTAAAGAGAATAAATTCCTCCAAGCTAAAATGAAAAGAAAGTAACATTGACCAATAGATATTGTAAAGCTCGTGTAAGAAAAAATTGGCAATTTCTTTGCAACAACCTAATAGTTAACTGCATATAAATGAAGGCATCTTTTAAAAATTATTATCAATACCAGTCAATTTCAAATTAATCGTTTATCTTTCAATTTATAAAATATTTTATCATATGGAACTAGGTTTTGAACTGTTAAAACATTTTCATACCATGACAACGGTAAGGCCTAGTTTTTTACCAAGGGAAATGTGGCAAAACTATTTCTCCCATGCATAGGTCTCCAACTTAATATGCAAATAGCATCATAGTTCTGAATTGGCATGAGGGAAAAATGTGTAGGGCTGGTCACCAATTATTTCCTAACACAGGTTCCAGCCTGACAAGTCAACTCATTTCAGTTACACCATTGACCACCATAAGAAAACACGAAAAAGACTTTGGTTAACGTTAAGTGATAGAAATGTTTTGAGGTCTGAAAAAGAATGAGAGAGGTTGGTTTCTAAAATATTCCAAAATTTGAAATGAAATATGATACCATCATTGGACTGCATAGGAAAAAAGCTCTACTACGGAACAGAGTAGGCCTAGGATGTAGTTTACATGATATATAGATATTTTACATTATTAGTACACAGAACAGTACTAATGAAAATCAAGGTCAAATTATTTGTAATGGAAAAAAAAGCATGTTTATGTGTATGTTTTTATTTAGTGAATGCATCAATAGTATATTTCATAAAACATGAATGTTTCGACACTGAGAATTTGTTAAATAAAAGATAATTCATTATCTTTAACACTCATGTCATTTTCATTTATTTTAAAATTAAAACTACTTACATGTATTTTGATTCTTCTAAGAA
This sequence comes from Riptortus pedestris, assembly GCA_019009955.1. Lineage (NCBI taxonomy): Eukaryota > Metazoa > Arthropoda > Insecta > Hemiptera > Alydidae > Riptortus > Riptortus pedestris. Next base: position 129,083,217 of record CM032228.1, on the reverse strand, counting down.
TGGTGTTTAAATTTACGATTATTTATGTTTCTTTTAAGCCAAATACAGCAAAATTATCATAGATATTTTCAATTATTACAGAATAAAATGAGTTCTCTATTTTATATAATGTGTTAACAATTAATTTTCATGATATTGAAAATTACAATTTTAAGAATAAATAAACTTAGCACATAAAAAGTATATTGAGCATTAATTAAGAAGGAAAAGCTCCAATTGCAGTTTTTAGTTAAAGTTCACATTGCTTTTCTTTTCAATAACTTTTATATTACTAATTGAATTAAATATATTTGTTTGCATATTTGTTTGAAGGGGGACAAAAACATTGTTATGAAATAAATAATTATATATAAAATAAATGAATGGACTATTACTACTTTAATATAAGCAATCAAATAGGGTAAGGTAAATTAATGTTTTTCAAGTACATGGAATTATAACTAAATTTTGGTACATTATTTATGTTTTAAACGGCAAAGCATACACAGTTGTCTACAAGGACTAGCAATCTGATTTCTACACAGTTATATTATTAGGATTTTGATTATATTGATTTATTAACAATTATAAGGATTTATTTTGAATCTAATACATATAATGCATTATTTTTACCACTTGTGTGAAAAGTGATTGAAAAATATAATTATTTCTTGGGCTTTTTGGCACTATTTTTTCATATATTTTCTACCTTCTAAGTGCCCCCTATAGATAGCATTTATTCTTCTATATGTACCTATACCTACACAGGATACACGAGTATAGCAACAAATGATTTGAGGTAATAATTACTACAATAAATAAGTTGTCATTCGGGGTTATAAGGTAAGAAAGGTTTAAAAATTTCTACTTAGCGTTTTGGGAAAATCCTAACTCTCCACCTTAAGTGTTTTTTTTTACTGTAATAATATAACTCCACAAACCAGCTTTATAAAACTATATAATTAGTACTTTATATTAACATGTTAAAGACACATTATATTAACATATAAATTTAAAATACCAGCAAACTCAGTAATTGAAAACATCTCACTCTCACACCTATATTCCTTTCTGTTTGTACCTTTTATACCTTTAAAAAAAATTCTGTCAGGCAGAGAGCTGCATAAACTAAGCATATTCCCCATGTGCTGGTATGACATACTATTGTACTCTTCTCACCATATATTTTCTATTTCTAAGTAAAAATCCGATGAGTAGAAGTGGGGGTTTACTAAAGGCTGAAAATGAGAAAGCCCAACAGCAAAATTTAACAGTATAACTCTTCTTCTTTGATTAATATATTTTTGAGCATTTAATGATATCATTCATATGTACATAAATGTATATATATGTGTATATATATATATAAAATATATACATATATAAATATATATATATATATATATATATAAAATTGTAACCTCTGTTTGTACATTGTTTTTTTTTTGTGAAATTTCACGATACTTTTTTGTTTCACATCATAGACACGATATCTGCAATTTGTTTCTTTGGTGTCTGTTTGTTTGTTACCTTTTTATGCATAAACAGCAGAACCGAAATTTAAGAAACTTGGTATGTATATTACTACTAAGCCAACTTAGACTTTAGGCTATATTAATATTCTCTGAGATGAACGGGAGTGGGGTTAGAGCATAACATCTGAACTAGGAAAAGTTTGGCACGGACATTAAAATTATCAATATCCCAGGCATCAGGACTATTCTTGAAATAAAGAGCTTCGATATACTTCCTGTATCCTTTCCATACAACCAAGGCCATGTCTTCTCCAGAACCCGTTCAACATTTGGGTATATATATGATCCTCTGAGATCTGTACCCCTTTCCTCACAGTAATTGTTTGTACATCAAAACCTTCTTGCCTCAGCAATAAGATCAACTGCAAAGTCTTTGAATTGTCTCATGTATGTTAGTTCAACTTGATCCACATTTGTCAAACTCCTTTGAAAGAGTAAAAATTGAGAATTGGGATATTCAATGTTTGAAAGATATAAGTTTTATTGCACATAGTTTGGTAGACATGCAGCTAGCCTGATGCAACCGAGGGTGGCTTTTCTGTTAGCATCAGTCCCTGGCCTTCTTCTTTGAAGAAAGATCTTGGGTGAAGAGGAATGGGAATAGTAAGGCCCTCACTAGTAGAAACACCTGGAGTATGATTGGATGATTGTCTCTTTTGGTATATAGATGGGTGTTTGCTATTTCCTTGTTGGGTTGGGCCAGGAGGCACTGACTTATCTCCTCTTTGGTGACCCCTGCTTTGTCAGTCATCTTGTGGCAGGTAACGATGTGAAAGTGGTCTTTTCAAAACTCTCTGAGAGTGAGATTGATTCCTTAGGTTAACTCAAAACAACACTCAAAAGAGAGCATTAGCGTAGAGTTTTTAAAAATTGGAAATGCCCTGCTGGTCCAGGGCTTCTTCTAGGAATGAAATGCAGGAGTGCTGTCTATAACAAGCAAGGCATGGAGTGTCAAAAATTGATCCAATCTATAAAAACATAGTGTGTTGCACAAGCCCACTTATGATATCCATATGAGGAGCAATCAACATTGTCGAGAATATGCGGTCGTTGAGTAGAAATTCTTGTGACCACCCTTTGAGGCATCAATCTCCTTAATCTTATCCATGATTTTTTATGATGGTGTAAATTGATGATGTACACTGATTGTAAATGCACGCTCACATCCCATTTCCTCTTCTCAATGATTTGGCATTTGACTTTTTTTCCTATTAACCCAGCTTCTTGTGGCATTTTCTTTAGGGAGAAACATATAAGGTTCTTTAAACTTTGAACTAAATAAATAAACAATAATGTGTCTGAATGCAACTTTCACAAGTAAACAGCATGATGCTAGCTGAATGAGCGCTAAACATACGACTGATAACCGAGATGCAAGTAGGACCCTACTTGTGATATCACGATGTCATCACTTATCCTGTGAAACATCCATCATTAAGGGAGGCTCATAATTAAAACACTTATTCCATTTAGGAACAAGGGGAAGCATCTCAATTACAAATAGAAAATGAATCTAACTAATATGAAGAAAACTTCTAAAGAAAAAAAAAATTTAAATTCAAAGAAAAGAACCTGACTAACCTTGTTTAACAGCAGGTATTCTTGCAGGAGGATCTAAAAGGCAATGTCCTAGTTCAGCAAAAACTGACTTAACGACTGTCATAGTAGTTGACAAAGTTGAGGCTGAACTATGGAGAGGACAGTTCACAGTAGGCATATTTTCTAAGCGGGGAAGGGATTTTAGGCTCACCTACGAACAAAATAAAAAAAAGAATTAAACAGTTTAGACACACATAGAGTATATACTGAAATAGCAAATTCACCTTACCGAGACTAAATTTGAACACATTGTATAAGCTACCACAATCATGATCAGTTAAAATAGAAAATGTCATAATACTTCAATGCACAATGAAAACTTTTTGATTTTAGCAGATTTCCTTTAAGGGAAATCAGCTGTTTAGGTCAAACTCATGACGCAATTTCTGAAATTTTTCTTCAAATGTCGAGCCTACCGAAGATGACGAAAATGAGGTCTGTTCAAAACTATATATATATATATATATATATATATATATATATATATATATATATATATAGAGAGAGAGAGAGAGAGAGAGAGAGATCTATATATTTGTCTGTTACCCCCCTAGCGGTCGTAATTTTTGTTCGATCGTTACCAAACTCGATATTTAGTTGTTTTATGCAAAAAGAAAGATTGCGTTTGTTAACGGCTGAAATTGGAACAGGGGAGGGGGGGTTTTTTACCTCTATTTTCCAATTTTTCACAAAAGCCTATGAACCAAACATTTTACTTTAGATTTTCTTTTAAACTACATTTCAAAATGTGTTTTTGTATTTACTGAATCTGTTGGACCCCATTCGGATATAAATTCTATGTTTAGAACAGTAGCAACACATTTGGAACCACCCCACATTTTATCTTAAACACTACAATCATCTGTATGTGTATGTATATATATATATATATATATATATATATATATATATATATAAAATTTCATGCAGTCCGGTAGATCTAGACCTTTCTTTACCAAAAGAGGCTTTAATTTGTTTAGATTTTACACAGCTTTGACATAGAATATTACTCTTTTTAAAAAAATAGCTTCTCTAATCCGTATAACTTGAATACGGATATTTCATGTTTTTAAATTAAATGACCTATCTTTTGGTACCAAAACTAGATCTCAGTGCTCAGTAAATACAATTTTTTCAGGGGTTTTAAGACCCAAGTAATTCAGTCCATTGTTATTTTTCACTCCTTTAATTTCTGTACCTTTTTATTAATTCACAACAATATTTTTGTTCATTTTCCTTCCAGGGAGAATACCCCTTGGGAGGGTTGAGCGATCTTTTAAGAGGTATTCCTCACATTCAATGTCATCTTTCACATAAGATGATAAATTTTCATTACATTTAGCTAGGATATTTATGAACAACTTTTTTTCATAAAAAAGAATTGTTTCTATGGCGTGTGAACGGTACGAAGACGTGTGTTGGGGTCCAAATTTAGATGATCCTCATTGACAACTGCACAGAATGGTTTAAAATTGCCTCAGAGGACTAGGTGTTCCAAGGACTCTAGCACTTGGTAGTTAGTTTTGGCTAACACACATTGAATAGTATTAACTGTTGTGTGCCAAATTTGAGCTTCAGCAGATGCCCGGTGAGCATCAGAATCCATTTTTCTCAAAGAGATGTGCTGGATGATGGAAGGTAGATATAAAGAAGAAAACACAAAAGCAGACCTTCCTTCCACAAGCAATATATTTATCAGCGACAGAGCACTTTCAGAGCAAGATCTCCATCATCAGACTCCATCACGAACAGCTGCTGGAGTTCACCGTTGGCACACAACCAACTGGCACTGATGATAGAGCTATTGCTCTGAAAGCACTCTGTTGCTGATAAACATATTGTTTGTGGAAGGAAGGCCTGCTTTTGTGTTTTCTTCTTAACATCAAGAACAACCATTACTAATAGCACTGTGGTGATTGAAGAAGAGGATTATTTTTATTACATAGTAATTTTAACAAATACAATAACATACAAAAATAAACAAAAACATATAAAACATTTTTAAAAATTTAAATATCTGCTTCATTACCTTGACATAAGAACCAGATGGTAATGTGGCTATAGGAAAATCATGGTGAAGAGGAGGCCGAGAAAACTCAGGGCAGCCTACAGGATGAGAAAGACGATATGTAACATTTTTTACTTTCCCTAGGCTATACCAAGCTGACAATTGTGAAAAGTGAAGTTGAGATCTTATTGCTTGAAGTAAGACTTTTTCTGTCACAGGAGTTATATTTTGAGATGGCCTAGAACAATCATAGTTTTTCTTTTATTTCAAACTGAAAAATAATTTCTAATTATAATTAAAAATGATTCATGACTAATTGTTACAAGTAAAAAAGTTAAATAATTCAAAAGTGAATAATTGTTAACAGTCTGAAAACCAAAGCAATAAATTTACTTTTAAAATAAGTAAATAAATCAGATTGGTCTAAATTAAGCGAAATATATATTTTATAAGTTCAATAAATCATGGTAACTTGGAATTTCAAAATATACCTATTTTATAACTAAAATAAATGAACTGAACTACCATAATACAGGTTCCTTGAATTAGTAGTCAAAGAGAAAGTCGAGTTACAATTTTTTTTCTGTAACATAAAAAGTTATGTTACAAAAAAAAAATTATTTTGAAATATGAGAGAAAATTTTTAAATATTTTTCTTAAATATATATATTTGTTTAGTAAGTATAAATTAACATTTCAATCTTAGAATAAAATTTTCATTTTTGGGTGTATTTATAACTTAACCTTTTTTAATTCAAGAAGCATGACATGATTCGCAAGAACCCATTTGTTTAAACCCTCTTTGAAGCAAGAGAGAACAATGGAAGGAAAATAATTACGAATTAGTTCTTACTTAGCAGTAAGAATAGAAACAGTCCACTGTTCAATTAAAAGGTCCTCAGCAGAAGCAAGGCAGCATATATTAACAGAAGATGCTCTAGCTGTTCCACATGGACAATCTGGTGACAGCAGTACGTCTATTGTCATTGGTGCTGAATTTTCTGATAGAAGTGAAAGATGCTTACGAAGACCAGCAGCTCTTTCGCACAGAAAATCACCTTCAGTGCATGAATGGTGTTGCATCTGTAAAACCAAGTAGAACGAATATGTAGTATGTACTTTTCACAGATTTATGCTACCTAAAAATTATTTTAGCAAATTTCCCTTCTGGGAAATCAGCTAATGAAGTTGTACTCATGATGCAATTTTCGAAAAATGTCTTCAAATGTCCACCACTCCTACCCAGGAGATGAGTAGCAATTTTTATTGAATCGTTACCAAACTCAATATATAAACGTTTTATGTAAAAATAAAGGTCAAGTTCATTAACGGATAAAATCGGACTGGGGGGAGGGGGTTTAGAGGGGGTGATTTTTGAAAATTCAAAATATCTCCGTTATAATGCGTAAGATCGAAAAAGTGTATATAACTAATCTTATTGTTAATTTAATTGTTAATAAATGCTGTTTTATATATATCTAAGACTAATATTAACTGAGATATTTGGAATTCTTAGTTTCCAGCCTTCAGTAAACCACAAACCTACTCATTTCCTAATAACAATAAGCTGTTATAACAAGAACCTCTTTATTCCACGCTTAAATACTAAATATTGTTTTCATGAGACCTTTATTATGCAAGATGCATGCATATTTGTTGTGCGCTGATTTCATGAATTAAGATTTTATATTCTTGTTTCAAAAATGTTCATTTGATCTATACCATACTCAATATTTAACTGTTTTTCCAACACTATTGTTAAACTATTGCAGTTCTACAATTTGTGTACTATGCATTTTTTTTGTAACATAAGTACTAAGCGAGTTATTCGTACTTTGTTGATTCCAGCCTTCAGTAAAAGACTCCCCCCCCCCTTTCTACACATAGATTTTTTACATAGAAATAGAGAACATATGGTGAAATGAGATCACAAGTGTGTTATACTAGCACGTGGGAAATCTTCTTAGTTTATGCAGCCCCTGCAAGGCAGACTTTTACTTCATAAAATGGACAAACAAATGCATAAAATGACAATCGGAATGAATGATGAACATGAGGTCCTAGTAATACCTAGCTGAATTTCTCAATCCTAACCAAAGATGGTTTAGTTGCCCTTATGAGATAATAATCATAATAGATGATGCCATTCCATAACATAATTGCATATTAACTGTCTCATAAAAACAATATTTGGTATTTAAACTTAGAATAAAGAGGTTCATGTTATAACAGCTTATTGTTATTGTGACATGACTAGGAGTGGGGGTTTATTGATGGCCAAAAACTAAAATATGGAAATATCTCATGTACATAAAAACATTAATAGATTATTACTGACGCATAATAACAGATATATTTTGAATTTTCAGACGTTAATGAACTTGATCGTTCTTTTTACATAAAATGCTTATATACAGAGTTTGATAACGATAAAACAAAAACTACGACCGCTAGAGCAGTAACAGACATATATATATATATATATATATATATATATATATATATATATATATATATATATATATATATATATATATATATATATATATACACTGGGTGTCCCAAGTCGCCATACCACCCTTCCCCCTCTTAAATCACTAATCGTATTAATAAAAGGCTGTGACTTGGTGTACCATAATTGTGACCCCTCAGGAATCTATTCATTATATATTCAACCTCCTAACCTTCACCAGCGACCTTAACTTCGGAATTTCCAATGGAATGCCATACTTTTTATGACGGATCCTTGCAGAAAATCATGTTCTAAAACGAGTTTATATCAGTGAATTTTTCTATTTGACCCCTCCTTTACTGTAAAATGCAAAAAACCTTATTTCTGAAACAGCACATTTCATTAAAAAATACTGCGACATAAAAGTTGTAGCCAACAATACTATCTTTGAAACAAGTCTACGGGAAAATGAATGGACTCCATAATATAAAAAGAAAGATGAGTATAAACTGAAGAGTGTGGTACTCTGTTTCCTTCGTTAGAATTTTCAAGTTTAAGAAATATTCTATATATATATATATATATATATATATATATATATATATATATATATATATATATATATTAAATAGAGACTATTGTTTAAACTTGAAAATTCTATAACTTCCAATAAAAGTTATTGCAGCATTTAAGAATTTTAATGTAATAATTTGATTATACTGGATATCTTAAATTAATAATTTATATTATATATAACATTTCGGTAAGCTCCTCAAGTAAGTTGCAAGCTTAAATAAAAGACTAATTAAATTAAGTTATCCCCAGCTCCACCTAAGCTGTAAAATGAAGTTGTTAGCCTTAAGATAATCAGTATTAATGAACATAAATCATTTCAAAAATATAGTTCTGTGAATATAAAAACAAGAAATAAGTTTAATACATATATTCTGCTAAATAAATTAGAAAATGTATTTTTAACCTGAGGAGTAAGAGGATGTAGGTGAGGCCCCTCACGATGACCCCTTGGGCTTCCAGGCTCTGGTGTCCTACCCTCAACAAGCATCACCCCGACCTCAGTGAACAGGTTACCTCCCCCAGGCATACTGAAATAAATAAATACAATGATTTTTTCAAATAAATATTTAGGACAGCTTTCAAATAATTAAGTTGAGAAAAGGCATTGTAGTGTCACTACACAACACATTAATATTAGGGTCATTCCATTTCAAATCATCTAGCAAAATTTAAAAATGCCACCCATGGTCTCAGATTTTAATGAAAAAATTTTTAACAACACTTTTTACCTTCCTTATGAAGAATATTAAATTTTACTTTGATATCTCCAGTAGTTTTTGTGAAAAAAAAAATGCTGAAATATAGAGAAAGTTTGTGTAACTGACATTTCAAAGGTTGCTTATTTGACACACATTGTATTAGAAACAAAATCATAAATTTAGTTATTTTCAACATATCAAGATAAAATTTTCACTAAAGTGTTCACAAAAGCATGGAGATACAGGAAAAAATAATTTGATGATCATATAAAAATATAAGCCCCCCCCCCAAAATTTCACAAACTGCGTCATCAAAATTTTTATTAAAAAAAAACCAATTTTTCGAATATGTTTTTGCACATGAGGCAGAGTAATTAAGCAAGCAAACTTTTTTTTTAAATTGTGCGTTAATGTGCAAACTAAAAGACTATGAAAGAAAAACAAAAAGCTGAGTGCTTATATATTTTTTGGAGATAAACCAAAATATTTTGAAATTTTCTCAAAAAATGCTGTTCTATGAACAAATATGAAAAATAATACCAACAAAAATTAAATAATTGTTAGTATAGGTGTATGACCTTTTAAAAAGACTTACGAATTTAAAAACAAATTTTCAAAAGAAAAATAGAGGCTTTTTGAGTGCTTATACATTTTTGGACACAAAAAAAAATATTTTTTTTTTTTTTTCAGAAAATGTTATTACATATACAAATGATTATGGAATTATCAAATTGCAATTAAAATAATTATTTGTTAAGCTACATGTTCTTATAAAGCTTTAAATTTGAATTTCTATTAATCTTTTTTTACTATTATATGGTCGTCACATGAAAATTATTAATAACTTAGACGAAAGGTAATTTATTTATATAGCGCAGTGCAGTTTGAAATTTGTTAAAACTATGTAAATTAATACATGGTATATAAAATTTTTAATGCATGACATTAAATTATAATAATGAAAAAGTTTACTTTCCATTTTTTAGTAAATCTAAATCCCTTTAATTTTATATTCATTAAGATATTCCATGGGGAAAAAAAAGGAGTAATTTTTTAATCTGCTTTTGCAAAATTTGAAGAATGGGATTCTACTGATGAAGTTACTTATAGTTCTTGGAACTGACAGGACACAACTAGTTCAGTTCACTGTAAGTTTTGAAGAATATTTAAACTCTGATGAAACCCATGAAAATACTTTTGCCTCATGCATTTATTACAAAATCGCAAGCCAAATACCTGAAGGATTTAAAAAGTGATCTAAAACCTGACAGTGTATAGTAGCTCTTCTTGACTTCAGTGAGAACTATTCTTTTATATTTAAATTTTCCTTGGTTTAATTAAAATGTAATATTTATTTACAGAATGGATAAATAGGGAAGGATGCACATATAAGATTTAAAAAATTAAATCTCTATTAAATGACAAATTCTCAGAAAAACTGGATTATCTTAAATGTAATATAAAACTTTAAATATATTACCATTTAGTGATGCCTTTTTTTTTAAATCAAGAGGCATTGTTTTAGAATGTCAGTTAAGTCCTTTTCAGGGAAATTGTACACTCTACCAGAGCCTTTTGTTGTTGGTGCAGCGACACAAGCTATTACATTACATATGGGAATAAAACAAATATATTCCTTCGAAGGCCAATAAAAAGATGGTGCAGGACCATGTGAGTGTAAGAATGTAACTTTAAAGTCAACTTTATCTTCGTGTTTCGACAAAACTAAACCTAAATACCAATTTCTGAAAATTTGTTTTTAAATTCGTAAGTCTTTTTAAAAGGTCATACACCTAAACTAACAATTATTTAATTTTTGTTGGTATTATTTTTCATATTTGTTCATATAACAGCATTTTTTGAGAAAATTTCAAAATATTTTGGTTTATCTCCAAAAAATATATAAGCACTCAGCTTTTTGTTTTTCTTTCATAGTCTTTTAGTTTGCAATTAACGCTCAATTTAAAAAAAAAGTTTGCTTGCTTAATTACTCTGCCTCATGTGCAAAAACATATTCGAAAAATTGGGTTTTTTTTTAATAACAATTTTGATGACGCAGTTTGTGAAATTTTGAGGGGGGGGGCTTATATTTTAATATGATCATCAAATTATTTTTTCCTGTATCTCCATGCTTTTGTGAACACTTTAGTGAAAATTTTATCTTGATATGTTGAAAATAACTAAATTTATGATTTTTTTTCTAATACAATGTGTGTCAAATAAGCAACCTTTGAAATGTCAGTTACACAAACTTTTTCAATATTTCAGCACTTTTTTTCCACAAAAACTACTGGAGATATTCAAAAGGAAGGTAAAAAGTGTTGTTAAAAAAATTTTCATTAAAATCTGAGACCATGGGTGACATGGCCTGGATGATGTGAGATGGAATGACCCACTACATTAGTGGGGTCAAGGTACAAAGGACATTTTGTTGATTAATCAAATAAGAAGAATTTTTAACATATTTTATCAAATGACTAAAATATGAAATAGTTAAAACGCATCTATAATTTCTCCTGTTTACATACTTTTAGCAAGATATTGCAGCCAAGAGCAGAAACAAATACGTTACTTATTAGTTTATTCAAATCAAAAATATAAATTGAAGAAAAAACCACCAAACCAACTTTGTAACACAATACTTTCAAATTGACTCACATGAAATGGGTGAATTACAAATATGTAAGGAACCATAGTGAGGAAATCAACCATTTAACCAAAATCAATTGAAAAATAGAATGATAATTTTTTTTGTTGGTTTTTCAAATCAACATAGTAAACTTAAATCAAGTAAAAATTGTGGAAACTATCATCAATAAAATAATGGTAAAACAGCTTTAGGTAATATGAGAGAGGTCACTAGCATGTAAATTACCTTTAAAAATTGTCAACTTTTGGTTTTTGCGCCTTCAGTACAAAGTCTGGAAGCTATATGAGACCTTGTGAGTTTTTGGAATAAGGGACTAGACTATTTTAAAATAGAAAGTACTACCTTTCAGCCCTCTCTTTCTCTGCTTAAAATAAACAAGCATTTCTAACCATGGTCAAGGGTACACAATGATAAGAAGAAAGATATATTTCCAGTATCAATATGTTTAAGATGTTTTTGAAAGCTGGTTTGCCTGCATACTTATTTACAAATAGTATAAAAGTATATTAAATAAAATAGAGTAAATATAAATTACCACTTTATTTTAAAATGAAATGCAATCTTTAAGGCTATACTATTTTGTTTTTAACAAACATGTTTACAGCCAAAAAATAAGACAATAATCAATCCATTGTTTATAAGAGAAACAAAGGAACAGGAATAGAAATTGGACACGAATGATTTATATATTCCAAGGTGGAAATCTCAAGCTAAATGAGTATTTTGATATGTTCTAAAATATTAAACTGAGCAACAAGTAAAGAATAACAGTAATTAAGAATTCACAATTGAACATTGACTACATAAGTATAAAAAGATAAAAAAGTAAAATTAAATTCAACTAAAATTTAAATTTTTGATGGTTATATTAATACACAAACAAAAACAATAAAACAATGTTAAAATTTTTACATTCCCCTCGAAATTTTATAAATATATGATCTTGAAAACATTCTCTCCCCTTCCTCAAAATTTTATATACATGATGTAGATGAATAAATATAGCTTATTACATATTCAAAAATATTTAGCTTTGCAGTAAGTTACTATTTTATCATTCATCTAATCATCAATTCTAAAGTATAGTTTGAAAAATAGACAGATTAAGTAGGGGATTAATTTAAATAGAAAATGCTGATAACAAGATTCCTTATTTTACTAAAATGAACTTTCTTAGTTCTCCTGATTTTTTTTCCCAATCAAAAATTAAATCAAAATTTAAACTTGACATTAGATGTTTAGAGATTCTAATATTTAAAGTAAAAATGTGAAGAGTAGTAGTCCAATTTTACTGAAAGCCACAAACAAAAAAACACAAATAACTAACTTAACATTTGAGTTATGAGAGAATGTATAGACCAAAATTGTATAATATTAAATGTTCTCCCAAGATTGATGCTATAACAATTTTTGATAGTTCATTATAAAGGATATATTTTAAATTTTTTACCTTTTAAACCCCACTTCTTTCCGGTCTGATTTAAGCTATTAGCGAATAAGATCTTTAGTTATGTATAACAGTTAAATATCGAATATGATATTGATCCAAACAAATAATTCTGGAGTGTAGAACATAAAATTACTTATTGATGATGTCTGATGTCTCATTGAAAGTAATGTCCAATGAAAACAATATTTGGTTTTTGAACTCAGGTGTATCATGATATAGTGACAATATTAATGTGAGATCAGTAGAATACACACACACACACACACACACACACACACACACACACAGCAGGCACATCTCTTGATGTTTTGCTTCCAGCCTTCAGTAATCCTCCATTGCAATTGATGCGATTTTCAGTTCAAGTTATTATATTGCTAAATATCTCATGTAGAGCTATAACTTCAAGCCTTGTTTATATCGAGCTGTTATTAAGGGAGAAATAGAGAATGGAATGACAGATGATATCATGTGAGTCTTTCTAGCACTTAAGAAAATTTCCTTAATACACACTGCTTCTGCATGATGGACGGACCTTTTGCCACCTCCTTGGTATAACTGATGAGCATTGAAGATATTTCAAACAAGTTGTACAAATTCAATAAATCTAGAGTGGCGAGTTCGATTCCTGCCTGGGAATTTGTTTAGTGACAAACTCATTAAAATAAAATCCTTAGTCTCACTCTGTCTAGAATAGAGTGGTAACCTGTAGCAAACCCGTCCCAAATACTCATATCAGCAAAAAGTGGATATAAATAAATAATAATAACAAACAAATTCAATAGATGATTTCCCCATAAGGGAAATAGGCAAAGTGGTGGAATTTTGAAATAAAACACAGATTGGAGTAGTATTCTAAAATAAAAGCCACCTAGATAGTGATTACTCCCTGGAACCAGATCCAACAGTCATGTAATTAGCTACATATTAAAATATTTTTAAAGTTATCCCTGAATTCCTACTCCTTCCTGCAGTCTATAGAAGTGTTCTGTCGAGAAAGTAATAATCATACCAACAATTTATTTTTAAGCTAAAATGATATACATTTTTATGGTAAATAAAAATACATCCCAAAAAAAAGTTAAAATTCTCTCTCTTTTAAGAGCTAAATTAATAGCAGGGAATAAAATACAAAGGTATATCAAATAATAACAGAGGACACAATATTCTCATTATTGATAATTATTAATTTACCATGAATATTAGAGATCTTGTACATCACCTAGTTCGTATTAGTACAATATTTGCCTTGCTATACTATAAAAGTGCATTCTAGTTCAGTATTAATGAAAATCTACTTTATAATTAAATAAATATACAACATGAAACAGCATAAACTCAAAGAAAAGTCAGTCATGCAGGGGCTGCGTGAACTAAACATATTTCCTACATGAAGTTTTACAATAGAGAAATTTCACGAGAGCAGAAGTTACGGAAACGGCCGAACTAGCTTTTGACAGAAACTCACGACAAGACCGACTAGAAGTTAGCTGATCTCATCTCTTCCATTATCCGCAAACACTTAATAAAAATGCAAATATCTCGATTAATATTTAAGATAGAGAATAAAGGTATATAACAATATATATACAGTTTTGAATGGGCCTCATTTTCATCATCTACTAGGTAGGATTGATGGACATTTGAAGAAAAAATTCGAAAATTGTGTCATGAGTGCGACCTGAAAAAGCTAATTTCACTTAAGGGAAATCTGCTAAAATTAAAAAGTTTTCATTGTGCATTGAAGTATTATGACATTTTCCATTTTAACTGATCATGATTGTGTAGCATATATAATGTGTTCAAATTTAAATTTGGTAAGTTGAATATACTCTATGTGTTTCTGACCTGTTTAATTCTTTTTTTTTTTTTTTTTTTTTTGCAATATGATTAATTCTATACAATTTTTTGATCGGATGTATAGTAACGGAGTTATTTCGAATTTTCGAAAATCCTCCCCTCTAAACTAGTCTGATTTCAGCCATTAACGAACTTGATCTTTATTTTTACATAAAACGTTTAAATATCGATTAAGCAAAAATTGCGACCGCTAGAGCGTTAACACAAATATATATATATATATATATATATATACACACACACACACACACACACACACACACTAGCTAAGGTACCCGGCTTCGCTCGGGAAATCATTTGAGGCTGAATGATGATAGTATTTTTTTTTGGGCAAGGCTTCAATGTTTATAACTAAACTTGCTGTCTAGGCCCATTGTTTTCTGTGAGGGTCAGGCAGGCAAATTATAAATGAGAAATTATACTTTTGAAGAATAAATAAAAATGTGTTCCTAATCTATCCCTTTCCATTTTTTAACTCATCTTTTTGAATACTTCAAACCATAATCATGGATAGCATTTATTACAACTAAATATATAATGAAACTTATTTCCTGTCAAAAACCAATCAGAGCACATATAGTTTAAGCATAGTTTTGTACATCAGATTATATTCGTAATAGCGTAATAGTAGAGACCAGTGGAAATCACTTCCAGTAATGTCAGCATTTCACAGGAAATAAGTAAACTCAATTAACTGTTTAGGCTCCGTCACCTTCCGCTATAGCATGAGGGCTATCACCATTGTTTTCCTTAAATTATTGATTCAAAGTATTATTTTAATAATTTTCTACCTGATGGAATTAAATAATAGTATTACCCTAAAAATAATTTCATTTATATTCAAAAAGATAGGTGAGTGGAAGAGATCGTAGCCCTCCCAGCAAAATAAGTAATACTTTAAATCATATCAAGTTTAAGCGGATATTGTCTTTTTTCATATGACATTACCATTAACGTCTAATTGTTATGATGGTACATATTTGTTTCAATTATCGGAAATAAGAATGTGTTAGCAGAACCAAAGAGGTTGATCCCTATAACTTCCGCTATCACTCCTTGTGCCAATTCAGCATGACTTTGTTTAAATAATACATTATACAAATTAAATGACGGAAATGCTCTTATAGTTTACATTTCTGTTGGAAATAAATAACAATGTTATTTTCTAGGAAAAATAAATAAATGAGAAGGAGGCGACGGAGATATATAACCTCACTAATTCGAATCATATTTTGAGTTATCATATGTGACTAAAACATAAAATCATTTTTTATAATATGCATTCATTAAAAACGCTTAAATAAGCACTAATAAAATTAATGTCTCCCACTATAGTTTTAGCGTATATCTCGTGTTTATTTCATTTTAGAAAAAAAGTGAATGCAAAAAATGTTACTCTAAATAACAAAATAAACAACCTTTATTATGTGCACGTTTGCCGAGAATCTAATAGAGAACGAAATATCACAATTTTTCATTTTAGGGCTCCCTCATAACCCCCACTTCCGTTAAGACCTAAAATTTTTAATGTAGCTTATAATCATCGAAGAATTAATGGTAATTCACATACCGAGTTTTGTTAAGTTCAGTTCAATCGTTAGTGCCCAACAAAATTCTTGGCTTCCGCTTTAGTTTTTAATGTATATCTCGTTTATACTTTGTTATATGGCAAAAGTGAATATAACAAATGTTACTTTGTATACCAAATAAACAACTTTTGTCATGTGCATATTTGCAGAAAACCCAGTAGAAAACGAAATACCGCTATTTTTAATTTCAGGCCTCCCTTATAACCCCCACTCCTGTTCAGAGAAAATTAATATAACCTAAAGTCTAAGTTGGATTAGTAGTAATATACATACCAAGTTTCATAAAATTCGGTTCAGCCGTTTATGCGTGAAAAGGTAATAAACAGACAGACACCAGAGAAACAAAATGCAGTCATGGTGTCTATGACATGTGAAACGAAAAGTTATCGTGAAATTTCGAGAAAAAAATCAATGTACAGACAGAGGTTACAATTTTATATATATATATATATATATAATTTTGAACGGACCTCATTTTCGTCATCTAAAAAGTACAAGTGCATAAAATAAATGAACAAAAAAAAAAAAAACTATTGTGGGTTAACAGGTGCTGCTGAAGCCATGACCTAGGTCAAACATCCCATCCTTGTATCCTTGCAAGAACATTGCCAAAGGCCGTATCAACTCTTTTAAAGTAGTGTGACTGTCACACTTTCTTTTATAAAATTTTATAAATAAAGCTGTCGTTGATGGGTTCAAATGAAAATAGTTGTCCGAAGAAATATAGACTGGATTAACTTAATTTACAATGACAAAGAAAGTATAGAAGCGGAAAATATGTTTAACTGTGAGGATAGAATGTTTGGAATAACGTAGGATTTTAATACTCGTTTCTTGCTTAATATAATAATTCTTCCGACTTTTAAAACTCCGCTCATAATTTAGGAGCTTGGTTAGAGGTCGCATTGGACTTGTGCGTCTGATAGATCGATCGGGAAAGGAATATACAGTATCGAGTGTCTGACATCTCAACATTTACTCTTAATTTAAGAGAAGAATTTCAAATCTCGGGATATTTAAAACGAGAAGGAAACTAAAATCATTATTTAGTACTTATGTTATTACCAAACTCGATATTCTAGCATCACATGTAAAACTATAGACCAACTTGATACTACTGAACTTAAATCTTTAGTTAAAACTCATAAATATTGAGTTTGGTGTCGATAAAACAAAAATTACGTAATACACAAATGTATACGCATTCGAGCGCGTATGCATATACATTCTTTATTTTTTTAATGAAATGGTTAAATATTGCGTGTGGTATTGATAAAAAAAATCATGTAGTCTAGAACATAATTGATGACGCCACTCCACAGATGTTATTTTCACCGCAGAAGTATACCTCAAATAGTAAAAGTAGAATGGAAATAATATTTTATATATAAGCTAGTATTAGAATGTTTCATGTTACAACAGCTTATCTAAATAAATAAGTCTAAGTAGACTGAGGTCAGACTGATTTTCAGTTAAAATTCGGCGGGAATAAATTTGTCTCGTGTCAGACCATTCTTAGAACAATGTCATAAAAATTATCTGTCTGTATTTGTATCTGTTGCTCAATCACTCAAAAACGGCTCAAGAAGATTTCGATATGAAAATAATTCTGAGTCAACTACCCCAAGGTACAATATGGGAATAGGAGAATTAGAATTATCAACGAGGCGTAAAATAGCTAGTTGTTTACCGAAGGCTGAAAACTAAAAAATACAGATATCTTTTATATATATATATATATATATATATATATATATATATATATATATATATAATTAACATTTTGATATTGGTCCATGAATTTATGTTTAAAGGATCACGATAAGTGAGTGTTCTCCCTCTTCCTCTTATCACATAGATAATGCAATTAAAAGCATAATTATTTGGAGAGATAAGATAGCATTATTCTATGTAGGTCTGTTAAGAAATAGACATTCCCATCCAATATGGGGAAGGAAACAAGTTATTCTGAGTAATATTATTATTATTATTCCCTCAAGGGAAATAAGCTACTGAGGTTGTACTCATGCGCGTTTTTCGAGATCTTTCCTCAAATTTCCACCGATCCTATCCTACCCTACCTAGTAGATGACAAAAATGGGGTCTTCAAAAGTGTGCGCACGCGTATGTTTGAGAGAGAGCAATTCGTCTGTTACCGGGATCATGGGGGGGGGGGGGGTTAGATAGAGGGTAATTTCAAAAATTCAAAATATCCCCGTTATTTATACGTCGGCTTGAAAAATCAATGGATCGAGAATCAATTTTATTGAAAAAGCAATTCTCTATAAATGTCGTTATATACATTTTTTCTCTACCTTAAATATTAAACGAGATCGTTGTATTTTTAGTTTCCAGTCTTGGGTAACACCCCCTCCCCCACTCCTACTCATGTGATATTAACAATAATCTGTTATATACTGTCCCACTTTAGACGAAGCTTAAATACAAATTTTGATTTCAACAAGTATTTACTAAATAAGATGCATGAAAATACATGATGTGGTCATCAATCAAGATTTTCACGTTCTTGACTCACAAATGTTTATTTGATCTATTCCATACTCGTTTAACCGTTTCAGTAAACACTATTACTTTAAGGGTGGTAACCTGTAGATAACTCGTCCCAATTAGCCTTAGTTGCAAAATTCGACACTTATAAATAATTTAATTTTAAACACTAAAGATTATATTAGGCAATGGCTTTGGGAAGAGGAATAATCAAAATTTTGAAATATTCTGTGTTGGAAATTTAATTTTCTACAATTGTAGTTGAATAAATATTTTTCTTATATCGAATATTAAGGGAGTTATAAGTATTTTTATGTTTTCAACCACTGTAACCTCCCCCCCACTTTTAATCGTCAGATCTGGGCTATAAGTAACTGAGCACTTTTCAAATTATGTTTACAAAGGTTTCTACCTAACAGAGAAATTGGGAATGGATGGTGAGATGAGATGTCCAGCGTGTCATACCAGCGCTTGGGAAACCTAAGATTACGCAATGCTATTGTTAATTTATTTACGTCCACTTTATGCTACTTTAGCTAATTGGGACTTAGATTACGCAACCCCTCCGTGTCAGACGCCTAATTTCATAATCTGATCATCATGATCTAAAAGGATTGTAAAATAAACCATGGGGGTATTTCAGAAGCTATGCCCACTAAAATACACGACATGATTGATGCCTTCTAAAAATTTCTTTTAATGGAGATATTGGTTTATGAAATTAGCAATTATAAGTAGAATTCCCACGTGCTGGAATATGACGGGCTGATCATTTCATTTGACCATCGGTTTTCTATTTCCTCCTTACTAATGAACAGGAATTAAAATGTTAGGGACATGAGATGTTTAGTGACTGAAGTGGGAATCGGATGAGTAGGATTTTCGTCATCTCCTTGTTATGATGGATAGGACATTTGAAAATCGCGTTGAGTGCAACCTCATAAGCTGATTTTCTATAAGGGAAATCTGCTATAATTCCACCATAGAGGATAGGTGAGCTCAAATACAAAAGAGCATTCGCGCGCTAGTGTAATTAATATAGTGATCTATAAAGGTCAACAATAAAAAACAACACAAGTGGAAACTTACGTAATAGGTCGAGATTCAAGAATCAGATGATGACACAAAACAAATGGGTGAAATAAATACGAGACATGTAAGCGTTATTGAATGGTGTTATACCAATCAAGGTCACCAAACGTATCACAAGAGCTATTGTTTGACAGTATATAGAACCATGGACACCAAATGAAAAAAATGTACGTCACGCAGGTACTGCGTAAACTAAACATATGCCCCACGGGTTGGAATATGATACACTGATGAGCTCATCTCACCTTCTATTATCTGTTTCTACCACAGTAAGAAATCTATGTAAACAGGAATTGAAATGTTAGATAGAATTAATTGAGACGTTTAATGAAGAAGGCACCGGAGTGAGAAAAACGAAATTTATAGGAACTTGAATTTGCATACTGGTAGGTTCCATACAATTTTACGATCCGACGTATAATAACAGAGATATTCGAAATTCCCAGTTTTAACCCCCCCCCCAGTCCGGTTTCAGGCAATAATGAACTTAATCTCTAGTTTTACATAAGTCGTTTAAATATCGAATTGGATGCCCTGACTAAAAAAAAAAAAGTCCGTCACGCAGGGGCTGCGTAAACTAAGCAGATTTCCCACGTGAAGTTTTACAATAGGGAAATCTGCCTAATAACAACTGTAGTAGTAAGAAACCTCTAAACCTAAAACATTATTTAGGGCGTAATAACCCAGTAGTTTCTAGCCCCAAAAAACAGTTGACCTAACCTCTAAACCTATTCACGAGGGGCGAAGTTATAGAAACGGCCGCCAGAGCTCTCGCCGGAAAGTTCGAACATAGCCTACAGGTGACCAGTATCACGCAGAATACAAATGCAAATATCTCGGTTAATATTCAAGATACAGAATAAATGAATAGAATAATATTTATAGTAAATTTAATTTGCAATAAGATTTACTCTATACAATTTTTCGATCCGACGCATAATAACGGAGATATTTTAAATTTTCAAAAATCTCACCCCTCTAAACCCCCCCCCCCTCCCACTGGTCCGATTTCAGCCATTAACGAACTTGATCTTCCTTTTTACATAAAACGATTAAATTCCGAGTTTGGTAAAGATCAAACAAGAATTGCGACCGCTAGAGCGTTAACAGACAAATATATATATATATCTATATATATATAGATAGATATATCTATATATATATAGATATATATATATATAATTTTGAACGGACCTCATTTTCGTCATCTCCTGGGTAGGATCGATGGACATTTGAAGAAATTTTTCGAAACTCGCATCATGAGTACGACCTCAATAGCTGATTTCCCTTAAGGGAAATCTGCTAAAAATATTAGGATACCCATTACTTGAATTAATATCCCTTTATGCTTGTGAAGGAATTGTACTCTATCAATAACAGCAAGACAATTTAATAATTCTTTAGCAGTACAATCTTTTATATGGGATTAAACTTTTCAGGGTTCGTACCTCAATCCACAAATCAAACCGGGAGCATTTATCTTAGGCATTTGCATGAGACATCATTGTCTAACTCATTGGTATCTATATAAAAAGTTTAATAAAAGACTTACTTATTTTAAGCGGCTCTTTAACTTATTTATTTAGTGGCATCGTCAACTTAATGGATTTCGCTTTTTGCTATGGACATTATAATGACTCCATATCTGTTGGGTCCATTTTACTGAAACATTTAAAAATAAAAATCTATTTAGATATTTTAAAACATCGGGGAAACAACATTTCTCAGAGAGACATTTTTAATGAATCCAAGCACGAAATTGGTACTTTATAAATTTGAAATATTTCAATATTTTACGTGATAAAATTCCGAGTTTAACACCAACAACGGAATGGTAGGCCGCGCTAAAGACGACAGTTTTATAACTTTATAACCTTAGACACATTGGCCCATGAAGAGCTACGAGCTGCAACAACGCTTTGGTCGGATGCCAAGAGGTCAACTTGGCATTAACGAACCATGTTCGCTACTTTCTTTTTTAAGTATCCACTCCATTGTTTCACGATGCTGAGTGGTTCCTGGGGATGGACAAAACTCTATCCTCGAATACCGCTACTGACTAAGGTAAATAAAATTTAAATCGCAATACCCGAATTTGAACTGGATACCTCTAGTACGGTATATAGTGCTCTTCTACACACATGAACTAAGCCTAAAAATATAAAAACATAGTCAATATGTACATAGTTTTAACAAATTAACGACAAATGGAACAGCCTGCCTATAAAACCAAATACACCTGGATATAAACACAATACGTTTAAAAGGGGAATCCCAATATTAAGATAGCTTTTAGTTTTCTAAACCCAAGTAGTGAGTTAACGAAGTCCCATTTGACGTCAAGAGAACATTATTTTTAGTCACTAACAGGTCTATAACATTCCAAGGCGATCTCATTTTACCTTGGGGATGGCAGAAGGCCAATTTTATAAGTGGAAACGAGGAAGCTACTCCATGTGTGTACTGAATGTACAGTAAATATTACGAACGTAATAACTTAATATTTATTTTAATTCAGATAGAAAATATGTTAAGCCTCATGGTAAATTCACCCTTAACTTATCAGTTCTACAATACGCACATGTGATTAGTGTGCCTATTAAAAAAAACAATAATGGAAAGCGAGGCATTATTTATTTAAAAAAATCTATCTTCTGATATAAAGAGTGAATATTGACCATTTTGAACAAAAGTTATTTATTTATTAACGATTAAATAGGACGGATTTTCTGGCCACTCATTTCTAAACAGGGCAGCAAATGCAAAAAAAAATTTAGAAAATTAATAATTTATTCCCTCCTATAGTAACCTCTTCTTATAGAGTTACTATAGGAAAGAAACAAATAATATATATATATGAAAAGAAACGAATTGTTTTATTGATCCAATGTTTATCCAGTTTACTGGTCATGAACACCGGATTTCTATTCGAACCAGAACACCCAGGTGGATTGTCAAATTCATAGAATCGAGGAAAAATGTCATGAGGCATTCATAATATTTCATAAGTCTAATTTTCATTGTAAAATCGCTGCATTAAATTAAAGAAACAAAATGATTTTATATTCAGCAGTTCATTTGAAATTAAATTCAATGACTTAATTTGAAAGTTACAGGGGAGGGGGAAAACATCGTAGAATGTAATTTATAGATATTTCATCATAATCAATAAAGATCCTATACTATGTTTTCGTACCTCCAATGCGTACGAAAGAAATATGAAATTTTATTATTTTCGTCCTTCTCTAAACCCTCACCTTAGACGATTTCGAAAAAAAGGGAGGCGCAAAATAAGACGTTATAACAGTCCCAAATATGAAATTTCCAAAGGTAAGCCGAGTTGTACGAAATACGAACAGACATCACCCGTAAATAGGCAAAATGGGTCCAGGAAAACAGATTCCGTAGGAGTCTGAAAATTTTCGCGATTACAATACTTTCTTTACGCTGTACAAGGAAGTAGAAAACCAAGTTACAACAACTTTTAAGAGGTCTTAAACTAAATGTCGGCTTTATCATAGCGATGTCTTACTACTTGTATCAGTACGAATGTTATGATTAGGTATTAATTAGAATGAGATAGTTAGGGAACTCAAGTAGAGTTAGAACCATTGTATCAATGTAGATACAATATGTAGATCTAGACAGAGGCATTATTTCATGTAAAAGTAAACTAGTAAAATCTACATGCGAAGAATTTGATACAACTTCATATACTTAAATCTTGCAAGGTTTCAAAATGATCTTTTATAAGCAATGATATTGAAGATTTATTTGCATTTAATATATTTCACAGAAATATTCATTTTCCAGACATAACAAAAACAGAGGGAATACTTGAAACTACAAATAAGAATAAAGTAGGCCCATTACAGGTTTGTGCATGGGGCTATTTCTATTTATTTTTTTCTCATTCCATCAATATTAGGATAATACCATTTGCGACGCTAAATTGAAAGATATGAGCAGCCCAACAATGGCGATTTTTTTCATAGTCGCTACAGGTAATCTAATGAAATAAAACTCTATAAAATATATATTTTTACCACATATGTAAATCCGAAAATTTATTTTCAAAGAGAGATAATGTTAATGTCTTAGCAGCACACAGTAAATGGTGGACTCAAGGCGTACTTAATATTTTCGTTTCAGCGATAGTTAATACAAAATTATGTTACTATAAACGTTATTTAACAATACATTATTTAACAATTCCAGGGTCCATGTAATTTAGTCTAAAAGTGCCAAGATCGAAAATCGTCCGTTCCAAATGAAATACGATAGTAAAAAAAAAATAGATCAAACTAGATCTTCAGCTATAAGTAACTTATGTTTTTAATTTCATAAGCTGCAAAATAAAACCCTCGTTTTTTAAACATACAGTCAATAATTAAGTACACCAATATTACACTGTAATGTTTAGAAAAACACATTTGTCATCAACTTTTGATGACAAAATGACATGATTTGACAAAGTCGCAAAATATTTCCCCCCAAAATCAAAACAACGTATTCTATCGATTTCATAATCTCAAACATACGAACGAATACCATCGTTTCAAAACCTATTACGCAACATTGGACCCGATTCAAGGCTAAGGAAAAGGCGGCATGGCGGCCATTCTGAATTAATGTGAATAATAAATAATATAAAATAGAAAGTCCAACCTGCTAGATCTAATGCAAGAGGAGTCAGTAGCATTACGACAAGAATGCCCAGCGTCCTGAATACGACTGACCAAAGGTAAGCCTGTCTACCAGACTGTGAGGAAAGTCTAGATTGGGACAGTATAGTTTGGCAACCAGACTTTCACCCTTCACCTTCTTATAATTCCTAGTTCAAGGGCCTCATAATAATTATTAACAAGCCATTATTTAGAAGGCTAAATGAAGGGTCATTGACATATAAATGCATCTCGAACATATTTAATGAAGATTAACAGTCAGTAGGACAAAGCTTCATTCATACAGTTCGACTCTCATCACAAAGTTTTTTCGTTGAATTTACAGGATATATAGATTGTGAACAGCCCTGAACAGCAAATTGTGATTTCCATGGAAACGAACAAGGAGAAAAAGACATGCTGTGGTTTCCCTCTACCTTCTGCATATAATAAAGGTATCAGGAAATATTCAATTTAAGTCTAAATAATTTAAAAACGAGACGTAATTACCATTCATAGGCCAGAATACTGAAAGAAGAGAATAGAACCGATAATGGTTTAGAGACAGGATACAATACATAAAACGAGTGAAAACATAAATCATGTATACATACACATTAATAGTACACTCTATTTAATCGTTATTAAATAAATTACGCTCAAGCGAATCGAAGTACGTTAAAATGGGGGTAATATTAAAATAGAGTGTTAAATTAAATATTAGGGAGTTATGACGCATTTTCTAAGTAAGAAGAATGAATAAATAACTAGTAATTGAGAAAAATAAGTATAGGTATAATTAAGTAACTAATCACAATAATAATTAAATAAATAAACACCAAAATAACTATTCATTAAAGAGTGATCCTGAAAAATAGTATTCAGATTAATCCCCTAAAGGCTCCGAGGAGAAGCATTAGAAGCATAGTGTTAAAGAAATAGTGGATTGGTACTAAGGGGCGAATAAAAATTAAGATATATACCCAGCCATGCATTGGAGCAAGGCTGGGCAAATTCGATGGCTGGTGGGCCGAAAATCCGTCCAAAGTTTGAACTCCAGCCGGATTACGAGAGAAAGTCCAATCACCAACCACATGAAAATCTTAATACTAATTACACATCTAACCTAATTTTAATATGAAATTTCTTCAATATTGACAGGAAATTATAATTGAAGTACTATAATGTGTGTACTATTTATTCGGTCATACATAATATTTTAACTATTTATATTTTGATAAATATATTTTCTTAAACGCTTCGTGTCTGGATTAAAACTTAGTGCGGGTAAGATGCATCGTTCAATCATTATGGACCACCAACGTCCACAGGTTTACATTAGAGGAAGTATACTAGAGTAATGAATGTTATTATTCTAGGTTCAACAAAATAGTTTCGTACCTCCTCTATCTTGAAGATGAACCAATACAATAAGACAGTGGTTTACAATGTTATATACCAAAAGAAAAAAAAATTGCAATATATTTTAAAAGGATGTACTGTACAACATTACTGTAAAATGGTTTTAATAGCAATTCTAAATACATAATTTATAATAATTAGACAAAAAAACAGTGCTAGTAAACTTAATTCATTTAAACTTTTGTATCCAGCAAGGACTAAATCAGCATCCTTCCCATTAAAAATATTGACAATAATATATTTTAATTTATAAATTTAACTGATACGCTGTACAATTAATAATTTAACCCATGCCTTGTACAAATATTATTACTGTTAACTGATTTAAATTAACCGATAATTCACAAGATGAAGCACGTGTTATTATAAAATACATAAATCAATACAAACGTCAAGATAACTTTCCTATAAAACATGCATAATTTTATATAATTTTCATGCCATTAAAAGGAAAACTCCTGACTTTTTAATTTAGAAATTCAAAAATATATTTCATGATTCCGTAATTTCCTATTAATAGAAAACAATCTATTTGAGAAAAGAAACGTTTGTTAAGATATTTAAAAAAATCCGTCACACTGATTTTTCAATTTGAATATATTATCTCAGATTAGGGGATGGTCTGATGCAGAAGGCAATGGGAAACCACTGCATGTCTTCGTGACCCTCTTATTCCCTTGTTAGGTCCCGTGAAAATCAGATTTACCTGTTCATCAAATCAATATCTTATAAGCAGCACATAAGATTCGGGTGAACCTTTACACTTATAAGTTTACTATCTAAGAGTGGAGTTTTACTGAATGGTGAAAACCAAACAAAAACAAATATTATATTAGATTTAGGGAATAAATGCATAAAACAACAATTGTAAGATATTAAATTTGGGATAGGATTTGTTATTATATATAAAATACATTTTTCTATCTAATTGATAACGGAGATATTTCATTTTTTAGCCTCCCCTCCCCCTCAAAACTCCTACTGGTATGATTCCAACCATCAACTAACTTAACCTTTCATTTAAATATATATAAATAAATATCAACAATCAACAACTATGACCACTTGAAGGTCAATGGCAAATATAATAATATACAATAATTTATAATAGGAAGAATCATAATAGCTGATTTCCCGTAAGTGAAATCTCCTAAATAGCAGGCAAGCAAGCAGCTGAAGATCATATCTGGTTTCTTCATACATTTGTAAAGAATAGGTTTTGGTAGGAAGAAACCTCATTTGTAAGTTTAATACGAAAGGAGGTATTTACAATGTCTGATAAGCATTTTTTGATGAATGTCCAGTACACAGGCAACTAACTCTTGGGAGTTTGTGGGAAGAAGACAAATTTAGCTAGGCTTTAATGAACATTTAATGAAAGGTCCAACATTTTCTTCCTCAGGTCGTATGAAATGTATGATATCTATTTCACTCAGAGTGCATAATCAAACGGGAAATTATCAGTATAAAATACTGTTTAGTGAAAAAATAGTCAAAAATGAAAAAATTAAAATAATTATTTCAATATCTTCATACTTTTAATTTGAAAAGCTATACAATACGTTTTATATACTATTATGAATATTACACTTTTAATTATAATTATCTCTCTTAAAGAAAACCAAGTAAACATGAATAAAAACAAATTTAACTCAGAATCGAGAAGTATTAATAACTTCAATAATATAATAGAGAGTTAAGGGTTGACAAGAAAAAATAAAACTAACCTTATTAGTGTTGTATAAATATTTAAAGAATTTCACTCATATTCCAAAAAGAAGTCCTGAAAACTGCACCTGACCTTAAAATTCTTGAGATCAGGAAATCCTATAGAAAATAAAACATCCATGTTACATTTATTGTCAGGTGGAATTTCCTGACTAAGAATGGGTAATAAAAAATATAAATATAATTAAAAACAATAAAAAGCGAGAATAGCTCCGATTTAATTTCTTAAAAAATGAATTCCAAACAACACTTCTTCCATCCCAGGTTTTTTTTAATGAATGAACACTAACGAGATCATCAGCCACTTATTTACATAAGTAATTCTTGGCAGCAAGCCACTAAGAATTCAAGGACAAATCCTCGGTACAGAACCATTGTTAAATTGAATTAAGTTACTGAAGGATATTATATTAAATGCAAACATATTTTAAAATAAACTGTAAATAGTTGAAATATTTTAATTAATACAGCTACAACAGACGGTAAGGATAGACACGGTTATTTTCGTTATTATCACGACGAATCTCATTCTTCACACATTTTTTAAAATGTAAATCCTTCATTCAGGATAGAAGGAATGTACTTCAATTGGTGTTTTGTGGAAAACTAAATAACTGATATGCAAAACAGTTTCTGCTTCTCAACAAACAAAAAACACCCTGGCTAGAAAAGAGTGGTAACCTGTAGATAAACCGTTTCAATTAGTTATAGTAGCAAAAAGGGGGCATTAATAAAAAATAATAATAACAAAAAAAAACCTTAATTAAACCCCGATCCTTAGAGATTTTAGCTGGAAAGGCAGAACAATTATAGATTTGAAAAGCACGAACGTCGGTGCGATACATAAGTAGAACAGTGCGGGGTTTAACTGAAAGCTGAAAACGCCCAAGTAAAATTAACTCAGTACATACTCGAGTTAATACAAAACGCACAGAAAACAATTCAGGTTGGTTACATAACATTTTCGATCCTCCTCATAATAAAAGAGAAATCTACAAATGAACATTTTACCCTTAATCTAAGCCAATTCTTCTATACGATTTCGGACTTTAATGGACTTGGTCCTAATTTTCACATGAAACATGTATGTTTCGATTATGGTAATTAAACAAACATTATGGCTGCTAGGATATTGCTAACTAAAATCTCAATTGATGGATGGTGTATATTCAATAGATTCCCTAATGAGAACCCTAAGGTATATTAGAACTTAGAAAGCCGAAAACGAAAAAATGATATACTCCGTTAATATTAGAATGGAGTTGAGAAAGCATGTATGCCATTTTTTGACCCGACTAAGGATTTTAACATATTAGAACATTCTCATTTTAGGACCTATTCTAAGTACGATAGATGGACATTTGAAGAAATATTTCGGAAATATCGTAATGAATAAACTTCAATGGCATATTGATTTCTATTTAGGGAAATCTGCTGAAAGTAAGGTCATGGGATTTAAGCTTGAACCATACTTTTATAATTGAAGCCAAAAATCGTTGTCTTGCCACAATTCATGTTTATAGAGGGAAGAATATTTTTACATTTAGAGTAACCTAGGCTGGTTCGATTGCTCCAAGGTGATCGATCTATTGTTTGCAGAAGCTGAATATTCAAATATTGAAACAGATATGAATTTCATTTTGCTCTTACGTGTGCCAGTCTGTAATAAGCCTGTATTCGGTTAGAAATAGGACGTTCCATTATTTGTAGTATTAAATAAAGATCAGTTCTGGAATTCTTGTACAGTTTTTTTTCTAGTAAATGTGTTTGGCTCTTTTTGCAGGGGAGGGGGGTAAATTTCATTGCGACAATCTGCATCCTCAAAAGCACAACAATTACTCTAATTTTAAATTAAAACATTTTTTTTTTAATTTACTAAAGCTCTCACAGTTAAAGGGGGGGGGCTATATGCGCAGTGTTCAAGTTATTGAAGAAAAAAAAATGACTCATGTTTAGTCACGATAAAATTACTGCTTTTGTATCCACAGTTGTTTTTAACTTATTGGACGTATTGTTGTATATTTGACATTTATAAATCACTTCGTGACCACAAATTTATTCAAACCGAGTTCTCCCTGAAGGTAAAACACATTTGCTACTTAACGGACTTAAATATATTAGTCGCACTGCTCTAAAGCCTACTGATTAGAAGCTCAAATAGTAGTTAGGACATGGTTTGCCTACACACCATTATGGATTGAAGCTAATGGCTAGGTGTAATTTAATTTTAGTTCTAGTTATGATCCTGATGAGGCACCATGATAGTATTACAATAATATGTTTAAAACCGTTAAGTGCTGGAAAATTATTATAAAACTAATCTTGGTACTAATATAACGTTCTATAGACTGGTCGACAAGGTTTCTTCACAAGAAATCAGATTAGTGAATCTAGTGCAGTTTTTCATACTGAATATGTCATAATGACTCCACGAGACACAGTTTTTTTGTGACAGCTACTTTTTAAAATCTGATTTTAGCGTTTTCCCTCCTGTCATTGAAACCTTTACCTCATATGTAGCGAGTTTATCCAAGATGTATTTAAGAAAATATTCTTTGTAATATTATGCTGAAGCACCATAAAACAAGGCTGTAGGAGGTTCATCCATGTTTGGAGATGATCAGACCTGTTCATCTGGTATTGTGATGTGTCAGTATTGAAATGACTGAGATTGTTCAGTTGCGAAATATTTCCTTCCTTTCTTACCTGTTGTAACAAAACATATAGTTAAGAATCCGAATTTGCCCTCCCTTAGGTGATTACACTGAATCTGACCTAACTGAAACTGAAAATGCTTCAGACGACAATAAAAATGATCCTACATTTGAGGCCAATACCTGTTCATCAGAACCCTACATTCCAAATCAGAAAGACCTTAATGAGGTGATTAAGGATTTAAATAAACATTAAGCTGAAGGTTTAACTACCAGAATCAAAGGGTGGATTCTACTACAAAAAGAAGTAAGAATATGTAGTTATCAGTGATTTCAAGGGGATTTTGTTCAGTTATGGGAACTCTTGGCCATCAACGCCAGTCAGATGTTTGTCGAAGGACTGTTAAATCCACAGGAGAAAGCCGCCTGGCTGTCTTTCAATGTTTCAATTTTCTTGGAAATCATAAAGCACAAAACTATCGTGACACAGTAACTGATCTTCTGCATTCTTATAAAGATATGGGATGCAACATGTCTTTAAAATTTCACTTTTTGGACTTTCACTTAGACATCTCCTCGAAAATCTTGGAGCTATCAGTGATGCACGTTGAGTGTTTTCATCAGCAAATTTCTACTATGGAAAAGAGGTGCCAACGCAAGTGGAGTTCCAGTATGTTTGCTGAGTACTGTTGGACCAAGAAGTGAGACGTTCCAGATGTAAAATATTCCCGAATGTCACTATCTACCACTTTCTAGGTAAGTCGGAATGAGTGGTTATAATTTTGAGTTAGATCGATTTTGTTTTGAATATTATAAAGTTGAAATGAGTATAACACAAAACTCCTGCCCTATAGAGAAAAACTAAAGTTATATTCGAATTCAGCACGAAAAATACTTCTAGAAAATGTTATTTTAGTTCTTGTGAAAGAAAAAAAACTCATTTTTGCCGAATAGTCCAATTAGTGTCCCTTACATCTATATATATATATATATATATATATATAAACTAGCTCAGATACCCGGCTTCGCCCGGGAATTGATTTGAGGCTGAATGGTAATGGTATTTTTTTGGCAAGGCTTTAATTTGCGCAATATTTTGACATTTACCCGTCCCAGTGTTTAGGGTTAATACTCGTTGTTGGCATTCGTTAATAATAAAATTAATTTTTTATGTATGTCTTCACTGCCCTCCAAATTGTCATATTTCCCGTCTCTTGTGCATTATGCATAGATTTCAGTTATTAAGGACAAAATATTAACAAAGATTTGAATTAATTTTTCCAGGTGAGATACCTCATAGTTCAAATTGGAATGAATTGTTGAGCATATCAGTATGTCTACGCAAATTACTTGTTCCACACATTTTTCCTCTCTAAATTTATAAAAAAAAAAAAAAAAAAAAAAAGAAAAAAAAAAGGAAAAAAAAAAAAAAAAGTTAATCTAAATAACAAAGTAAACAACTTTTGTTATGTGCATGTTTGTCGAAAAACATATAGACAATGAAATATCGCAAATTTTTATTTCAGGCCTCCCTTATAACCCCCACTCCCGATCTAACCCAAAAATTTTAATATAGCCTATAATCATGGAAGAATTAATGCTAATTGACATACCGAGTTTTATTAGTTCGGTTTAATCGTTAGCGCCCAAAGAAATAGTTGACTCCCGCTTTAGTTTATAGTTTATATCTCGTTTACACTTTGTTAAAAGATAAAAATGAATATGACAAAAGTTACTCTAAATAACAAAATAAACAACTTTTGTTATGTTCATATTTGCCGAAAAACGAATAGAAAACGAAATACCACTATTTTTAAATTCATGCCTCCCTTACAACCCCCACTCCTGCCCGTCCCTAGAAATGTTGGTATGGCTTGTTATAATGAAAGCGTTAGTGCTAATACACATACCGAGTTTTATTTATTTCGGTTCGGTCTTTTGTCCCAAATAAAATTGTTCACTTCCGCTATAGGTTTTAGCGTATAACTCATTTATACTTCCGTATACGGCAAAAGTGCATATGACAAAAGTTACTCTAAATTACAAAATAAACAACTTTGGTTATGGGCATATTTGCTGAAAAAGCAATAGGAAACGAAATATCGCTATTTTTAATTTCAGGCCTCCCTTATAACCCCCACTCCTGTTTGTCTTAGAGAATATTAATATAACCTAAAGTCTAAGTTGGGCTAGTAGTAATATACATACCAAGTTTCATAAAATTCGGTCCAGCCGTTTATGCGTGAAAAGGTAACAAACAAACAAACAAATAAACAAACAAACAGACACCAAAGAAACAAAATGCAGTTATGGTGTCTATGACATGTGAAACGAAAAGTTATCGTGAAATTTCGCGAAAAAAATCAATGTACAGACAGAGGTTACAATATATATATATATATATATATATATATATCTATATATATATACATATATATAATTGTAACCTCTGTCTGTACATTGATTTTTTTTCTCGAAATTTCACGATAACTTTTCGTTTGACATGTCATAGACACCATAACTGCATTTTGTTTCTTTGGTGTCTGTTTGTTTGTTAGCTTTTCACGCATAAACGGCTGAACCGAATTTTATGAAGCTTAGTATGTATATTACTACTAACCCAACTTAAATTTTAGGCTATGTTAAAATTCTCTGAGACGAACAGGAGTGGGGGTTATAAGGGAGGCAAGAAATTAAAAATTGCAATATTTCGTTTCCTATTGCTTTTTCGGCAAATATACACATAATAAAAGTTGTTTATTTTGGTATTTGGAGTAACTTATGTTATATACACTTTTGTCGTATATCTAAGTTTAAATGAGTTATACGTTAAAAACTACAGCGGAAGTCAACAATTATATTTGTCACAAAAGACTCAACCGAACTAAACAAAACTCGGTACATATGTGAATAAGCAGTAACTCCTCCATGATAATAAACTGTACCAACATTTCTAGGGATCTACAGTTTACAATCGAGACTTTCAAAAGAGTATTTTTAATGGCGGTTATGATGTACCTAAAACAGCTGTCACTGTTGGGCTTTATACCACATCAAGGGGAAAGAAATTTTATTCATACATGGTTTGGATGACAGAATACTTTCTATGATTATAAAAAAAATTATCCCGGCTTCGCTCGGGAAATCATTTAAGGCAGAATGATGATAGTATTTTTTTTGGGCAAGGCTTCAATGTTTACAACTACACTTCCCGTCGGCGCGCATTGTTTTACTGTGAGGGTCAGGCAGGCGACTTATAAATGAGAAATTTTATATTTGAAGAATAAATAAAAATGTGTTCCTAATCTATCCCTTGCCACTTTTTAACTCATCTTTTTGAATACTTCAAACCATAATCTTGAATAGTATTTATTACAATTAAATATCGTCTATAATGAAACTTATTTCCTGTCAAAAACCAATCCGAGCACATACAGTTTAAGCATAGTTTAGCACGTAAGGTTATATTCATAATAGTAGATCTCAGTGGTAATCACTTCCCGTAATGCCCAGCACTTCACAGGAAATTAGTAAACTCAATTAACTCTATTAGCCTCCAGTCTATTTCCGCTCTCGCATTAGAGCTATCAACACTCTTCTCCTTAAATTATTAATTCAAAATGTTATTGTAATAATTTATCTACCTGATTGAATTAAATAATAGTGTTACCCTAAAAATAATTTCAATTATATTCAAAAAGCTAGTCGAGGGGAAGAGATCGTAGCCGTCCCTGCAACCTAAGTAATACTTTAAACACTCATATCGAGTTTAAGAGCATTTTGTCTATTGTCATAATGACATTAACATTTAATTGTTATGATAGTACATATTTGTTTCAATAACATGAAGATATAGGAAATAAGATAGTATATAACCAAAATCAAAGAGTTTGATTCCCTAGTACTTCCCCTATCACTCCTTGAGGAAATTCAGTACGATTTTTTTTTTAAATAATACATTATACAAATTAAATAATAGAAATGCTCTTAAAGTTTAAATTTCTATTGGAAATAAATAACAAAGTTATTTTCTTGGGAAAATAAATAGATGAGGCGAAGGGGAGGGAGATTTATAGTCTCACTAATCCGAATCATACTTAGTACTAAATAATCGAAATAGATAAGGCTAAAACATAACATCATTTGTCATAATATGCCTATATTAAAAACACTTAAATAAGTACTAATAAAATCGTCGACTCCCGCTATAGATTTAGCTTATATCCCGTATTTACTTCATTTTACGATGTAAGTGAATGAAACAAAAGTTGCTCTAAATAACAAAGTAAAACACTTTTGTTATGTGCACCTTTGCCGAAAAACAAATAGAAAATGAAATATCGTGAATTTTTACTTCAGGCCTCC
This sequence comes from Riptortus pedestris, assembly GCA_019009955.1. Taxonomy (NCBI): domain Eukaryota; kingdom Metazoa; phylum Arthropoda; class Insecta; order Hemiptera; family Alydidae; genus Riptortus; species Riptortus pedestris. The sequence goes on along the minus strand of CM032228.1, from coordinate 129,048,391 downwards.
CTTATAACACTCACTCCCGTTCGAACATAAAAATTTTAATATAGCTTATAATCATGGGAAAATTAATGCTAATTGACATACCGAGTTTTGTTAAGTTCGGTTCAATAGTTAGCGCCCAATAAAATAGTCGACTCCCGCTTTAGTTTATAGTATATATCTCGTTTATACATCGTTAAAATTCAAAAATGCATAACAAAAAGTTACTCTAAATAACAAAATAAACAACTTTTGTTAGGTTCATATTTGCGGAAAAACAAATAGAAAACGAAATACCGCTATTTTTAAATTCAGGCCTCCCTTACAACCCCCACTCCTGCCCGTCCCTAGAAATGTAGTATGGCTTATTATAATGAAAGCGTTAGTGCTAATACACATACCGATTTTTATTCATTTCGGTTGGGTCTTTCGTCTCAAATAAAATTGTTCACATTCGTTATAGGTTTTTAGCGTATATCTCGTTTATAATTCAGTATACGAATAAAAAGTATATATAAAAAAAGTTACTCTAAATAAACAAAATAAACAACTTTTGTTATGTTTATATTTGCCGAAAAACCAAATAGGAATTGAAATATCGCTATTTTTAATTTCAGGCTTCCCCTTATAAACCCCCACTCCTGTTCGTCTCAGAGGATATTATAATATAGCCTAAAGTCTAAGTTGGGTTAGTAGTAATATACATACCAAGTTTCATAAAATTCGGTTCAGCCGTTTATGCGTGAAAAGGTAACAAACAAACAAACAAACAAACAAACAAACAAACAAACATACACGAAAGAAACAGAATGCATTTATGGTGTCTATGACATGTGAAACGAAAAGTTATCGTGAAATTTCGAGAAAAAAAATCAATGTACAGACAGAGGTTACAATTATCTATCTATCTATCTA
>CM032228.1:128865000-129042500 GCA_019009955.1 Riptortus pedestris | reverse complement strand
CCTTCTTCATTTATATTTTATAGACAACTACCCCCTGAAAGCTGAATGTAAATTTGCATTTTCAACGAGGAGTGTGACTTAAATCCGAAGACAAAACGTATGATTTTATTGGAAACATGTAAAGCATAGTGTTAAGAATACACGTAAATAGTGTTTCCCCCAAAACGTTATTTCCGTTCATGAATTTCTAATTTTGTTTGTTGTTGGCATTATATTTCATCTAACAAAATTGAAAAACTGTGTGTGCTAAAAACCATTTTATACTTTTCTACCACGTGATAGGAATGAGGTGATAGTCAAATTCTATAATCAAAATGCTTTCGGTCAAATTCTTTTAAAAGAGAAAATAAAATGTAAGTAGCAAATTGTGTTTAACATATATTTATCAGCCCTAAAGAGATGGACACAAAAGTTATGTTGGTTATTAAATAGAATTTTGTGTTTAATCGGTCCTGGTTAAGTCTTTAATCCTTAACTAGTCATATTTATCAGAAAGAGAACAGTTCGAACAACAATTGTTCACTCAGTTGTTATTCCTCTTTCAAATCATTATCTGTGCTTCTCTTTTAAAACGAAGTAAGCAAAAGTTTAAATTCGTGTGCTTTTATGGCATTATTGGAAGTAAACATTTATTGGAGAGATGATTTAACACACAGCAGTCGTATGTCGAGTAGAGGCATGTCAACAACAGCTAACCAGTCCTGAAGACACATGTGTTCTTAATGAATAATAATTTGTGATGAGAAATGGGTGGGTCTTAGCTGCTATCCTGACACTCACAAGTTGTACTTAACACCAAATCAGTTACCGAATCCTGTTGTGAGATATAATAGATTCGCCCATAAAGTTATGTTCTGTGATGCGCGCCACCTGCTGGTCGCGCTATAAAAGCAGAACTTCATTCTCAGCAACAGGTGCGGAGCGGGTGTATGAAGATCTGGATCGGAAATATCATGCTCTGGTCAATCGGAAGAGAGTTTTTGTACAAGATAATGCTCGCCCATCATACATCTAGAATAGCTTTAGATAAAATTGGATAGTCTAGAACATATCACATTCTCCATACAGACCTCTGAAAATTGGATGAAGACGGTGTTCGTAAGCTCTTCGGGCCAAATGATAATATAAAGACTGGTGCTTGGGAGGTCTTCAAGAGTTGGCTGATAGGTTGCTCAAGTCCATAGGTTATATTCAGAGGATTGAGCTGTAAGTTGTTCTTTATAAAATACTACAATTTTATTGTCCTGTACAAATACGGACCACACTTTTGTGGCATCCTCTGTAAAAAGTTGTATAGATTTATTAATTGTAAAACTTTGACCTCCGAATTCCATTTGCCAAATAGAATTTATTAATATTCCTTATAGAAGCATCAATAAGATTGAGCAATTTTTTGTATATGTTCAAAGGTGTGAATATTCTTTATATTGGATATGCATGTGAGTGTATTTTATTACACGGACATAACAAGGAAATAATTGTATAGAAATGCTATTTGTGAGCTGTACAAAAATGAAAGGAGTTAAGTTAGACTAAAATTTATATTTCTGCAACGAAAAATGTTTCTTTTAACGTCCACCGACAAGTAACAGGAGCTAGCTATTCATTTATATGTCATATTACTCGTGATAATTTAAGAATTATAATTATTATTATTTACTAACGTCCACTTTTTGCAACTAAGGCTAATTGGGACGGGTTATCTACAGGTTACCACCCTTTTCTAGCCAGGGCGGGGTTAGGATGTTATTTAATGAGTTCCGTCACTAAATAATTTCTTTTGCCCAGGCAAGAATCGAACTCGACACTCTAGGTTTACCATGTGAGATTAACGCCAACGCTAACCACCTCTAACTCACATGGCTAACCTGAGCCCCATTATTGAATTAAAAATGATTTTGTTGACATTGTTTAGGAGGATTAAAGTAATAAATTAAAAAAGAAATAACGTTTATTAACATCCACTTTGTGCTATTATGGCTAATAAATTTAATCATGATTGAGAAAAAGTTAAGTACTATGGTTAATTGGGACGGGTTATCTACAGGTTACCACTCTTTTCTAAACAGGGTAGGACTTAGGATTTCACTTAATGAGTTCCGTCACTAAATAAATTTGTTTTGTCGAGGCGGTAATCGAACTCGCCACACCAAGTCAACCCTTTAACTCGCATAGCTAACCTGAGCTCCTTCGAGGGTTTCATAAGGTCACTAATGAGTTCTATCAGGTGAACGGAAGGCAAAATTAAAAATTTTTGCATTCATATATCTAAACTAATTTATATGACGAAATAATAATCAAAAACAATTTGTTCTATCGTATTTTAACCTTCCATAAAACTAATTTCAACAATGATACACACATTCCTGTCAGTGGTATGCAAGTAAAACATATATCAATGCAATATTCATCCCCTTAATACATATACAAAAAAAAAGTTTATTCTACGAACTCAAATAAATATTATAGGTGACTCCCAAATATAGAAGTTCATCCAAATCACTAGAGTTGATTTCAAGAGATTGAGTAACAAAAGGCAGACAGAAAGACAATCAATTATGAGTTCATTGTTATTAACGACCTCAAACATGAAATCATTTCGCTTGCCAAGTTCAAAAGGAATAGAAACCAAAATGTTAACTATGTGTGCATGTGTATAATTTCATTGCCATAAAACCGCGAAATTTGTCCTCACCTGTGCTAAGTAATGACACGCTAGCTTAGTACTGAGGACCAATTTCGCCAATACACTTGAACCATAAAGGAGTAAGGGACTCTTGGCAAACGGTAATAATCTAATCATATGTCCTACCATAAAAGGCAGCACATACTCACGAGCCATACTCGCGAATGGAAAGTTCTCAACCTACATAGGATAGTGGCTGACAGTTATTTCAGCCATAAGAAGATTCATCACATCATAAATTATACACCGTCGAATGAAATCCACTCAACAATAACATTATTCTATGATTATCAAATACGAATGCAATATACACATATTAATATAGTATTTAAGACGTACCTGGCTTCTAGAAGTGTGGGACCCCTTATTGCTGCCATATTTTGTAGTTTTATTGGAGGCCAAGTATAATTTTCTGTAAACAAAGTCATTGTTAATAAATACAAAACCCACACACACATTTATATATATAATTTTAAGGTTTGTCTGAAATTTTACATAAATTTGAGGAAATGTATATGTATATATATTTATATTTTAACGTTTCGGGTAATTATAAGAAAAATAGGACCGAAATTGGAATTCTTGCATGTTTGAATGTGCGTCTCTTTGTTTCTTAATCACCTGAAAATGGTCGAATGATTCCAATAGACTTTTATTTTTGGGAGTCAACTGTTTTAAGATATGATGAAATACAATATAATAGAATTAGAATTTTCAACAAAATAAATAGTTCTTGGCTTCGAACTATAACCTAGTAGAACTCGTAACGAAGTATTAGGGATATCAATTGCAAAATTGCACGTGGGAAATGTGCTTAATTTACGCGGCTCTTGCACGACGTAGCGATCATTGAGTTAAATAATTTTTTAAGAACATGATAAAATTGATTTTACAATACAAAACAAATTCAGTATTGGATCTTAGTACGCAAGCTCATCTTGGCACCACACGTCTCTTGGACTGCTGGAGTTCAATGTCAGTAATGAGACGTTGTATTAAAAAATTGGCTAGGTTTAGTGTAAATAAATGTATCTAAATCCAAAGAAAATACCATAGAGGCTTTTATTATTCATTTGGCATTGTCGAGATCAGAAAAGTAAAACATAGAAAGTCCAAAACAGGTTCATTAGAGTAGGCCCCTAGTTGTGTATTATTTCAGTACTTAATCTGCTAGAAATCTTATTTACGGACGTCCTGTTCAGTGGAGCTCTGGAATTTGTTGTAGTGAGAACCAATATTTTTCCAGGATATGTATATATGTTTTTAAGGTCCTTATTTGGCCAAAAGTCATTAAAAAAGGTGGGTTTAGGAATGCTGTTTAGGCTTTTTGCACACATGAGTTTAAAAAAAAAAAATAGAAAATGCGATTACATCAAAAAAGGTTTATTACAAATGCTCAATAAAGAAGACAATTAATTTTAGGACAATATACTATATAATAATAGTGTTGTTATAATATCGATTTTCCAATTTCAAAGCAAACTAAATTATACATAACAACTTCCTTGAGGGGAAACGCGCGCGCGCCAACACACAAGCACGCACGCACACACATATTTATTTTTTTAAAAGATACTATCCTGGCTTTAATGCTGGTAAGGTACAGGGGGGGGAGAAGGATCCTTGGCTTTAATGCTTTTAGGGATATTGGCAGGAAGAGGAACTTATCTTAAATAAACGAGACTTATTTTCCCCCATGGCCCTGCCACCGTTGTACAAGCTAGTCCTCTCTAGAACTCTTGTAGGTACTGAAGATGAGCTGGTGCTCTTAACGTGAACTAATAACGTTTCGTTAAGATATTTTCCTTTCAATAATTGTCACTTATCTCTCTCACTGACATGCTCTTATTCTTGTAGGTTGGTGAGAGGGAGCATATAAAGAATACATCGGTATGATTTCTTGGCTTGACGAGAAGATACAGGCAGAGCCACCTCTTACACGTCACTTGCCAGCACATGATTTAAAAATATTTCTGGAAGCTGAGAATTTAATAAATATGAGCTCTGAATGCGATCTACTTGAGCTCATCAAAATAAAAATATGTTATAGAAATATTTGTCAAATCTACGATACAAAGAAACAATTTAACTGTTAAAGAATTATCTGAGAAACGAAATACGTGCTCTCATAGCTTGGGTGGAAGGGAGGATACGGGTGGGACTCGAAGTACAACAACCTTGGCGAGTCCATGGGTAGTTCCATACGAACTAGGGAAGAGTTGCGCAGTGCGAGGTAATAAATATCCGTCCCGCAGGGGCTGCGTTAACTAAGCAGATTTCCCTCGTGCGTCACCCCATAATGTGCATTTCCCTCAAAACGTAAAAGTCCAATGAGAACAATATTTGGTATTTAGGCTTCAAATAATGTGTCTCATAATATAAAAGCTTATTGTTAATATAGCATTAGTAGGAGTTGGGGTTTACAGAAGGCCGAAAACTAAAAAAATGCAAATATCTCGGTTAATAATTAAGATAATGAAAAAAATGTAAATAACAACATTTATTGAACTTTACATTTCCAATACAATTGGTTCTGTACAATTTTTCGATCCGGCACATAATAACGGAGATATTTTGAAGTTTCGAAATTCCTACCCAACCCCCCCCCCCGCCCCCTACTGGTCCGATTTCAGCCATTAACGAACTTGATCTTTCTTTTTACATAAAGCGACTAAATATCAAGTTTGATAACGATTAAACAAAAATCGACTACTAGAGCGTTAACAGACACACACACACACCACACACACTCACATATATATATATATATATATATATATATATATAAATTTAGAACGGACATATTTTCGTCATCTCCTAGGTAAGATCGATGGACATTTGAAGAAACATTTTGAAAATCCCATCATGAGTACAACCTCAAAAGCTGATTTCCCCTAAGGGAAATTTGCTAAAAGGGATCACAAATTTAAAAGGCATTAATTTTATTATTAATTAACAGCCCAAATAATATGTATTTACATTTGTAAATACATCGCTGATAAAAATTCTATTAGGAAATGTTACGATTGTATGTTGCAATTTATGCTTTGAACGGACCTCATTTTCGTCACCTGCCGGGTAGGATCGATAGACATTTGAAGAAATGTTTCGAAAATCGTGTCATGAGTACATCTCAATAGCTGATTTCCCTAAAGAGAAAGCTTCTAAAAGGAATAAGAAAAAGTTTTGATGACATCTTAAGTAAATATTGACTCGAAAATTGGGTTTAAAAAATGATGAAAATATTGTCAATTTCAAAACTTTGATGAACTTTGAACGAAATGTGCAGACTGATGCAGTTATGGAAAATGGTTTTAAAAAAAGTATCTGTATATTTAACGCCTTTTTCTACTATATGGCACCTCCTGTCTTCATTTTTTGTCGTTTCTAATTTTTAAAATTCGAAACTTTAAATAAAATGCACAACTCAAGTTGACGAACTAAACATCATTAGAGGATTGGTATTCTCTTCCATCAAAAGTGAAGGCGCTACATTTTCCGAAAGATAAGAAAGGAATGCTCGACAACAAGAATTATGGATTTCCATTTACAAATGAATAACGATCTCACATAGCTGATATCGAGATAATTCTAATTAAATTAAAAATTTAATTTTCAAAAATAAATGTTTTCCATCATAAGGGCAGATAAGAAGGATGGCAACCCAATAAAGGAGAAATCAACTGAACTATAACTCTAATCTAAGAAGCCTGGAGAAGAGCAACTGGAACAGGATGTGAAAGGGACAGGCGGTGAAGGGGCCAGAAAAATCAAAACCCAGATTCAACCATGAAAGGTTTTGGGCAAAACTGGAGGCATTAATATTCATTTATTAGCTGTACCACTTCTATTAAATAAGTTACCGATGCCATTAAGTATAATTTGGAACCTCGCTCTATTCCAGACCCGATTTCAGCCAATAACAAGTATAACCTTTAGTGCTGAAAGAATCAAAAAACATTTTGAAAACAAGAACGTAAAATATTATTATCACACAACGAATTTGCATTTATCTCGTTTAATACACGTCTCTTGAAAATAATATTGGGTATTAGTTAAGCTTAGAATAAAATTTTTCATGATATAATAGCTAATTGCTAATGTGACATGAGCACGAGGGGGGGGGGTGTGGTTACTAAAAACTGAAAACTAAAAAATGCAAATATCTCGGTTGATACTCAAGATAGGGAAAACATATATACCCGTACACCATTTATAGACCATTACTTTGGCAATAACAATGATTCTGTACACGTAAACATTTTTTAATGGCTAGATTTTAGTCGTTAGCGAAGAACTTGGTCTTTACTATTGTAAAGTATATGTAGTGTTATTATTCTTTTTGGAGTTTCGGTCAATGTTGGTGAAAAAATCTTAGTTAATGCCGATATTTCGAGAATCTTTATTTTCTCTTCTTCAGGGCCAGACTAAAGCTACTTAAAAACTATTACACATAACTATAGCACTCCAAAAAGAATAACAACACCATATATAAATATAACCTGGTCGAAAACATCAACACAAATATATATATAAACATATATATATATATATATATATATATATATATATATGTGTGTGTGTGTGTATGTATATATACATAATTTTGGACGGGCCCCATATTTTCGTCACCTGCTAGATAGAATGAATGTAGATTAGGGGAAATTATTCGAAAATCGCGTCATAAGTACAACCTCAATAACTCTGCTAACACGCATTACAAAAAAAGTCCGTCACGCAGGGGCTGCATAAACTAAGCAGATTTCCCACGTGAAGTTTTACAATAGAGAAATCTGCCTAATAACAACTGTAGTAGTAAGAAACCTCTAAACCTAAAACATTATTTAGGGCGTAATAACCCAGTAGTTTCTAGCCTCAAAAAACAGTTAACCTAACCTCTAAACCTATTCACGAGGGACGAATAGTTATGGAAACGGCCGCCAAAGCTCTCGGCGGAATGTCCGAACATAGCCTACTGGCGACCACACGCAGAATACAAATGCAAATATCTCGGTTAATATTCAAGATACAGAATAAATGTATAGAACAATATTTTTAGTAAATTGAATTTGCAATAAGATTTATTCCATACAATTTTTCGATCCGACGCATAATAACGGAGATATTTTGAATTTTCAAAAATCCCCCTCCCCTCCCACTGGTCCGATTTCAGCCATTAACGAACTTGATCTTCCTTTTTACATAAAATGATTAAATTCCGAGTTTGGTAACGATCAAACAAAAATTGCGACCGCTAGAGCGTTAACAGACAAATATATATATATATATATATATATATATATATATATATACATATTTATATATAAATAAATATATATATATATATATATATATTTATATAATATATAAATATATATATATTTATATATATATAATATATAATTTTGAACGGACCTCATTTTCGTCATCTCCTGGGTAGGATCGATGGACATTTGAAGAAATTTTTCGAAACTCGCATCATGAGTACGACCTCAATAGCTGATTTCCCTCAAGGGAAATCTGCTAAAAAAAGGCCGTCACGCAGGGGCTGCGTAAACTAAGCAGATTTCCCACGTGAAGTTTTACAATAGAGGAATCTGCCTAATAATAACAGTAGTAGGAATGTATCTCTAGACCTATTCACGAGGGACGAATAGTTACGGAAACGGCCGCACTAGCTCTCGGTGGATAGTCCCGAACATAGCCGACCACACACACAATACAAATGCAAATAACTCGGTTAATATTGAAGATACAGAATAAATGTATAGAACAATATATTATATTTATATATATATATAATTTTGAACGGACCTCATTTTCGTCATCTCCTGGGTAGGATCGATGGACATTAGAGGAAATTTTTCAAAACTCGCGTCATGAGTACGACCTCAATAGCCGATTTCCCTTAAGGGAAATCTGCTAAAAATTACAAGTAAGTAATTAAATCTTAGCACTACGTCGTTACGTAACTGGGATGTTTATTTGATGCATTGATGGCGTTATCTAATACTGAAAAAAACTATTTTCTACTTCTCCCTTAGGAGAACAATAAATAAAGAAATATAAAATGTAATCTCCAAAAGAAATATTGAGACATTTATGGTATGATATCTGAAAATCAGGTTAAGTCCTTCTTTATTTCAAGGGCGGCTCCCAAAAGTATAGTAAAGCAACATTTTAACGTCTGTTGTGGACACAATGAATAACATTTTATAATGCATGAAATAATTAACATTTGTTAATATCATATATTATAACAGCAGAGGAGTGATGATTGACCCACTGACATTTATTACTAATCTACGGACAATAAATTCAAGGGAGTTGAGATATATTACGTACTGTTTACTGTTACGGTTAATGACCTGAAAACAGCTGACGTTTTAGGATATCTATGACGGTGTTCGAGGCCAACATTGAGAAGAATAGGAACAAAACAGAATCCAATGTTTTCGATACGGACAGTAGTAGGACGGAAACAGTATAATGGTCTTACCTGTACAGCAAGAGCTAGAATGGCCGACCACAGGGCCACCAGTCAGGCCCCAGGCATTCTGTTAGTATTGTCCAATAATTTTTTTTTTTTAAAAAGGCCATTTAGCAGATTTCCTCTTACGGAAATCAGGTTTTGAGGTTGTACTCATTTCAGGATTTTCAAAAAATGTCTTCATTGTCTATCAACCCTACTGCCAAAAATGAGGTCCGTTAACCCTCCTCTCCCTAACAATAATCTTTATTTATTTGTATGTATGTATGTATACGGATATGGAAATGGATATATATATATATATATATATATATATATATATATATATATATATATATATATATCGGATAGATATGTTAGTCTGTTTATTTTCATGCGGTTGCAATTTTGGTTTGGTCTTTACCAAACTCAATATTTAAAAATTAGATATAAAACTGAAGACCAAGTTTGTTAATAGCTAAATTCGGACAAAGGGCAGGGAGTTCCGGGTGGAGGAGTAAAACATTCGAAAAATATTTCTGTAATTATGAGTCAGATCAAAAAATGTTATAAAACCAATCTTATTTCAAATTCAATTCTCTATTATAAAATCTTGAATAGAAATTGCTGGTATTTCTGATACTTAGTGAGTTATTAGATGAGGGCGAAAATTTTAAACATACAGGAGATTTGTTTAGGAACTTTTTTTGTTTATGACTAAATTATCTAAAAATTAATCTTTTGATAAGAAGCACTGGAACGTAGATATCAATCATATGTCTCTTTCAATTGGAATAATTTTAAAAGAGGTTCAGCAAAATATATCCTACATTAAATTTAATAGGTGCAAGTCAAGTGGTGTCCACATCAAATCTGTTTGAATAACATTTTTACAGGACAAGAATCATTCCCGTAAAGACCATTCTTGCTTGTATTGCTATGTAATACAATCTAAATATGGCAATAATAATCCAAGACTTTTGAAAAATAATCCAGTGGTTGCCACTGACTGCTGTATTGTCATCAACTAAGAAATTGCAAGCTCATATTAGTTTCAGTGATGATTACAGTGGATGAGTGGAGTAGGAGGGACCGCGTAGGCTCACGTCATCTAAGCTCTTCTATTAGGACCACAATTCTGTTCTTCAGTAATAGCAGACTCAGCGCAACTACAAATGATGTTCACATTAAATATACTTCCACTTTCTCAAATGAAGGGAATTCTTTCGATCTCCTACAGCCACACATCAGTAGAAAAATAAAATATAAACTAAAAACAAGTTTCAATTCGCGACCAAATGAGTAGTGTCTTGCAAAATTACATTTACAAGGAAAAAGTATTTTTGATGTAAATTAATAATAACATTACTTGTCCCATTTCAATAAGTGATCTCTAATGGGGGCAAAGTTAAATGGAGAGAAAGCGAATTGCCAACATTGAATGCATATACTAATCAATACGATTGGAATTCTTCAAACTACATTAGTTTACATTCACTCAAGACGTCTTGGTAAATTATTAATTTATTTTTTATTAATAATACTATTTACTTATTAATGTCGTAACTGAGTATTTCTATTTCTGCAAATGTATCTGGTTCTAAACAGATTTTCTAAGAGCTGTATGATGATACACTTGTGATCACAGATCACCACAAATTCTCTATTTTTACATAAAACCCAATGAGAAGAGGGCGGTGGGGGTACTGAAGGCTGAAAACAAGAAAGTACAAATAACTCGATTAATATTTGAGTTACTAAAACAAATGCATAGAAAACATTGGTGCATAGTTTAACAAGATTGTTTATAAAACATTTTACGATCCCATTCATAAAACGGCAATATTCTGAATTTTGGAATTCCGCCCTCTATACCTGTACTATTTATTTCAATTCCGATTTCAGTCAATAGCAAATATGATCTCTACTTAGTGCTGACTGAAACTGGTAAATATAGAGTATGGTATAAGTCAAATAAACATTTTTGAGACAAGAACATAAAATCTTAATCTGTGACGCCAGAGCACAACGAATTTGCATGCTTCTCACAAAGTAAAAGTTCGATTAAAACCATATTTGGAATTTAACCCTGGAATGAAGTGGTTCATGATATAACAGCTAATTCTTAAAATTACATGAGTAGTACTGGGGGTTTACAGATGGCTGAAATCTAAAATATGCGGATATCTCGATCAATGTTTAATATAGAGAAATGATGTACATAACAACATTTATAGAACATTACATTTGCAATAATTGATCCTACTAATAGTAACGCAGATATTTTGAATTTTCGAAATTCTTCCTTTTAAACAACCCGCCCATTAGTCAGATTTTTGCCGTTAAGGAACATGAATTTTGGTTTTACATAGAACGTTTGAATATTGATTTTGGTAACGATCAAAAAAAGATTGCGACGGCTGGAGCGGTAACGTATATACACATTTCATCATCTACTAGATAGAATAGGTGGTCATTTGTGGAGTACTTTTGGAAATCTTGTCATGAGTATAACCTCAATAGGTGCTAACTCAATGTTAGTAATTATGAAATTATTTACTTGTAGGGGCATCATGTTTCCCGTTAAAGATTAAAGGTATTATAAACATAATCAAAATATGAAGTTGAGGATTGGGGTGGGTATTTAGAATGGCCTATTTTTGGCAGCCCTCTAATTCTGGAGGGGGTGGGAATGGGCATGAAGGTAACGAGGCCAAGGAGAGTCCCTGGAGGAGGGAAATCGAACATTACGTACTCCCTACTCCTGACCACATTTCGCTAAGCCAATATTTCGTTTTCACCTCAAATAAGAACTTACTGGCTATACCTGCATGTATAGCACACTTTGCAATGCACGCCATGCCTACTCTATTTAGGCTCCAATTATTACAGAAGTATAGTCAGGTTACAAGCTAAATGTCCATATAATTATAAAAAAAGTCCGTCACGCAGGAGCTGCTTAAACTAAGCAGATTTCCCACGTAAAGTTTTACAATAGAGATATTTCAGAATAGAGAGCCGAACAGTTACGCGAACGGCCCGAACTAGCTCTTGACGGAAACTCACGACTAGACCCGAAGTTAGCCGATCTCATCTCAGAAGCTGAAAACAGAAAAATGCAAATATCTCGGTCAATATTCAAGTTACAGAATAAATGTATATAACATAATTTATAGTAAATTTAATTTGCAATAAGATTGATTCTATATACTTTTTCGATTCGACGTATAGTAACGGAGATATTTCGAATTTTCGAAAATCCTCCCCTCTAACCCCCCCCCCTCCCACTGGTCCGATTTCAGCCATTAACGAACTTGATCTTTATTTTTACATAAAAGGTTTAAATATCAATTTTGGTAAAAATCAAAAGAAAATTACGACCGCTAGAGCGTTAACAGACAAATATATATACATATATATATATATATATATATATATATATATATATATATATATATATATATATAATTTTGAAGGGCCTCATTTTCGTCATCTCCTGGGTAGGAGCGATGGACATTTGAAGAAATTTGTCGAAACTAGCGTCATGAGTACGACCTCAATAGCTGATTTCCCTTAAGGGAAATCTGCTAAAATCTGATGTGGGCACATTTTTCATATCATTTTTAAATCGTGGACATTTTTTATTTCCGCCTTTCTGTAAAGCGCCCCCTCCCCTTAGTCGATTTCGATCGAAAGGGGAGGTGCACGACTAGAGGGTACAAAATGCTTTAAATAAGAATTTTCGACTTTCTAAGCCTAGTCGTTTTTGTTATGCGAGAAATACGTACATACGTCACGGCGGAACAAGTCAAAACGAGTTCAGGGCTGGTTAACACGAATAATTCCTTTGAAATCTAAAAACCCAAAATTTTCTAAATTACAATACTTCATTGCTCTTTACAAAGGAAGTAAAAAAAAAAAACAACAAATTAATTCATGAAAGGCGTACTATGGAAAAGTCAAAATTGGAATTCAATAAATAACATTAATCATATAAAATTACTATCCAAACCTAACAATTACTAATTAATATTTTAACGATCGAATAAAGTAATAAAAAGTCAATAAAACAAATACTAGTTGAGCACTTTAAATTTACTTCGGGGACTATACAAACAACCATCGTGAAATTGGAGGACAGAACTTATATTCAAACTCAACACTAAACATCTGACTCCCACCGGCTCAAGTGATAGTGATATAATGCTGAGGATTAAAGTACAGTGAGTGACGAACATCAATTATTTTTCAAGTTGGAAACTCCTATTGAATCTTAGTAATTAATAAACATGGAATTTTTGCCCGCCGATGCACATAATGCAGAAAAGTATTTTACAACCCGGCGACAATAATTATATAAACAAAATAATCAAAGCATTAATCATGGTGAACAATGGTTAACATAGTGAGAACAATGGCTCTTAATATATTTGAGATGTGCACGAAAAGTTCCTTTGAGACGGAATCGTTTGGCGAACACTGAAGGCGGCTGACTCACAGTTAAACTTGAGTCACCATCTAAAACCCTTTATCATGAGTAATAGAATAGCAGATTTCCCTTAGGGGAAACCTGTTATGCACATTATGTTAAGAGTACCTATTTGTTTTGTTCAAATGTGTGTGGTGAGAATACCACCAGACTGTAATTCTTCGAGCGACGTCACTCGAAAATAAGGGACTATATTAGTTATAAAAATTCAAAAACCTTTTGTAATAATGAAAACTTCAATTAAATAAAATGTCGTCAATGTCATAAGTTACATTTTCACAACATTTGATTATAAAAGATGAATTCAATTCCTCACCTACTAGGACGCATTTATGTACTTAGGCCCCTTGAGCCCTACTTAAGCCCAAAATAAAAAAAATGTGATGTGGGCACCACATGCCTTCCTTCTACTATTAAATTAAATATACAAAATATTGGATCAAAAAATGTCTTAGAACAACTTACAGATTTTTTTATGATTAACACAAATAGTTCAATACAAATGTTTTGTATATCTAATAGGCATGGAGAAATTCGATTTTTTTAAAGTTTCCATCCTCTTGTAAACCCCCCCCCCCCCCTCCTTCAAATAAGAAATCTTAACTTTCTAAGGCAAGTAGCTTTTGAGGGTCCAGAGAAAGTCAAAATATATAATTCCGTTGAAAACTTCGTAAAAGGAAGTAAAATAATGAACCTTGCTATATTTCAAAGGAAAAAACACACTCAACAGTTTCCTCCTAAAAATTATATGTACATATATACATACTCACATAAGCCTTGTCATTGACGGGTTTTAATAGAAATGGTTTCCCGTGTGAATATAAAGATTGGGTTAACTTAAGAAGAAAACATCGTAAATGTGGTAACAGGGCGAATGGAATTCATAAAAGTTTCCCTTTAGAATATACATTTCTTGGTCAACTAAGCTCTGACTCCCATTGTTTTTATGAAATTGTCAATTCTCTGATATACATTATTTGGTATTTTTTTCCAGTAATGCTGATGAATTCGCAATATTTGCATAAGACATATATTTATTTGAACCAATGAAAGAGCATAAATTTAACAAAACTCGTCCAACGCCCATTCTATATCACATGGGTAAACATATTAATAACTAAAAACTCACACACACGCCCAAATAACTATCATTTTTTACGTATTTTTACTTTAACCTTGAATGATTCTATAACGCAATAGAAACGTGTTTACGGGAGGAGGAGCGTTTTCAAGTCCTTTTCACTGTCAAATCACGTGAATGTTGTGGCATTGAAGAAAGACCTTGTTAGAAATGGATGGGATGCAAATCTAGTGTTACTTCCCGATCCCTTGAAGAATATATAACATAATGAAACGCAAAAGGAGCTGAAATTTCACATTGCCACTCAGATTTAAAAACAAAATATACAATGACAATAATATCTTATGTTTCCTCAGAAATAATAAATAATTTAAAACATATCTTAAGCGTGAATTTGTAGGCACTTGGGTAGGCAGTATTTATAGCATACCTTCTAAAAGCAAACATACAGAAAAATTATGTACATCCCCCTTCTAAATGCATTTCCTGAAACAATAACTAGACTAGGTGAAATAACATTTTCAAAAATGCCTCCTACTTTGATTAATTTATTAAAGCACGTACACTGTATAAAAAGCCACAATATGAACGTCTTCTTGAAAATTAAGGGCTATTTACATTTCCTTCACAAAACTTAACAAGAACTTGGTGTTCTTCACGTGAGCAATACCGGGCATAGCCTTTAGATAAAACCAACCTATCAAATTCCTAAGTAATATTTTAGAGAGCCACTCAGCTTAAAGGGCTTAAATGGATTCGTATGAAAATATAGATGGAATAGGAATTCATAAATGTAGGTTATTCCTTTCCCCACCTTTTTTTGCTTTCTCTTTCCAATTCCCCTACATATCAAACATTGCAGGTCAAAACATGGAAATAATAATATTATGCCTACATGAATAAATAGTACAACTATCCGTTTGGCGCTGGATAAACTAAACATATTTCTCTAATTCTGGAATATGACTCGCTGATGACCTAACCTCATCATCTATTCCCTATTTCTCCCGCATTAAAGGCCGGTCCAGACGCTCCGTTTTGCACAATGTTTTGTCTGCGCAGTCTTAAGACGGAATAAAAACGTTGCAATTTGTAGAGCGTCCACACGGCACAGACATATCTGTATATTTTGCTCAGTTTTGTGTGAGATCGTAATGGAGGAGGTACTACTCTGGTCGATTTTCGCGATGTGTCTTCTTAAAAAAAAAAAAGATTGCAACATCTCAGAAGTACCCGGCGTTCCAAGTGGTCGCGGAAGTGTCTTCTAAAAAGGAAGCACTTTTCCCATATCAAATTATAGCGTGAATTACGTGATGAACCTACTGATTGGCGGAACTACTTGCGAATGGACGTTGACACATATACTTATTTATTGGAATTAGTGACACCGCATATCAACAAAGAAAATACTTGCATGAGAACAGCAATATCAGCACATGAAAGGCTATTATTGCCGTGATGAAGCTATGAAAATGATTGCCGTTGCATCAATTTCTTTAAATTTATTTGCTAAACTTTCATACGCCTCCCCCTTCTTATCCCTGTCACTGTATTCTTTTGATTTAACACGCCAAATGCACGGGAAACTTTCATACAGAGCAATAAAATCTGTTTAAAACTCCCTAGAACATTGCCGAAGGTCAGCCATTGTCGCCTGACGAATTGAAACTGAGTATCAAAATGAATCGGAAAACGGTGCTACCGTCCACACACGCCGAATTGTCTGCGCAGTTCAAGGAAATCTATGCTCTCTGGCTCAGCTTTACTAAAACTGTACCGTCTTCGAAATGGGTTCAAAACTGCACAGTTTTCCAGTCCACACGCAACGTTTTATCTGCAACGTTTTGAACTGCGCAGACAAAACGTTCTGCAAAACGGTGCGTCTGGACCGGCCTTAAGATGCCTATATAAACAGGGGTTAAAATGTTAGCTGGGCATGTAATGTTTAGTGATTGAGGTACTTAAAGTGAAAATCTGATAAGTAGAAGACGCGGTTTATGAAAGACTGAAACCAAAAAAAAAAAAAAATACAAATAACTCATAAAGAAAATATGTATAAAACAATAGTTGTAGATAATTATAATTTCAACGAGATTAGGTATATACCTCTATTATCCATTATATAATGGAGGCTTAAGTTAGTTAAGATGTTGGTCTTAATTTCACTTGGTAAACCTAGAGTCATGAGATCGATACTCACCTGGGCAATAGGAATTTATTTACGGACGAAACCCATAGACCCAGCCTGGTCGGAAAAAGGTGGTAACGTGCAGATAACCCGTCCCAATTAGCCTTTGAAGCATAAAGTGGGCGTTAATAAATTACGCAGTTTATAATATTGATTCGATCCTACTCATAGTAACGCAGATATTTCGATTTTTCTATTCTCCCCCTCTAGTCCCCCTTTTCATAAGGCAGATTTCAGCCATTAACCAAAATAGTCTTTAGTTTTCCATGAATCGGTTAAATATCGAATGTGGAGTTGATTCATTAACAATCATGTAGTTTAGGGCGTAAACCCCTAAATGATGACTTCAAACCGAAAATATTTGCATTTACCTCAGGCAGTATAAGTTCAATGAAAACAATATTTTAAATTGGCCCAATACAATTTTGCGGTCAATAACAAAATATAACGGATTTTTGGAACCTATATAAACGTAAATTAAAGTTTGTCTGATTTTCTACTTAAATTGGGCGGGGATTTTTATGCTTGACACCATTCCAAGAACAATGTAATCAAAATTGAAAATCTTGTCTGCATGCCTGTCTGACCGCCCGTTTCTTAGTCGATCAGAAGATTTCTATGAACTTTTATATTTGTGAGGAAAATATCCCAAGGAACAACAAAGGCTACATGAGAATTCGAATTGTCAACTAGGAGAAGAGGGGAAGAATTCAACATGAAAACACATATTCATGAATATAATTGTTAATAAGAATTTTCCTGAAAAACGTCCGTCTCCAGGGGCTGCGTAAACTAAGCAGATTTCTCTCCTGAAGTTTTATAGTAGATAAATCTACATACTGGTAACACAACACCATCGTGAATATTAAGTGAATAAATACAAAAGGTAATAAGAAATCTTTCCGTCAACTTTAATAGTTTCCCGATGCGAAGCATCTGAACTATAAACAACAGGTCTGCCAACCTCTCACCGAAAAGAAAAACAGTTACTGAAATACATCAGAATATAAAATATTAACTTTATTGAAAATCATTTAAACTATCTAGTACTGTAATTTATATAGAATCAGAATACCCTCAATCAATCAAATTTTAGTAGTCCAAGAACTTAAGAGAGGGGTGGTTCACCAGAACATATTTGTATGTTCCTCGTATATTAAGGTCTCTTGAAAACAATATGTGGTATTTAAGCTTCGGATAAAGGGGTTTATTATATAACCGAGTATTGTTTATATAACATGAGTAGAAGTGAGGCTGAAAACTGAAAAATGCAAATATCTCGGTTAATATTCAAGATAGTGAATAAATGTATATAACAATATTTATATTACACTTAATGTTCTTTATGATTGATTTTATACAGTTTTTCGATCCGACGTATTGTAATGGAGATATTTCGAATTTTCAATATTCTCCCTCTCTAGCCCCTCCCTCCCTATATATATATATATATATATATATATATATATATATATATATAATTCTGAACGGACCTCATTTTTAGCAGATTTCCCTTAAGGGAAATCAGCTATTGAGGTCGTACTCATGACGCGAGTTTCGAAAAATTTCTTCAAATGTCCATCGATCCTACCCAGGAGATGACGAAAATGAGGTCCGTTCAAAATTATATATATATATATATATATATATATATATATATATATATATATATATTTGTCTGTTAACGCTCTAGCGGTCGCAATTTTCGTTTGATCGTTACCAAACTCGATATTTAAACGTTTTATGCAAAAATAAAAATCAAGTTCGTTAATGGCTGAAATCGGACCAGTGGGAGGGGGGGTTTAGAGGGGAGGATATTCGAAAATTTGAAATATCTCCGTTACTATACGTCGGATCGAGAAATTATATAGAATCAATCTTATTGCAAATTAAATGTACTATAAATAATGTAAACATGTATTATGTATCTTGAATATTAACCGAGATATTTGCATTTTTCTGTTTTCAGCTTCTGAGATGAGATCGGCTAACTTCGGGTCTAGTCGTGAGTTTCCGCCAAGAGCTAGTTCGGGCCGTTCCCGTAACTGTTTGACTCTCTATTCTGAAATTTCTCTATTGTAAAACTTCACGTGGGAAATCTGCTTAGTTTACGCAGCCCCTGCGTGACGGACTTTTTCGTTATCTCCTAGGTAGGATAGATGGAAATTTGAAGACATTATTCGAAAATCACGTCATGAGTCCAACCTCAATAGCTGATTTCCCATAAGGGAAATCTGCTAAAACGGCAACGAAGAAATCTTATTTAGACGATTTTGATCCTTGCCTTTATTTATGAATTCTGAAATTTTGACTCCCAGCCCAAACTTCTACTCTCTAGATTGGGGGGTTTACTCGTACTTCGGCGTCAAAACATATCTTTGTTAATATTGATTTTGTTCGGAAAAATCTATATAATGAATTGTCTTTAGAATGCATTTACCGGCCACTAAATAGAATTTCTTGAGAGAGCCTGGATAGAATTGTTTATTGTATTTATATCAGGTACTTGAATATAGACAACGTTGACAATTTTATACTTTAATAACACTGCCAGGAGCGATGTTACTTGGATGTCAAAACTTATATTTTCAATATCATCGTTAATATTGATTTTATCGGAAAAATGTAAATAATACATTGTTCTGAAAATTTATTTTTTGGCTCTAATTCGTATAAATTTCAAAATTCTTATTTCGAACTTCCGTTCGCCAAATTGAACTAACTATTCCATGAGAATGGCTCGAGTTAATTGTGAAACTGATGAAATTTCATAAAACATTCTGAATTATGCATTTCATATTTATTTAGGCCATGAATTTTGGCAACATAGGCGTTTTCAACATTGATAAGAGAGAGTGTTTACTTGGAATAAGCTTAATTATATCATTTCTATAGTAACTCAAAAAGATAGCTAATTACTTCCGACTTGAGCTTTTACCTCTAACACTCTTCTATGGAATTACACTAGATGGCAGATTTTTCTACAGACGCTAGGAAGACGCAAACTTCATATTTGGAATGGAAACTGAGTTTGTTTGATTCCATGAACCACCTCATGCCTTAGTGGAATTACAGTAGAATTTTAGGGTATTTTGTTTTCGGAATACAATGATGATGAATCGTTATTTTTGACGGAAAATTAGATTTATTTAAACCCATGAACGATAGTAAAATCATCCATTTTCGTTAAAAGTTATTCCATACTTCAAGTCTAAAACAATAATATGACTGTAATTTGATGAAAATAAAGTGAAATGCTTATATAATCCAATCATTATATTTCGACGGGAAACCATTCATTTATCAATCACAACTTTTCCAAAACATAAATGCGTTTAATTCTCACTTATTACTGTAAAAGATCAGTACATTTGTGTTACACGAAGAATACGACGACGGGAGGATTTTGTTTAAATATTTATTCCAGTCTTTATATTTTCAAGGGGAACGGTTTCTATTTCAGACCGTCAACGATGGGTAACAAAGCTAGTTAAATATAATAGAACTTACTCCTTCGTAGGAGCCTTATTATCGTTGGACTTTTAAACAATGTTTTAAATAGCATATCACGTGTACAACCTCAAAAACTCATTGCCTCTTAGGAAATCCGCTAAAAACAAATTACGAAGATCGGATATCAGAAAAAAGAGCCTTTGGTGTCATGAAGTTTGATTTGTCTAATAATTAGAAATTACCATAATTGTAAATATCTACACCGGCTTTAAATAACACTTGAAATTTAAGATGGATATAACATCTTCAGTGATATAATAAAAGTCGAAATGATAATGGCAAGAGAAGAGATGGGGGTTTACTGAATGTTAGACGTTAAATTATAAATAATTTAAACTCGCTTAATATTCCAGTAAAGAAAAATAGAACATAACTTTAACAATAAGATTGGGCATACAACTATTTCGATAAGATGCTTAAAGAAGAAATTAAAATTCTACCTTCTCTAATCCCCCATTTATAATTTATCCGATTTGGGACCATCTTTACTTTTAAAAGGAATTGCTTATTACAAAGTATAGCAATGCTCAAATTTAAATAATGGCCTCCAAAATACTACGTGACTAGAAGGTTTCAAGGAAGCCATTGATAAGATTATTAAGTTCTCTACAAAATAAGGGTCTCCAAAGGTTATGTAGCGTACGACATAACCAGGAATGTTAATTTAATTTATTTAATGGATATCTCATTAGTTAGTTATTGTATACTACTTAAATGGAAGTTTTAATCTTATTGCTTTAGTGTTGCTCATAAACATGAGTCTGTGAATAAAAAAATATATATATATATATATATATATATATATATATATTTGTTTGTTAACACATCAACTCTTATTTCATCGATATTTAAACGTTTTCTCCAAAACTAACGGCCAGGAACGTTAAAGGACGAGTTCAGGGCAGGAGGAGTAGGCGTGTAAAATACGGCATGCATCTCCATTATTCCAGGTCGGATCAAAATAAATTTCATGCTTGGGTAATCTTCTTACTTAGGATAAATAATATGTAAGAGATCAGCGTGCCTCGCACAACACATAAAATGTATATCGCATATGCCCTGCGTAACGTAGTGTTAGCCGATTTCCCCAAATAGAAATCAACTGACGATGTACTCATGGTGGGATTTACGAAACTTTCCTTTGATGCTCATCGATCCTATTTAGATTATGAAAATGAGGTCTGATCAAAATTATATATATTCACATGCTTGTCTGTTCAAGCGGACGCAATTTTTGTCTTATCGTTACCAAACTCGATATTTAAATGTTTTATGTAAAACTAAAGATCGAGTTCGAAAAATATCATGGAGCCAATCTTTTTAAACTGTTAATTCTCTACAATTGCCCTAACCATTTTCTCTTAACTCAAATATAACGCGAGTAACTCGTCCTTTCTGTTTTCAGCCTTCAATGAACCCCCGCTTTTTATTCATCCAATTTCGACTTAGGAATGAAGTATTTATGATGAGATGACATTACTAGTGAGTCATTCCAGGTGTGAGAAATCTGCTTAAAAACGCAGCTCCTGCGTGACGTACTTTTGTAATTTTATGAAGCACCTCTATACTTATGTTGATTGCAATTGCAGCTCTTATATAGCTCTGAGAAAATAGTCTGAAAAGTTGAGGAAAACTCGGAAATTGAGTTGCTAACATTTCGGACTCGATTTGTCTTTGTCAGAGCACTAGCCATAAATGTCTGTAAAATTTAATCACATCAAAGTAGCATTTAACGTAACAGACAGAAAACGTAAGTACATAAGGGACTCAGGTGAATTAAAAACGTCACTACCTTATGACAAATGCCACAAAATTATGTAATTATGAATAATTCATTTTTTTTTATCTCATCCTAGTTTATGGTTTATCAGGTTCCTATGAACAATAAAACACAAATGTATTCCAACGAAATCATTGCGAAGGTTATGCCTCCCAATTTCTAAGTAACAAAGATTCCACTTTGTGTTCTATTCTTGCACCTATTTTTATACAATAATTGCCGTAGTGATAATTATTACTGTTTCCCTGTAATAGTTTTCGGCCACTACTTGTAAAATTCATCCCTTAAAACACAATAAAACTTACATTCCCCATCAAATGAGGTCAATGATAGTGCATAATATAAAAAATATCTTGTAACCTAAGAGCAATGTAGATAAATAAGATATGGAAATATGAGAGCAAATTCTCACAATATCACAAAGGATTCCTGATTAACAAAACCTGTTGCCACAATGAATTGTTTTTGTAAGTGGCTTAAATGTATTTAATAATTAAAGAATTCATAACGTAGTATAATGAGAATAAGAAAATGTATACTGTTTAATAACAAATTGAGAAGAACAGGCTACAAATGTTACGACATAAACCAAAACATAAAAAAGGGCATATCTCAGATATCTTCATGATAAGCGGCATATCTGTTGTTAGGTTTACATATATAACAGAGCAATGATTCATAACTGTTTTGTTTTGGGATACAAAATATTTTTAGGAACTGTAGGAAAAATATAAAATTTTGGTTGATTGGATGAATACAACCTTGTAAATAGCAGAAACATAATAATAGAGAATTCAGAGAATAACATAGTTATATATACATACGACCAGAGGAAATACTAAAATGAGAACGTATATCATAAAATCAGGAATAAATGACATATAAACAAAGTTTAATAACAAATAGATATACTTATTAAATACATAAGTGAAACAGTCATACATGAAATGAAGCCAAATAAAATAATTATTACAGAAGAGGATAGAATAATATATTTAGCAGAAAGATGATAATGATGGGCATGAGAATAAGGAAGGAAGAAATTCAATGTTTTTTTTCTTTATTTATTTCAAAAATAATTTAAAATTGAAGCTAAGTGATATTAATGTAGGAGTTAGGGGGTACGTCACCTGATTCTGTACCCGAGGATGGCTAGTTGCAAGCTGACAGGACTGTACAGGAGGATCAATCCAGCTGATCATGCAAGGGGAGGGGAGTCAATACGTAGAATAGCTCAGGAGGCGCGCGCACCCCATCAGCTGTCCTTTCACTAGAAACAGCTGTTTTCAAGGACGCCAGTTTCCAGTCCTTCACCAGGTCTCTAAGCGTCAGCCAGTCGACACACAGCAAACTTACCAGTTTCTACTGCACCTTTCAATTAACGTCCCTGTAAAAAATGATAACTTAATTGAGAACTGATGAACAAAATAATGTAGGGGATTATCCTTAATTCAAATCTATGTTATCTATGTTTAACGCCAGTAACAGATTGTTGTATAATTTCTCCTGTTACACTAAAATCATTTTTCCTCACTTCAAATCCTACCAGTATTAAAATCAAAGAGTTTTGCACATACACTCACAATATTGGAGTAATCTTAATCATCAGGAAAAGCTAATAGCTTACACAACTCACTGAAATATAAGGTTAGCAGTGAGAGGACAGAAAGGAAGTCTCCTACCTCTCCTCCTTACGCTCACTGTTGCCTACTAACATCCCACTTTTTAAATTAAATTATGTTAATAATTCTTATTTAATTTTCTTCACAATAAAATGTGTTTGTTGAATTAATTTTCCTATTATAATTACATAAAGTTTTAAATACTTTTAAGGGGAATCTGACATTTCTGATTAATTAATGTTTGGGACAGAGGGGGGGGGGGAGGCATGACAATATACTTTGGTCTTCATTCAACCTGATAATGGCTTTTAAGTTTAATGAAAGTGTATTAATCCATCGAGGTACTAAATTGAATAAATTCATACATGGATACGCATTGATGACTATAACAAATCGTCTATGCAAATTACTTGCTTTATAAATTGCTATACGATAAAGATGTATATAACAAACGTTACTCTAAATATCAAATTAAACATCTTTTGTCATGTGCACGTTCGCCAAAAAACCAACAATAGGAAAAGAAATATGACGATTTTTCATTTCGATCCTCCCAAACAACCCCCCACTCCTGTTCTTTATAATATTGTTGACTTCTACAGTTTTTCGTGTATAGCTCAGTTATACTTCGTTATAAAAGTGAATATAACAAAAGATACTTTAAATAACAAAACAAATAACTTTTGTTATATGCACGTGTGCCGAAAAATGAATAGGTTACAAAATATTGCGATTTTATATTTCTGACCTCCCTTATAACCCCCCACTCCTGTTCGTATCTAGAAATTTTAATATAGCTTATAATCAAATAGGTGTTGATACCAAATCACATACGGAGTTTTGTTAAATTCGGAAGAGTCTTTTATGTCAAATAAAATTGTAAACTCCAGCTTTAGTTTTTAGTGTATATCTCGTTGATACTTTGTTATACAACAAAAGTGAATATTACAAAAGTTACTCTAAATAACTAAATAAACAACTATTGTAATGTACATATTTGCCGAAAAACCAATAAGAAACGAAACATAGCTATTTTTAATTTCAGGCCTCCCTTACAGCCCCCCCCCACTCCTGCTCGTCCCAGGAAATATTGGTACAGCTTATTATCAGGGAGGAGTTAGTGATAATTTACATACCAAGTTTTGTTTAGTTCGGTTGAGTCTTTTGTGGCAAATACAATTGATGACTCCTGCTATAGGTTTTAGCGTATAACTCATTTATACTTCGGCATACGACAAAAGTGTATATAACAAAAGATACTCTAAATAACGAAATAAACAACGTTTGTTATATGCTTATTTGTCGAGAAAGCAAAACGAAATGAAATATCGCTATTTTTTAATTTCAGGCCTCCTTATAACCCCCACTCCTGTCTCAGAATATAGCCTAAAGTCTAAGTTGGGTTAGTAGTAATACACATACCAAGTTTCATAAAATTCCGTTCAGCCGTTTATGCGTGAAAAGGTAACAAACAAACAATGAGACACCAAAGAAACAAATTGCAGATATCGAGTCTGACATGTGAAACGAAAAAGTATCTTGAAATTTTGAAATAAAAATCAAAGTACAGACAGAGGTTACAATTATATATATATATATATATATATATATATATATATATATATATATATATATATATATTACTCTACATGATCCCATTTTAGCCATTAAGGGATTTAATATTTAGTTTTATATGAAATAACTAAATTTTATTTATGTTATCAATTACATAAAAACAGACGATTCTAGAGAATCGCATAAAAAAAAAGTTCATCACACAGGGGATGGAAACTGGAATGGTAAAGATAATGTCATTTCAGATTCTATTCTATTATTTTCATCATCCAAAGCTGAATCCTATGTAAATAAAACCTGAAATGTATGTTGGAAATAAGACATTTAATGATACAAAAGATTAATATGCCTTGAATGTTGTTAGAGAATACTTTGATTTGAAAAACTCAGTCATGCCGGGGTTTCGTAAATTATTGTACTTAAATATTCCTCGAATAGAAACTTCACACTATGACATTACACTTAGTGCTTATGAGCACAGATGACGTCATCTGCACTTTGTAATATGTATTTCTCGCTTTCTAAGAACTCTTTGTGCGCAAGACTTGTAAGCTTAAGTTGGATATGAAAAGTTTAGTGATAATTGCAGCTAGAAGTACAAATCACATTGGCAGGGGCGAGGGTTTAAGGCCAAAAACATAAACATTTTAGTTCAACAAAATTTTGTTTATCGAAATTGCAGTACATTAAATTATCAACAAAACTGCATATATGATATCTTTCAATCCGGCAACTTGCGACGGGAATATTTGGGAGTGTATGATTAAGGCCTTCTTTAGTTTAACATACAAAATTAAATGTCAAGTTTGGTAACGACGAAAGAGAACTTACGGCCACTAGAGCATTAAAAGACAAATTTTATTTAAACCTTTTACATTCCCAATTAGACTGTTTCCAGATGGAATTGTTCCAAGGCATCTTAAGCTATATCCAAATCAAATTCAACTCTTTCCAAACGAAATTAAAGTATTTTTAATTCACTTTTTTCTCAATTCGAATTCAACCTTGACCTTATCTCTTTAAGAGTGAAATTGTAGGTAGATACTTGAATATAATTTTAGTTAAAAAGTTGAGGATTATAGATGATTTTATTTAATGAATCAAACAGTTTACCTTAATGTCTGTTTAGTTTTAAATGTCAATATATTTATTTGGACAGATTTAATAATGAGTGGATCAGCTCAGTTCAAGTGAAGAAGTTCGTACAAGAGTCGTCAAGAGTTTCGGAAGTAGTCATCAAGGTAACCGGGTAATTAGTTCGATTTAAGACAGTACTCCAGAAGATCCTAGACAAAACAAATCACTAGTTCAGAGGGAAGGGCACTGCTGTGTGAATTACAGCTAATACCTGTATTCCATGGATATGAAGGCTTTGTTAAAATACAGTTATATGGAGATGGCCATGATGCGAAGGGGACAGCTAGAATATCGTTCTTGAAGTTATGGATAACAAAATCACTTCTTATAAAATATAAAATAAATTAAATTAAACGAATAGAGGATGGGCGACCATTTATTAGTGAACTCCAGAAGAACTGAAGACTGTTGAGGAAGTGGTTGAAAAAATGAACCTGCCCGGACATTAAAACATATAGACTGCTCTTTCATTAAAGAATATTAATTTAAGCAAATCGAGGATTGATAATCGCTTAAAACGACCATTAAGAAAACATTCAAGAAAGTGGATCTAAACAAAGAAATAAATAAATGACAATAACACGTTCAATGAGTGGGCTCAAGCAGAGGAAAATATATACATACACATTTTATCAGCTCTCATTTAAAATCGTCTCCTTTAGGTTACATTTAGACTTAAAAGAAACGTATCACTAAACATTTTATGTTCAGCTTAACATTCAAGCCCTCGTTACAAGACCACTTATTAAGGAAGAAATAGAAAATAGAATGGCATCATCAGCGTGTTAATCCAGCACATGGGAAAACTGGTTGGTTTACCTCGGCCCTGGGTGAAGTACTTTTGTCTAATTTTAAAACGTTCTGGAAATTTGATCATGTTTAGTAATATACATGTATGTATGTATGTATGTATGTATGTATGTATGTATGTATGTATGTATGTATGTATGTATGTATGTATATATATATATATATATATATATATATATATATATATATATATATATATATATATATGTATATATACATATTAATAATCGTAATAATATGGCTGTTATACGTCAGTCACGTAGGTTTGCCATTTGCTGCTTTGCTATGCTGAAGACGCTATCTAAACATGGCATAATTAAAGCCAGACATAATATTGACTTATCGGTAATGTGAGATACATAGGAGTGGCCCACTGCTCCCAAATAGAGCTTTCTGGGAAAATCTATGCACGTACATAAGGATAATTGACATATTCTGTTCAAATGTTTTAAGAAATGGACACATACCGCCCGCACGCAGTTACAGCATGTCGTTACAGCACTGTGAAAATGAATACTTCAATAAGCACACAGTTCAGTAAATAAAAAAAAAATTCGGATGAATACAAAATGTTAAATGTTAATTGTTAACGTCCACTTTGTTCTCCTAAGGCTAATTGGGACTGGTTATCTACAAGGTCACCACTCTTTTCTAGTCGAGGTGGGACTAAGGATTTTATTTAATGAGTTCGTTATATCACAGCTGTGTAAATTTAATTTATCATGTAGAAATGTACTTCTCTAAAACAATATTATGCAGTGTTTTTGGGACACTACTGGTCATTTTGATGGGTGTCAGGGTTCACTAAGACTGAAAACTAAAACATACCGATAACTCTATTAACATTCGAGTAAAATAAAAATGAATAGGGCAAGAAATGTAAAATATTACATATCTAACAGGATTGGTTACATAACAGTGTTGGAAACGACTCATAAAAATGGAGAAATTTGCAATTATAGGTTTTATCCATTTTTAGCAGATTTCCCTTAAGGGAAATCAGCTATTGAGGTCGTACTCTTGACGCGATTTTCGAAAAAATTCTTCAAATGTCCATATATCCTACCCAGGAGATGAAGAAAATGAGGTCCGTTCAAAACTATATATATGTGTGTGTGTGTGTGTGTGTGTGTGTGTGTCTGTTAACGCTCTAGGGGTCGAAATTTTTGTTTAATCGTCACCAAACTAAGTATTTAATCGTTTTATGTAAAGAGGAAGATCAAGTTCGTTAACGGCTGAAATCGGACCAGTGGGAGGGGGGGGGGTTAGAGGGGGGATTTTCGAAAATTCAAAATATCTCCGTTACTATACGTCAGATCGAAACATGTATAGAACCAATCTTATTGCAACATAAATTTACTATAAATATCGTTATATACATTTATTCTCTATCTTATATATTAACCGAGATATTTGCATTTCTATTAAGTGTAACGGACGAGCTATGGTTACGTAACTGATCGGCACTCGTATGGAGATTTCTCTATTGTATAACTTTACGTGGGGAATCTGCTTAGTTTACGCAGCCCCTGCGTGACGGAGTTTTTTAAGTCTCCGATGCTTGCTTGCCCATCCTGGTCGTTAACGAACCATTAGTTTTTGAAGAAATATGTATGGGCGCGCGTATCTGTGGGTATAGCGCTTATGTGGACTTTATTGAGTTTTTAAATGGGTTTCGTAGGTGTGAACATACATATTCATCAATATCTTCTTTTGTATTGATTTTTTAGATTTCCCTTAAGTCCTTGGACTACTAAAATTTGATTGATTGAGATAAAAAGTATTCTGGCCCATTATAAATTGCAGGTCTAGATATAGTAAATAGTTTCCAATAAAATTAATACGTTATATTCACATATATTACAGTAATTGTTTTTCTTTAGGGTAGGAAGTTGGCAGAACTGTTTGTTTACATTTCAGGTACTTCCCGTCTGGAGGTTTCTTATTATCGTTTGTATTTATTCACTTGATGTTGACAGTGCTATTACCAGTATGTAGATTTACGAGGGAAATCTGCTTAGTTTACGCAGCCCCTGCGTGACGGACTTTTTTCCTTACTGAAGTAACTCATCAGAGGGTATTTATTTTCTGCATGGCCCGTACAATAATGGTGCATCACATGTATTTGTTTTATTTATATTTATATACATATTTGAAAGGATCACATTCAGACAAATTTGTTGGATGAATAGATTTTGATGAATTCTTCGAAAATTAAGCCATGAGTATAATTTTCCCTTAAGAAAATTAACCTGAATATACTTACTTATCTCATTGTATTAGCAATTCAGAATTTGTTACTGCGTGTATAATTTAGGGCTGTTTAAGTGAATTTAAGAACTCACTGAATTTAGATGTGATTTAAGTTATCTGCGGTTTCTTCATTGGAGACATACAACTATAGTCGGTGGTTAGGTAGATATGAGATACATATTTTACCAAATGAGATGGCCGTTGAGCGAGGGCTGATAAGCTTTGAAATCAATATATAGCGGTTCTCTCAGCAAACGCTGTGCTACATCAAAGGCTATGCAAAACCATTGAACCATGAGTTAGACGTTCCTATATCGAATTTCCCGATAGGACTTTACAAGGCCTGCCTGGTTAATATAAATCATTATAACAATTTAAACCTTTTGGAAAATACACTTATTCCATACTTGGTCCTTATTACGTAAATTTGGGGCACATTCCAAATACGTTGTATACGCCTGAAACTAAATCGTTTCATCCTTAACCGTTTGTGATTTTAAAAAAACTTCGTCATAAGAGTCTGCGTAAACGAAGCAGATTTCCTTCCTGCTTCAACTTCCTCTAGTGCTTCCCACTGGTTTCTGTTGCGACATCCCACATACTATTACCTATTTCTTCCGCAATAAGATGCCTAGGCAATCAAAGATGGACTTTAAGACGGACAAAACATTTTTATTGATATAGTTGTTTTAAGTGAAAGTCGAATGAATAGAAATAGGATTAGCTCAAGACTGGAAACTAAAATATTATTTATTAACGACCACCTTTTGCAACTAAGGCTAATTGGGACGGGTTATCTACAGGTTGCCACCCTTTTCTTGCCAGGGTGGGCCTTAGCATGTTGTTTAATGAATTTCGTCACTAAATAATTTCCTTTGCCCAGGCCAGAATCAAACTCGCCACTCTAGGATTATAAACTGAAATATAGAACTTGACTAATATTTTGTTAAGAAAAAAAAAAAAGAATGATGTAAGAATTGTAGAATATTGCATTTTCTAAAGAATTGGTTTGAAACATTTTTAAAAACTATCCATATTGACGAATATATTCAGATTTTGTGCCTTCTCTAAACTCCTACTCCTTCTTGTTCACCATGGATTTTCAAAGTGTGTAAACTTAAGTTTTTACATGACACGGTTAAATAATGATTATGACACCAATCAAATATACATTAAGGTCTCTAAAGCTGGGATGTTTATTGCTGAGGTCACAGCTTGAATTTATTCAAGCTCTCAAGTAATAAAGATCAGATGAAAATAACACACAGAATATTGCAAATGTGACCCGAGTTGGAGTGAGGGTTTACTGATGCCTAAAAACTAAAACAAAGTCCGTCACGCAGGAGCTATGCCAACTAAGCTGATTTCCCAGTTTTTACACACACACACACACATACATATATACACACACACACACACACACACACACACACACACACACACACACACACACACACACACACACACACACACACACACACACATATATATATATATATATATATATTGCTAAAGTTCAATTTAGTCCCCCCTACGCCGCCATCTTGTTTCGTTATAATCCCCGCCCTCGCTTAAAACCACTGATGGCGTATTTTGGAAATTTTAAAGTGTTAAAAAATATAAAGTTAGAACAACAAAACCCCCACCCATAAATATATATATAATACTGTTTTTTTAAACGTTTTATGTTCAAATAAAAAATAAAGATCAAGTTCATTAATGACTGAAATTGGACCTCTGGAAGGAAGGGGTGGATAATATATATATATATATATATATATATATATATATATATATATATATATATATATATGTATGTATAATTTTTCAAAAATCGCGTTATATATATATATATATATATATATATATATATATATATATATATATATAAAATTTGAATGGGACTCATTTCCTACATAGGATCGACAAACATTTTACAACATTTTGCTAAGCAGATTTTGTGCTTCCTGAAACACACATTCACCATTCCTTATTTCGTCGTTATTATATTAGGAAAACAATATGAGAGGCCTTTATATAATGTTTCCATCCGTATCATAATAACGGAGAAATTCATGAATTTATATTAAACACTTTCACTGAACCCCAACCCATGTTTCCATTTCTTCCATTAAGGAACTCATTCTAGAGCGGAATAAATATGGATTATGGAATTGATCAAATAATTATTCAGGCCTCTAATCGATTTAATGTTCGTTTATGACGTCACATAGCAAATTTATCCCTCACAATAATGGAGATATATCTGTCAATTATATGTCTCTTCTAAACCTCCACTAGTAAAGTTTCAATTCGCTGGTTATTTTTTTTTTTGTAAATAATTTTCTATCTTAGGTAAAAACTCAGTAAACTAAGCAGATATCACAACTGTCAAAAATACCACGCTAACGAGGTCATCCCACATTCTAATCCCAATTTCTTCCAAAATATGTAGGATGGAACTGAAAATACTATTTGAGTAAGTGGAGGTGAATATTTTTCAGTTATCATTCCGAGGTTATTCCAAATCTTCGCCCCCCCCCCTTCTAGTTAGATTTAAACAATTAAAGAACTTGATCTTTAGTTTCGCATGAAATGATCAAATATCGGGTCCAGCAAATATCAACCGAAAATAATGGGCTATAGAAAACGCATATAATTTTGTGTGAGTATATACATATGTATATAAATTTGTCTCACCGCTTTGCATGAGTGTGTATATATATAAATTTCAACGAGCCTTATTTTCGTCATCCTCTAGGGAAGATCAATAATCATTAGAAGATATTCTAAATTTCTCCATGGGCACAACCTCAAAGGCCGATTTTTCTTGAGGGAAATCTGCTGATATATGTGATCATGTTGAGTATATTTAAATGCTAGATAGTGAGAAAGGGATCTTTGATTGTTAATCTAAAGAACAATAAGGAGTTGAAAAAGAGAGATGATAGGGGGAAGGTAATCCGGTCATTGGAGGCCTGAGGTTGGTGACCCTAGGAGAAGGCGAGGAGCGGCCCTCCAGGGCTCCCTACCACAGGGAAGCCCTACTACTCACCTCTCGACCAATCATCATCCATCCACCTGTTACATCACTATTTCAGTTTAGCAATAAACAATTTATAGAGCCTACTATTGGACAAGTATAAAGGTTGAATCTACAAACATGAAAAGATGAAACACACACTGGTTAAAAGAGAACTTTGTACCATAGATATATAGGTTTTGGTTATTATTTACAGCCATTTACGTATAGATCTCAAGAGCTAAACATCACCGCCACCGAATTTTCTTTCTCTTTATGAATTCTGAGGAGTTCATTCTGGCAGTAAGACAATGTGGATGAAGTAAAGTAGCCCAACATAGGAAATAGAGGCTCTAACGACTCCTTGCTTACTCTACTAGTGTGAAAAGTGATGAATTTATTTATATATTTTCATATACCATTATTATTATCTATTAACGTCCGTCCACTTTTTGCAACTAAGGCTAACTGGGACGGGTTATTTACTGGTTACCACTCATTTCTAGCCAGTGTGGGACTAAGGATTTTATTTAATGAATTTCGTCACTAAGTAAATTCCCTTGTCCAGGCAGGAATCGAACTCGCCACTCTAGGATTACCATGTGAGATTAAAGGCAACGCTTTAACTCGCATGGCTAACCTGAGCCCCATTATTATGAAATATCCAGTTTAATTACTAGCACTTTTCAAAATAACTATATTTGTATACAATAAACATATTTAATAACAGCAGCGCATGGTTTTAAGTTCTCAGTATTATAACAGATCAGGGTGAAAATGTATTTTAGCCCCCCCCCCCCTTGGTGGCGCACGATGACGACGGCGGCCATTTTGTTTTTCTATCTTTTTTAACACTTTAAAATGTCCAAAATACGCCATCGGTGGTTAAAACCGAGGGGGGGGGGTTTAGTTGTTCTAACTTTATATTTTTTTAACACTTTAAAATTTCCAAAATACGCCAACGGTGGTTTTAAGCGAGGGCGGGGATTATAACGAAACAAGATGGTGGCGAGGCGTAGTGGGGGACTAAACTGCACTTTAGCCCAAATCAGAAACAATTTGTTTATAATACTAAAGAGATTGTAATTGAAATAGTTGTTTTACTGCAATAATGTACTATTTGACTATAAAAAAAAAGTATATCTGTGTGAATGTACATAATCACACACAACATTCTAGTATACTATTAAAACTATAGTTTTAATGACCTCCCCAGAGTGGATGATTCGTTTTGACAAGTGTACAGCTGATCATAACTTTGTAACTAAAAGAAATTGTTCCTGTAGAGGCAGTATATAGGCCCCAAAACATGATGGGCTTTATAAAATACTGACTGCCTAGTCAAAAAGAGTTTATTGATGACCATTGTTATGAAAATATAAAGAATATTTGAATGTTGGGTCCAAGACAACTACAACAAGTGTGAGTGAGTGGGTGGGTGGGTGAGAGTGTGTGTGTGAGAGAGATAGAGAGGGAAAAAAATTGAGGTAAAAATTATATGAACCTGAATTATTACATTATAGAGTGGATAACTAAGTGGACAGATATATAAGTACTGACCAGGAAAAATAAAAATGCAATTCTACCAAAACTGTATAGAATGAATGGAAAATGCCAAAGGCAGATAAAATACTAAAAATAAGTACTTGTATTAAAATAACAAAAATAAATATGTTAAATTATATGAGCAATCACCAGTAAAAAATAGTACAATATTGTTGAAGAGCAGAGTAGTTGGGGAATCAAAGAATAAATATCCCCACTGCATTTAATACTTAAAATATTTCAAAATTTGCTAATAATATAAAAACTCCTTTGATTTTTAATATATACACATGAAACTCAGCATGTAACTTTTTAGAGGAATGGTATAACATATACAGTTTGCTCGCCATATGGAACTAACCCATATGGGTTTTTTAAAGAGAAAAAAACTCAAGCTGGTGGTTATTTCCAATTTTTGGAAGAAGATATGAATGACCCTTTGGAAGCTGTTATTATTCCAAACCAACACTTTTTACCATGAAGCACTGTTTTTCAATTATGCTTTACCAAAAAGAATAAACTAATGTTGTGCAGTTGAATTATATCTATTCAGTAACTTATTTATTATTTACAGGCACTAGTTTATGTCTCTTGGTGACATTAAGTGTTTTGGGTTCAATTCCCACATGAAATGGAATTTATTTAGGATCATAACAATAGATGCAATCCTTAGACTCATCACTAAGGAAAGGGTGGTAATCTTTAGTACAATTGCCCATGAAATGCCAGCGACAGCCACAGAGATTTCGTGGGACATACAGTGGTCACCTGATGTATTCCCTGATGAATTGTGGTGGAATTACTTAAGATTGCTTCCTCTTTATGGTAGTAGCTACTCAATGGTGACAACATTGTTGAGTGGCCATGGGGAAAACAGGTGAACCCTTTAAGCCACCACTACCCACTAGCCTAATTAGAATTAAAAACATAATTAATAATAATTATACAGGCAGTTTAATAATATCTTTAACCCGAACTCATTGTATAGTTTTTAATACTGTTTTGTAAATATATAAAAATACACAGACACACATAATCTTGAATGGACCTTCGGTTTGTCATATCCTATATAGGATCAATGTGTAATTAAAGAAATTATTCGAAAATTGTGACAACATCAATAGCTAATTTCTGCATAAGAGAAATCTGCTAAAACAAATGGTCCCTATTTTTAAGTAACATCCATCTGCTAAGGCTAATTAGGATGGTTCCCTTTTCTAGCCAGGGACTTCCTGTAAATTTAGTTTTTATACAAGTTTTGAAGTAATCGTATGGTTTCAGCCTAAAAAAATATTAAAAGAGTATTCAGGCTTTATACAAATGCATCTGGAAAAAATTAATATTAAACCAAGCTTGAATGAAAACTTGCAACAAACATTAAACATTATTTAACTCTTAGGCTGGCAAGTGAGTTAAGGTATTAGACTTAATAAATTTAGTTTATTTATTGGAAAACACTAAATAAATACCTTATTTACCCTCGCTTGATAAAGTGTAATAGCGAAAGTTAGGCTTTAATAAAGAACAATATAAACAACAACCACAACCACAATTTAAGATAATGAAATCTACTAATCTAATTTATAAAAATGGAACTTTTTTGCTCCTAATTAGGTTAGTAGATTTAATTATCCTAAATTGTGATTGTTGTTGTGAATTTGTTGCCAGGAAATATTCAGTGTTGTTTTAAATTTATTTTTTTCAAAAGTGTTTGTGAATAGAAATTACTGAATGCTTTTCATTATATTTTTAGCCTGCAAAAAAAAAAAAATTAAACTGTAATCTATTGTAAAACAAATAAATTAATATAAGAAACCTCATTCATCCTTGAGGAATTATCCTGTAATATCAGAACACATAAAAACAGAAAACAACTAAAGATTTTGTTAACATATACCCAAATGTATTAATTACCCTTTGAAACGTTTTTTAATGCAAGTTTATATTGATTTAGGGGGGGGGGATTGCAAGCAAAAATACCAAATTGCCTATTTTCTTTTATATTTATTAGAAATTCAGGGCATTTTTCTACATACCAAAAAAAAAAATAAAAAAAAATTAGGTTTTATAACATCTTTTGATCACAAGTACAGGACTGATTTTTTGAACTCCCTTACAACTATAGGACAATCCCATATGGTCAGCATACTGCATAAACTACACTATGACTAAAAAGTTAAATTTCATGATCTATTCATATAAATTTAAAATTGCAAGCCGTACTCTGACATTAGCGATTTTCAACAAAATACTTAAATATTGAAACTTCGAATCCGATATGCAGAGTACACAGGTTTGCTGCAACAAGGGTATTTTATATTTTAACTGAGTATTTAGTATTTCTAAGTTCAAATTACAGTTGTATTTATTTAAGTCACATACTGTCAAATCACATACTTTGTTCCTCATTATGTTAATAATCTCAGATTAAGAAATTCAGACAATAATGAAGAATTTTTCTCAAAGTAACTACAATGTTTTAAAGCCTAATTATAATTATGCTTCTCTTTACTGAATATTTAGAATGATTATGAAGCAATAAGAATATGTGTAAGACTACAGTGTTATGAAATTTGAAGATAATTCGCATAAATAAAATTAAATAAAGAAACTTAAACTAACTGATATACTAAAATAATCATAGGTAAAGTGTGAAAACATACATGGATATTGAAAATCAAAAGAGGACTCAAAAAATAAGCAGAAAATTCCAATAGACAAGTGAATTTCACTTCCATAAATATCTATATTGTAACCCATGATAAAAAAATAATAAATATCCTTTTCCTTTCCAATAAAAAATTAAAATGAATCAATTTATTAAAGAATTATTAATTAAAAAATATAAAGTAACAATGAATAATGATTTTTTTTTAAATGTATGCAGATATATATAAACTTTTTGTCTATAGGAAATTATAAGAATTTTAAACATTTTTGGCCCAGACATTGGTGAATAAAATTGTCAACATACTACCTTCTTTCTAGAGATGAAATGAATATTTTTCAGAGCATTTTTAATATTCTAAAGTAATTGAGTGTAGAAATATTTGAATGAGGTGAGCATTTGAAGATATTTGTTTCATGGTACACATTTTACTTTCTAAAATAGTCTTGATTGCATTACCACCATAGGATTACTCAATAAGGCCACTTGAACAAATAGTAACATACAATAAATCTAAAATTATTCTGAATGTATTTACATATAGTGTTTTGCCAGTGCAAAAGGAATTTAATTACAATAACCTGAGTTATTCGTGCAATATCACTAAGAGCTTATGAGAAATTTCATTTCATTTTCACAACAAATAATAATAATTGCTTTGAAGACCACCAAAGTTAACGAACAAAAGTAGGTTGGATTAAAAAAAAAAAATAGGAAAATATTTAGGGACAACTGTAGAGCTGCAGCCAAGTCAAACAGTACAAACTGAAAAGTGAATATGTGCAAATAAAATATTGTAAAAGTAACTAAAGTTTATATATAATGACCTAATTACATAATTCCTTATTATAATGTGACAAGAAAAAATGAATGATCACCGAAAAACATTATGAAAATAAATGATGAAGAAATTGCAAGGGCGAAGAGTTATCAAATGCAAAAAAGTATAAAACAAAACAAAAAAAAGCTTACCTTCAGCTTGAATTTATTGTCATAAAACACCCCTTTCGCCCTCCAAATTAACGCACATTTCAGTCAAGTTTGGTAACATTTCACACACAAACTGAACTGCGTTTCAGGATAAGTCTGTATGAGTTCGGATGGATTTAATAAAACAGACAAAGAGTGAATATCCTCTGTTGCCAAGTGCATGTTTAGTACTGTCACAGTGAGCAGTCAACAGCCAACCTTACCACTGTCAGCTAACTCAACATTTTGAACACAATTTACTTACATTACTCTAGTTTTAACCATATTACTTCAATACAGATTGGGTTTCAATATTAACAAAGTCTGTTAACAGTTTAAAGTTAATATTTCAAAATAAATAATGTTAAACTCACATTTTACGACTGTGTTTACTTTGCTTAGGTTGGCAACGACCAGCTGGGCGTTTCATCAGCTGTAAAGGTACCCCTATAAATGACAGAAGAAGCTGATTGGTCGGCCCTTTCTTAATATAGGAAGGTGGGGAGAATATCAACAATCCTTCACAAATGCTCACAGCTGTCTGAAATTATAAATGTCAGAAATACACTCAAGCAATGGCGAATATTTACAAGCTAGAGTTGTAATAGATAACAATTTGGGATTAGAAGAATTTTGGTTTGGAGATTTATAACCAAAAGGTCTCATTGCGTACATTTATTTTGAAATATTACGTTATAGTAATACAAAGCATTTTTATAACAAAAAATATTCCTCCTGAGATACTGATTTCTCCCGAGATGCATCATAAGAATTCCTTTTTTAAAAAAAAAAAAAACAATAGCTCTTGTCTGTAGATATTCCTCTTTTCTAAAAGCCCAGTAACACTATAATTCCATTTTTTTTCACATGTTACATACATTGGAATGGACCATTTAAAACAGTAAATTCTTTCCTTGTGGGGTTGATACAGGAAAGAAAATAATCTGTACATAATATTATAAACTGTTTTAAGATTGATACGTATTTATTTTTCATTAATGTTGTATTGTATGTTGGTATCCTCCAAGTCTTTTTGTAAACGGGATAGTCAGATGAGCCATAAAATGTATTTAGTGGCTTGAATAATATCAGGTAGGTAAATAATTACAAGATAACTTGTTTTTTTTTGTTGCTGTAGAGGTCACGTCATTTGAATAGATGACCTATTTCATCCCATACTCTCTTTGAAAACCCTTTCAGTTTTCCAAAGAAACATATTAAGACATTTTTTTTACGCTACTTACAATATTCCTCATATGGAAGTTAAGTTAGCAATTGCAAAATTCTTATTAATTCAAAAAAATAGATATCATCTATAAACAAAAAATATTCGTTCGCCTAAATTATGGTACCAAATTTTATCTTATAATCAACTTATCTACATCAATATTATAAATATGCATAAATAAATTTATAAATTCGACAACATTTCGAATAAACAGTTGATTTGAACAGTTGATACTTTTGAAGAACAAAGGGAGAAATAAAAAAAATTGAGACAATTGATTGTAAAATTTGGAGTTTACATTCTATTTTCATAACAAACATTCACCTCGCTGATAAAATTAATGAATTGTGAGTAGTAGCCAGATAATTACTCGATTTCTTTACTCTTTTATAAAAGAAGAAAAAACTAAATATTAAAATAATTACAGTCACCTAAAAATAATTAAACACGTCACGCAGGTGTGTAAACTGTGCTGATTTTCCACATGCTGCTATACCACTCTGATGACGTCATTCCTTATTCAACCCTTAAGTATTTTTAGCAGATTTCCCTTAAGGGAAATCAGTTATTGAGGTCGTACTCATGACAGAATTTTCGAAATTTTTCTTCAAATGTCCATCGATTCTACCCAGATGACGAAAATGAGGTCCGTTCAACACTGTCTCTATATATATATATATATATATATATATATATATATATATATATATATATATATATATATATATATATATATAAATATAAAATTGTAACCTCTGTCTGTACATTGATTTTTTTCGCGAAATTTCACGATAACTTTTCGTTTCACATGTCATAGAGACCATATCTGCAATTTGATTCTTTCGTGTGTTTGTTACCTTTTCACGCATAAACGGCTGAACCGAATTTTATGAAACTTGGTATGTATATTACTACTAGCCCAACTTAGACTTTAGGCTATATTAATATTCTCTAAGACCAACAGGAGTGGGGGTTATAAGGGAGGCCTGAAATTAAAAATAGCGATATTTCGTTTCCTATTGCTTTTTCAGCAAATATGCACATAACAAAATTTGTTTATTATGTAATTTAGAGTAACTTTGTTATATGCACTTTTGCCGTATACGGAAGTATAAATGAGTTATACGCTAAAAACTATAGCGGGAGTCCACAATTTTATTTGGCACAAAAGACTCAACCGAACTAAACCAAACTCGCTATGTGAATTAATACTAACGATTTCCTTATAATAAGCCATACTAACATTTCTAGGGACGGGCAGGAGTGGGGGTTATAAGGAAGGCCTGAAATTAATAATAGTGATATTTCGTTTCCTATTGCATTTTCGGCAAATATGCACATATCAAAAGTTGTTTATTTTGTTATTTAGAGAAACTTTTTCTTATATACACTATCATCGTATACCGAAGTATAAAGGCATTATACGGTAAAAATTATAGCGGGAGACAACAATTTTATTTGGCACAAAAGACTCAACCGAACTAAATAAAACACTCAGTATGTGTATTAGCACTAACGCCTTCCTTATAATAAACCATGCTAACATTTCTAGGGACGGGCAGGAGTGGGGGAGGCCTGAAATTAATAATAATGATTTCCTATTGGGGTTTCGGCAAATATGCACATAACAAAAGTTGTTTATTCTGTTATTTAGAGAAATTTGCTCAACACTTCTTTTCAATATGAACTACCAGGTACCTCACCTGAAAAAATTAATTCAAATGTATGTCAATATTTTCTCCTTAATAATTCAAATCTATGCATAATGCACAGGAGATGGGAAATATGACAATATGCAGGACAGTGAAGTCTTACATAAAAAAATAATTTTATTATTAACAAATGCCAACAACGGGTATTAACCCTAAACACTGGGACGGGTAAATGTCAAAATATTGTGCAAAGTAAAGCCTTGCCAAAAATATACCATCACCATTCAGCCTCAAATGAATTCCCGAGTGAAGCCGGGTATCTGAGCTAGTATATATATAAAATTATAACCTTTGTCTGTATATTGATTTTTTTCGCGAAATTTCACGATTACTTTTCGTTTCACATGTCATAGACACCATAACTGCATTTTGTTTCTTTCGTGTCTGTTTGTTTGTTTATTACCTTTTCACGCATAAACGGCTGAACCGAATTTTGTGAAACTTGGTATGTATATTACTACTAAACTAACTTAGACTTTAAGCTATATGAATATCTTCTGAGATGAACAGGAGTGGGGGTTTTAAGGGAAGCCTGAAATTAAAAATAGCGATATATCGTTTCCTATTGGTTTTTCGGCAAATATGCACATAACAAAAGTTGTTTATTTTGTTATTTAGAGTAACTTTTGTTATATACATTTTTTTCGTATGCCGGAAGTATAAATGAGTTATATGCTAAAAAACTTTAACGGGAATCAACAATTTTATTTGGTACCAAAGGCTCAACCGAACTAAACAAAATTCCGTGTGTGAATTAACACTAACTCCTTCATGATAATAAGCTGTACCATTATTTCTAGAGACGAGCAGGAGTGGGGGTTGTAAGGGAGGCCTGAAATTAAAAATAGCGATATTTCGTTTCCTATTGGTTTTTTGGCAATTATGCACATAACAAAAGCTGTTTATTTTGTTATATAAAGTAACGTTTGTTACATTCACTTTTGTAGTATAACAAGTATAAACGAGATATACACTGAAA
Source organism: Riptortus pedestris (assembly GCA_019009955.1). Lineage (NCBI taxonomy): Eukaryota > Metazoa > Arthropoda > Insecta > Hemiptera > Alydidae > Riptortus > Riptortus pedestris. The sequence continues at coordinate 129,000,774 of CM032228.1, read as the reverse complement.
ACTAAAACGGTACCCGACAATTGTATTTGGCACTAACGATTGAACGGAACTTAACTCAACTTGGCATGTGAATTAGCATTATTTCTTAAACGATTAAAAGCTTTATTAAAATTTTTAGGTTCAAACGGGAGGGGGGGGGGGTTATAAGAGAAGCCTAAAATAAAAATTCGCAGTATATTACATTTTCTGTTCGGTTTTGAGTCACTGTTAGTCTTTGTAACGTATCAAGGGAAAGGAAGTTTATTTCAAACATAGTTTGGCGGGCAGAACACTTTTATGATTATGAATTATATATGTAAAAAAAAATTACATGCACAGGAGACGGGAAATATAAAAATATTTTGGACAGTAAAGCCTTACGTAATAAATAATTTTATTATTAACAAATCCACGACAACGACGGGTATACATCGGAAAATGTTAAAATATTGTGGAAAGTAAAGGCTTGCCAAAAAAACAAAAAAAACCTCAAATGAATTCCCGAGTGAAGCCGGGAACCTTAGCTAGTATATATATAAAATTGTAACCTCTGTCTGTACACTGATTTTTTTTCTCGAAATTTCATGATACTTTTTCGTTTTACATGTCATAGACACCGTAACTGCATTTTGTTTCTTTCGTTTATGTTTGTTTGTTTGTTACCTTTTCACGCATAAACGGCTGAACCGAATTTTATGAAACTTGGTATGTATATTACTACTAACTTAGACTTTAGGCTATATTAATATTCTCTGAGACGAACAGGAGTGGGGGTTATAAGGGAAGCCTGAAATTAAAAATATCGATATTTCGTTTCCTATTGGTTTTTCGGCAAATATGAACATAACAAAAGTTGTCTATTTTGTTATTTAGTGTAAATTTTGTAATATACACTTTTGTCGTATACCAAAGTATAAATGAGTTATACGCTAAAAATTATAGCGGGAGTCAACAATTTTATTTGGTACAAAATAATCAACCGAACTAAATAAAACTCTGTATGTGTATTAGCACTAACGCCTTCATTATAACAAGCCATACCAACATTTCTAGGGACGGGCAGGAGTGTGGGTTGTAAGGAGGACTGAAATTAAAAATAGCAATATTTCGTTTCCTATTGGTTTTTCCGAAAATATGCACATAACAAAAGTTGAAAAAAACAAAAAAGAAAAGGGGGGGGAAACCTGACAAGAAAGGGTGGTAAACTTTAGTAGACCGTCCCAATTAGCTACAGTAGCACAAAGTTACTGCTGGCACCAGAAGTTAATTATTATTGATTATTTATTTCATCTTACCATATATTTTTATTACAAAGTAAAAATCCGATGAGTAAAAGTCCTTCACGCAGGTGCTGCGTAAACTAAGTAGATTTCCCAAAAATGAAAGCTTACAATAGATTAAAATACTGGTAACACCACCCTGAATATTAAGCAAGTGAATACAAACGGTAATGAGAAATCTTTCAGTCAATATAAATGTTAAAACCCTCTACATCGGGAAGGGTCTGAATTGTAAAGAAACAAGCCAGCCAACCTAGAACTAAATAGATAGATCGAAATATTCTAGACTGGAAAGTAAAACAATTACTGAAATATATCTAAATATAACATAGTTTTATTGAAATCTCTTTACTATAGCTAGTGCTGTAATTTATAATGAATCAGAATAATTTTTATCTCAATCGCTCGAATTTTAGTAATCCTAGAACAAAAGAAGGGGGGGGGGGGGCTCAACAGAACGTATTTGCATATATCTCACGAAGTAAAATTTCAATGAAAAAAATATTTGGTATTTAACCTTGGAATGAAGTTGTTCATGATATAAGAGCTTACTGTTAATATGACATGAGTAGGAGTGAGGGTTTGCTGAGCATCGAAAACTATAAATCCAAATATCTGGATTAATGTTCATGATGCAGAGAATATGTATAAACCAATATTTATAGACCATTGAATTTCCAATAAGATTGGTTCCATACAATGTTTCGATCTGACGTATAGTAACATCAGAGATATTTCGAAATTCCCCCTCTAAACAGCTCCCCCCATTGGTTCGATTTCAGCCATTAACAAATTTGATCTTTATTTTTACATAAAACGTTTAAATATGGAGTTTGGTAAACAACCATATTTAAACGTTTGGTCAAACAAAAATTGCGACTGCTAGAGCGTTAACAGACAAATATATATATATGTGTATATATATATATATATATATATATATATATATATATATATATAAAATTTTGAATGGACCTCACTTTCATCATCTTCTAGGATGGGATCAATGGACATTAGAAGAAATTTTTCGAAAATCGCGTCATGTGTACGATCCCAATAGTTGATTGCACTTAAGGGAAATCTGCTAAAAGTGGGCAAGTATGGAATCAAGAAAGTACGAATAACTCGATTAATATTTGAGCGATGGAAAACATATAGGGAACAAAAATTGTAAACATTCACTAGCGACTCATTATAACGGATATATGAATTTTCTACCCCCCCCCCTCCACTATTCCTTGTCCGGTTTCAGCCATTAACAAATATGATGTTTAGTATAGAAACAATTAAATATCGAGCATGGTATCGGTCAAATTAACATTTTAGCAGATTTCCCTTAAGGGAAATCAGCTATTGAGGTCGTGCTCATGATGTGAGTTTCGAAAAATGTCTTCAAATGTCCATCGATCCTACCCAGGAGATGACGAAAATGAGTTCCGTTGAAAATTATATATATATATGTTTGTTAACGCTCTAGCGGTCGCAATTTTGTTTGATCGTTACCAAACTCGGAATTTAATCGTTTTATGTAAAAAGGAAGATCAAGTTCGTTAATGGCTGAAATCGGACCAGTGGGAGGGGGGGTTTAGAGGGGAGGATTTTTGAAAATTCAAAATATCTCCGTTATTATGCGTCGGATCGAAAAATTGTATAGAATAAACCTTATTGCAAATTCAATTTACTATAAATATTGTTCTATACATTTATTCTGTATCTATATTATTTTGTTATTCTATACATTGTTCTGAATGAATTCCCGAGGGAAGCCGGGTACCTTAGCTAGTATATATATAAAAAAAGTCCGTCACGCAGGTGCTTCGTAAACTAAGCAGATTTCCCCTCGTGAAGTTTTACAATAAAGAAATCTGCCTAATAACAACTGTTGTAGTAAGAAACGTCTAAACCTAAAACATTATTTAGGGCGTAATAACCCAGTAGTTTCTAGCCCCAAAAAACAGTTAACCTAACCTCTAAACCTATTCACGAGGGACGAATAGTTATGGAAACGGCCGCCAGAGCTCTCGGCGGAAAGTCCGAACATAGCCTACTGATGACCACACGCAGAATACAAATGCAAATATCTCGGTTAGTATTCAAGATACTGAATAAATGTATAGAACAATATTTATAGTAAATTTAATTTGCAATAAGATTTCAAAAATCCCCCCTCTAAACCCCCCCTCCCAATGGTCCGATTTCAACCATTAACGAACTTGATCTTCCTTTTTACATAAAACGATTAAATTCCGAGTTTGGTAACGATCAAACAAAAATTGCGACCGCTAGAGCTTTAACAGACAAATATATATATATATATATATATATATATATATATATATATATATATATATATATATATATATATATATATAATTTTGAACGGACCTCATTTTCGTCATCTCCTGGGTAGGTTCGATGGACATTTGAAGAAATTTTTCGAAAATCGCGTCATGAGTACGACCTCAATAGCTGATTTCGGTACTTGTGTATTATATCCACCACATTTTAGTTCCACTAGTTCCACGCTAGAATGCGCTACTGAAGTGCGACGCTAGCTCTCCGAGGCTAATGAGGTTATCTTTTATTGTCGAGAGACAAAAGATTCGTTTCTCGTGGCTGTTTCTGACAGAAACGCCTCTACTCTTCTATAGAAAATAATTCAGAATATAGCAGATGGTAGCACAATATATTCTGATTGCTGGAAAGGCTACCAAACGAATATATTAGAAAGCCAAGGATTCAAACATGCAAAAGTTAATCATAAATATAATTTTATTGACCCCAACACTGGAGCACATACTCAGACAGTGGAGAGAATTTGGGGAAGTGCAGAGTGGCGAAATAAAAAATATCGTGGGACAGCCAGGTATCACCTTGAATCATATTTGGTAGAATTCATATGGCGACAGCACCATGGGAAAGGAAATGAAACCCATTTCAGTGCATTTTAAATTGTATTTCCACACATTTCCCGCCTAAATGTGAATAAAATGTTTTATTTTTAAAAATTGTGTTTTCTTTTATTTATCATTATAATTCCGTAGAAGGTTATAAGGTAAGTATAACCTCCCTTGCGGAGAATGAATCGTACTACTTAAAACAGTAGCGCACTCTAGCGTGGAATTAGTGGAACTAAAATGTGGTGGATATAATACACAAGTACCCTGATTTCCCTTAAGGGAAATCTGCTAATACAAACGTTTGAAGTAATATCCGTCTGATGGGCGGATATTATTATAGACATTTACAGTAATATTAATATAACAGACGGAGTTACTACGTGCCTTTAGAGTAATATCCGTCCCAAAAGCGGGGTGACTTATTTTCAAATTGTAAATTTATAGTCAAACACGAAACTATCACCAAAGGTAAACAAACACAACCAAGGTAATGGATTAACTGAAGCATAGCTGGAAGACGGAGGTTCCAAAATGACAATTACGCTGTCTAGCGGAAAAACTGTTATTCTAACCCGTCCTACAGACGGATATTACCATTTACGGGTTAAAATTTTTAGGATCAAACAGGCGTGGGGGTTATAAGGGAGGCCTGAAATTGGAAATAGCGATATTTCGTTTCGCTTTGGTTTTTCAATGGATGCACGTAACATACGTGGCTTATTGGGTTATTTAATGTAGCTTTTGTTATATATACTTTTTTCGTATACTGAAGTATAAAAGAGATATACGCTAAAACCTATAGCGGAAGTCAACAATTTTATTGGGCGCGAAAAACAACCGAATTAAACAAAACTTGGTATGTGAATTAGCATCCTCTCCTCCATGAAAATAAGCTATGTTAACATTTCTGTTGAAGAGAATGGGGGAGGGTGGTGGTTTAACCTGAAGCCTGTTATCTCATGCACATTACAGAAGGTTTTTATTTGTTATTTAGAATAACCTTTGATGCATCCACTTTGGTCGTTTAACAAAGTATAATCGAGGTATACGCTAAAACTATAGCGGGGGTAACCAATTGTATTAGTACTAATTAATGTTTATTTGTTATAGGCGTAATAATGTTGTTTTCGACTTATATTGTAGTTCTATGTATAATTCGTATTAGTGAGGTTATAAATCTCAAGCGGAAGAGAAAGTCGCACGGAGGCCCGCCCACACAGTTAATTGTATTAACTTATTTCCTGTTATATGCTGGCACTATTAGAATTTCTTTCTATTTATAACCGACTATTTCTGAACTCTGTGTGCTCGGAGTGGGTTTGACAGAAAACGTGTGCACTATAGATACTATTTTATTATAATAAATGTTATCCATGATCATGATTGGAATTATTCACGGTGTATCAAACAGCAGAGAGGGATTGTTTGGGAACTCATTTTAATTTACTTTTTTTAATTAAATTTTCTATTCTATATGCCCCCACAGTTACCCTTATGGATAAATAATACGCCCAGACAGGAAGTATAATTGTACACATTGAAGCCTTGCTATAAAAATACCCTCAATATTCAGCCTCTAATGATTTCCCGAGCGAAGCCGGGTACCTTAGCTAGTATATATATATATATATATATATATATATATATATATATATATATATATATATATATATATATATATATATATATATATACTAGCGGACCCGAAAGAAGTTGTCCTGCAAGATATTTCAAGCGATTAGGATATTAAATTTAATAATATTATGTTTAAAACAAAAACTACTTTACTATACCTCGTTTATACTTTGTTATACGACAAAAGTGAATATAACGAAAATTACCCTAACTAACAAAATAAACAACTTTAATCCTGTGCATATTTGCCGAAAAACCAATAGGAAACGAAATATCGGTATTTTCAATTTTAGGCCTCCCTTACAACCCCAACTCCTACTCCATCTGCCGGGCTGAATGCATCCAGGGCGTCACCCAAATGCATACAAAAAAATTCATTCAAATCGGTCCCGCCGTTTAGGAGTTCAGTGACATACACACGTACAGTAGAATTATATATTTACACACACACAGAATTATATATTATAAACTCACACACACCTCATTTCCGTCGATGGAAATTTGAGACAGACGGAGATTTGAGGACATTATTCGGAAATCGCGCCATAAATACAATCACAATAAATGATTTCCCTTAAGTTAATAATTTTCCTAACAGATGTCTTTTAATATGTATTTTTTCCATATTCCTTATATATAAAGAGAACGTCGATTCACCTATTTGAACTTGAAATTAATCTGAAATAATTAGTTACACTGTTGTCATATCTGCCGGTGGAGACCTTCGTCACTGGCTGATGGTCGAATACAGCTGGCAAGCGCTTTCGATGCAAAGACACCATCTTCAAGCCTGTTAAAAAGTTGTACTCCTTTTTCGAGTACAACTTTTTGACGGGCTTGAAGATGGTGCCATCGCATCGAAAGCGCTTGCCAGCTGTATTCGACCATCAGCCAGTGACGACGGTCTCCGCCGACAGGTATGAAAACAGTATCATTTATACTGGCGGTTCTAACCCTTTATTTGAATTAGTTACCCATTTTTCTTCTTCTGTACAGCCGTTTATTCTTCTATTACAAAATGTCTTGGAATTCCTTAGAAATCGAATTGAAACTTTGATTTTACGGCTCGAAAGCAAACATTTCTGTCTTAGATAAATTTATATAATGTTTATTTGATCATGTAATTCACTATTTCCATTGAAATGACATCTTAGCGGCAACAAGTTAAAGATTATTCAAGAACTGAAGTTGTTTACACAAAATACCATAACGTTCTAACATTTAAAAGTAGTTGTAAATTTAAAATTCTATTAATACCCCGCCATTTGTTGTTTGAACGCAGCATTAATTACTGAAATAATAAAGTTTTTGGAAATAGTTTCCATAGTAATTGCAGTACATAAAAAAATTCAATTTTTTTTTAATTCTAATTTAGTTTTCAAATAACATCAGCACTAGTATATAAAAATTATACAACATTTTTAAAATCTTGTTCGAAGGTTGTAGGTATAGCAGGATTTAACCTTCCTCCATGCTTGCTAACTGATAGATTCTTATTGTATTCGTGTTTCTAGTTGGTTGGTATTACATTTATTTGATTTTTTAGTTGTAAGCTCTTGTTTTTAAAATGAAGCAGTTTTTTTATTATTTTTATAACTGATCCAGTCACTTTACTCTTACATGGTTCATGTCGCGTAAATGACAAAAACTTGGCTTGCAGGTTGAAAGCAAAATGTCTGGTAGGGAAGGCGGAAAAAAGAAACCCTTGAAAGCCCCTAAAAAGGAATCAAAAGCGATGACAGATGACGATGTAGCTGAAAAACAACGGCAGAAAGAGCAACAGAAGGCTTTACAAGAAGCTAAAGCTAGAGCATCTCAAAAGGGGCCTATGGGAGGTGGTGGAATTAAAAAATCAGGGAAAAAGTGAATTTATTCTCTATTGTACTGATAAGGTTGATGTTTGTCAAGATTAAATTTGTTGAAACTGATGTAATAAGTGTTTCAAGCCTTCTTTGTTTAGTACATATTATTATTAATAAGAAGCATCTTTTAAAGTTATTTTTGTTTTGTAAGGACTACTAAGAAAACCATCTTCGTTTTCTATAAGTATATTTTGTTCATTTTTATAAAAACTGACGTTAGTTACTTATGTTTTTGTACTCATTGAGCCATGTATTAATGATTGTAATTTTTCGTTTATGATTCGGACCAACAGTTGCTAGGACTTGATCCTTTTTTTTCTTTTTCTTTTTTTCATATTGATGTATTAATAAAAAATTGTATTTATTTATCTATTTATTTTAAATGAGTTTTATCACATATTAACAGATTCCTAGTTATTAATCAGTTGTTGAGATTATACTCTTGAAACAGGTTCTGGAAAATTTCAATTGCTCCTACCTAGGTGAAACAGTAATGTGATCTGTTCAAATTTTTGTGTGTGTTTATATATATTCTCCTCCTTGTCAAAATTCTGAGAACATGTCAGAGAGGCAAGACGAGGGTAGATTAAAGTTGTAGTCTGCATACTCATACTGTTTAATGCCTATTGTTAGTCAGCTTATGAAGGCTATGGAGGGATGGCTGTCTAACAACTCTAGCCTTGAATAGAGTGTTCTCCACTCATATCTTTATTGGTGTGAAAGGAATTTTCCTCAGGATGTGTTTATTGCTGGATGGTCTGATGCAGAAGACATGGGAAACTACTGTCTCTCTTATTCCCTTGTTCGGTTGCATGAAATTCTGGTTTTCTTGTTGACGAGACCAATTACCAGGTGTAGTCTGTAAATAATACATACATCCTTCCATATATATATATATACACACACACACACTAGCCAAGGTACCCGGCTTTGCTCGGGAGTCATTAATTCTGAATGTTGGTGGCTACACTTCCCGTCTGGGCTGATGGTTTTCCCATAAGGGTCAGGCAGGGGTCTTATAGAATAGAAATTTTGAAGAATAAATGAAAATTAGTTCCTTATCAATTCATCTCCACTGATTGAAAAACCATAAATAATTCAGATTATAATCATGGATAACATTTATTATAATTAAATTGATCTGTAATGTTCATATTTACTGTCAAAAACCAATCTGAGCATAACATTATATGCTTAATAGTAAATGTGCGTAGAAAAAAAATGGAATATTATACAGGAAATTAGTTAATGCAATCAACTGTGCTAGTCTACTGACAACTTCCGCTTCCGGTTGAGTGTTATCAATATTGCTTTACTTAAATACCTATAGTTCATATTGGAAAGAATTGTTGAGCATATCCATATTTCTACGCAAATTACTTGCTTGATACATTGTTACCGAAAAAATGTATAAAATAAAAGTTACTCTAAATAACAAAGTAAACAACTTTTGTTATTAGCACGTTTGCCTTGAAACAAATAAAAAATCGCTATTTTTCATTTCAGGCCTGACTCATAACCCCCACTCCCGTTTGGACCTAAAAATTGTAATATAGCTTATAATCATGGAAGAATTAATGCTAATTCACATACCAAGTTTTGGTAAGTACGGTTCAATCGTTAGTGACCAATACAATTTTTAGCTCCTGCTTTAGTTTTTAGTGTATATCTCGTTTATACTTTGGCATGCGACAAAAGTGAGTATAACAAAAGTTACTTTAAATAAAAAAAATAAACAACTGATAAGGATCATTAAAACGGCTTTTTCCTCTACTATTGTTTTTAATTTTATGCAGAGTGCGCTTTCGGAGTCAGCGCTCCATCGTCAGTGCCTGCTGATTTAGCTGTGTAGCCTGGACAACAACCGCCCGGCGATTTTCTACATAAAATTAAAAACAATAGTAGAGTAGAAGGCCGTTTTAGTGATCCTTATCAATTGGTTCCTCTACCATCCAGCATATTCCAGAGAAAATAAACATTTGTCATGTGCATGTTTGCAGAAAAACTAATAGAAAACGATATACCTCTATTTTTAATTTCAGGCCTCCCTTACAACCCCCACTCCAGCCCGTCCCTAGAAATGTTGGTATGACTTGTTATAATGAAGGCGTTAGTGCTAATACAGGAACGAGTTTTATTTAGTTCGGTTGAGTCTTTTGTGCCAAATAAAATTGTTGACTCCCGCTATAATTTTTAGCGTATAACTCATTTATACTTCGGTATACAACGAAAGTGTATATAAAGTTACTCTAAATAATAAAATAAATAACTTTTGTTATGTGCATATTTGCCGAAAAACCAATGAGAAACGAAATATCGCTATTTTAAATTTCAGGCCTCCCTTATAACCCCCTCCTGCCCATCCCTAGAAATGTTAGTATGGCTTATTATAAGGGTGGTGTTAGTGCTAACTCACATACCGAGTTTGGTTTAGTTCGGTTGAGTTTTTTGTGCCTGTTTGTCTCAGAGAATATTAATATAGCCTAAAGTCTAAGTTGGGTTAGTAGTAATATACATACCAAGTTTCATAAAATTCGGTTCAGCCGTTTACGATAGCAGCATATTTATTTATTTTAGATTAAATGATGATATATATGTATATGTATGTTTATTCATTTGTTTCCTCCCTATATTAACCCTATAAGAAGGCTGTTCATTTATCTGCATGTCCCATGCAATTTAGCGTATCACAAAATATATATGTGTGTGTATATATAAAATTATAGATTATATTTATTTATTTGAGCTTAGCAGCTTTGGCGATTTTGCTCTAAAATAAAGCTTAAAAAACAAAACAAAACTTAAATGAAAACAAAACAATACAAAAAAAAATAACAAAATTAAACAAAACACAAAAGGAACACAAAACATAAAAGGAACATAGAACACTAAAGGAACACAAAACATAAAAGGAACATAGAACACAAAAGGAACATAAAACATAAAAGGATCACAAAACAGAGAGAAAATACGAAAAATAGAGATGAAATCAGAACAGAAATGGGAAAGAAATTGAAACGCAACACAAAACGGAAATGGAACTCAAAAAACCAAGTAGAACTCGAAAAAAAAAGAATGGAAATCAAAAAATAAAAATGGAACACAACAAAGAACAAAATAAATGAACGAGGGAACAAATAAAAACAAAATTCAAAACTAGGTACAAAACTGAAAAACGAAACTAATGATATAGGGCAATAGGGAAATCAGTAATAAAATATATAAATATTCAATAAATAAATAAGTAAATCAATAATTAAAATAAAATTGGTATATAAAATGAATAAAAGAAATTTAAAATTATTAAGGTTTTGATAAAATATAAGTTGGTCCAGGTGACTATTTACATAAAACTCTGTAACTCTCTAATACACACTCAAGTGAGTGAAAACTTGAAAACAAAAAAAAAATTGGGGTTTAGATAAAATGTTTATTTTTGCATCCAAAAATGTTGTAAAAATAAAAATGTAAAACTTAAATTTAAAATATATCAGATTTTTGAATAGATGTGTATAGTCTTTAAATGTTTGAGAATTGTATCTATGTATGGACTCCCCTTTGTTAGTAGTTCGTGTAAATTTTGTGTTATCTGTAAGTAATTGCGTTGCCTGCAGTCAGTCAGTATATGTTTAACTGTCAGAGCTTCATTACGGCATCTACAAATCGGTTTGTCTTGTTTGTTCATCAAGTATGAGTGTGTTAGTAGAGTGTGTCCAATTCGTAAGCGTGTAAGTATTACTTCATCTCTTCTTGCTTTAAAGTCATAAGGCCACGGCTTCACTGAATTTTTAATATATATATTTATCTTTATATAGATTATAAAGATATATATATATATATATATATATATATATATATATATATATATATATATATATATATATATATCAGTTGCTGCTTAGTGCACTTGCTTAACATGCTTATTCTTATTTGTGGCGTGACACAATGGGTAAAGCTCCTTAAATGTTTCAGTGAATATTACTACTTTGCTGGAAAGCCTATGAAGGGGATTTGTTTGCATAGAATTAGTTAAGATCATCTCTGATCACTTATTATCTAGGAAAGGATTAGCTAAGTCGGACATGATTTTCAAAATAATTTATTTAAATGTTTATGGTGTTAGTCAAGGGTTCGTGGTTATGGACTATATGGATAAAGTGATCAATGAATACCATATTAATTCGGTAAAAAAAGGATAGTTGATACCCTGAATTGAGTATGTTTACATTCAAAACTCAAGAAAAAATTGTCCTTTCAAGTTAAAAGTCATTACAAGTACTCCTGATTTACTCTTTTTCAAGTTTAATAATAAGTCTATACCGACAATATCACTGGAAGGTATTTTGTAAAGTATTGAGGCTAAATAATTCAAACATCTTATGGATGAGTACTTGACTGATTCGGGTAAATAAATTTAATATTTGGTTAAATATTATTGGTAAATATCCACTTTTTGCTACTAATGCTATCCAGGGTGTTTTATCTGCTCGTAACCCCCTTTTCTACACAGGCTTTTATTTAATAAGCTTTTCAATAATCAAATGTCTATTGGCTATGCAGGAATGGTACATGATTCCTGAATTACAGAGTATTAATACCAATTCCTTAACATGTGACTAAGCTGAGCCCCACAAACTTAAGCTATACAAAAGACTGTCACACAGGGGTTATGTAAACTCAGCAGATTTCCCACGTGCTGGCATGACACACTACTGACCTCATCTTACCATATATTCTATTTCTACATAAAAATCTAATTAGTAGAGTAGAGGGTTTACTGAAACAAGAAAGTATGAATAACTCGCTAAATATTTGAGTTACAAAAACATGTATATATCAACAGTTGGAGAGCATCAATAGTCTTAACAAGATTGGTTCTATAACATTTTTTGATCTGTCTCATAATAATGGGGATATTTTGAATTTTCAAATACCCTTCCCCATGTAAATTCCCTATTTCTGGTCCAATTACAGCCATATGAGTATGCTATTTAGTGTTGAATGAAATTGATAAATATTGAGTATGTTATAGAACAAATACACATTTTCGAGTAATAAAGGAAAAATATTATTTGATTATATTGTCATACGTATTTGCATGTATCTCACATAATATGGATCTGTTGAAAATAATATTTGGTATTTAAGTTTGAAATAAGATGTTTAAAGACATATTGGCTTATTTTTATCATGCAATGACAGGGCACTTTGAATTAAAAAATACGAATATTTTGGTTACTATTTCAGATAGAGAGAACGTCTAGAGAAAAACATTTATGCTAAATAAAATTTGTCATGAAACGATTTTTTAATATGACTGAACAGCAGTGATATGCTGAATTTTTTATTTTCCTCTTCTCTATACTTGACCCTTTTTAATAGTTTTAGTAGAAAATTGCATCAAGAGTACAACCTCAATAGCTGAGTTCCCACATGAGAAAACTGCTAAAACTTACTTATGATGATTTGCATTCATTATCAGGACAGAATACTGCTAAATGATCAGATGTTCTTTCAACTGCTATCTACTTGAACACACCATTTAGTCATGTATACACTGAACACCTCTATATACTCCTTAGTATTGTTTAGAAATACGGAATTAAAGGAATTTTAATAGACAGATTCAATAGTAGTAGTAAGTAATATTACTTCATTTCATTGACTTTTTCTGGAAGCGTTAAAATATTTAACTTTTTTCCTTCTCATGTGTTAATTTGACACATGATGGAGTCTCATATTCTCTTATTGTCTATCCCCTAATTGTTGTATCTACAGGCTATGCCTGGTAATTGATCTGGTCGTGAACAGGTAAACCTGATTTTCCCATTGCCTTCGGCATCAGACCATCCAACAATAAAGGCTTCATGAGGAAAACTCCATTCATTCTAATAATGGCATGAATAGAGAAAACTACTCTCAAAGCGAGAGTTGCTATCGTTCTGTAGCCTGACTAATGATAGCCATTAGCCAGCATGAGTACGTAGACTTTAACTTTAATCTACCCTCTAGTTTTGCTCTTCTTACATGTAAGTGAGAATTTAGACATGGGGCAGATCCCCCTGGATTCGAAATTTAGGCTGAATATGAAATTTTATTTTGATAAAATTGCTTTAAATGAGAATCACATGAGTAGGAGTGATGTTAACTGAAGGAGGAAAACAAAAATGTACAAATACTTAGAGTACAGAGTGGACAGCATATGCCCATGGCTGCACAGACTTGCTGGGGTAGACTGGGCAGTTAGTATCCACTCCTTGTGGCTGGTATAGAATACAGATGTTTTCGCTTGTTTCCTCAATTATTTTTCCTTGTCCAGCAACGCTCTGGCTCCAATTAGTGCAACCATTCTGATCGAAGAGCAGTATTTGACTTCCAAACTGTGTAAGTATTCTTTAATTTCTATTAAAAAAATATCCCGAGTTCCTGGATAAGTTACATTATGAGAAATGAATATACTTTTTATTAAATAATTTTGTTAAAATTTACATGGCTTTTGTACTCTTTGGGCTTTAAGCTGATAGAAATATTTAAGTCAATTCAGAATTATGTTACAATAATATCTTGTGCAACATAGCAAATTTAAGTTTTATATTTATTACAATTTAATTTTTTTTTTTTACTATAGACGATTATACTTTAGTATAATGAGGAATGATAAACGTGTTCTGTGCTTAAAATTGTTTTAGTTTTGTAAATATAAATTGCAATGAAAAAATTTGTATTTTTGATTAATAATGTTGGTTTACATTATTGCCACGTGCAATGTAATTTATTTTTGTATTGTACTCCGAAAGTATTCTACTAAGCCATTTCTTTCAGTTAACTTTTAACTTAATAGACTTTATATTTCATTTGAAGTCGACTAGTTTCTTATACATGATTATTATTTCAAATGAATATAACATTTTCATTTTTCAGATGTCTGAACTGAAAAAGGTCACTGCTGAAACAGGCAATGACCTCTACTAGTCAGCCTTCTATGTCGTCTGAGGGGCTATGGAAGCAATTTTGGAAGTATGAAGAGGTTCAAATAATGGAGAAGATTTTATTTCATGTGATGATGAAGAAATTTAGCCAGATTTTAAGAACTTTTGAGAAGAGTGAAAGCAGTGATGATGAGGCTGACGCAGGTGGAATTTTGATTGTTCCATTATTCCCTAGTTCCAACTGCCCCTGTCTGCCCTGGTACTATTAGGCATCCCAGATACAGATTCATCCCTTGTCAGACATATGCCGGTTCGTCAGCTGTTATACTCTTCTCAAATTCAGTGACAGCATTCAGGACCTCTGAGGATTTATAATCCAGCCATCACAAACCTATACATTTTTTCTAGAAGTAGAACTTTTTGAAATTATGGTTCAACGAATTAACAATTATGCGTTTCAACAATTAGAAAAACCAACAGTTCCGTGGGCTAGAACGCTGATGACATCTGAATTTTGATTTTCTATTTTTAGTACAAATAAAAAGGCTATATAATTGCAGCTTCAGATTTAAGATGGGCATGAGATGATTAGTGATACAATTGCTGAAAAATGAAACTCCTTTGTGTAGGAGCGGTGGTTAACTGAAGACTAAAAACAAATAACTCGCTCAGAGCTCTCCCTTTCAAATTATAAAAAAGAATATGTCAAGTGAAAGTTGTAAAACATTAAATGATTGTCAAAATTGATTGTTTAACAGTTTTTGATATTCGAGGTTTTTTTTTTTTACGGTTTTCCTCTACATAGTAACCTAATGTGGAGAAATTTCATTTTCTGCACAATCTTTAATGATAAAGTCACATTGAACATAATTAGTAAAGGTTTGTAGAAGACCATGTTTGTATTTAAGCTAGGTATAATATATTTCATGATATATCAACATACTCTTAATATGAGTTGAGTAGGAGTTGGTTCATTGAATGCTGAAAACTAAAAAATGCAAATATCTTGCTTAATATTTGAGGTAGATAAAACAAGTATTAATAAAATTTGCAGTAAGGTTAGGTTAAAGGTTTTCTATTCGACTTATAGAAATTGATCTAAAGGTGAGAAATGGTTAAATCTGAGGTTATAATTTACATATGTAGCATGGTATAAATAGAAATGATCATCTGGTGACTTATTATCCTTGTGAGAGGAATACCCTATGGTAGTACAGAAAACGTAGTGTCCATTATTTTCATATTATGATGAAAAATTATTACCTATTGTTCAAAAGCACAATAGAGAGGAATATGAAGTTGCTGGAGATTCGGGTAATTGATGAATTTTGGGCCTTCCTACAGAACCAACATCTACCGGGTGTACAGAAAGTTCTAAGCCTGATTTCAACTTACATATTTTTATTTTTCAATATAGTCCCCCTCAACAGCAACGCACTTATTCCACCGCTTTTTCCAACATCTGTAACCCGGTCAAAAAAAATTTTTTTGGTCAAAACCTTCCAAAACAACCTTGACAGCTGAGGTATCATAAGTTCCCCAGGCTTAGAACTTTCTGTACACCCCGTATGTCTGCCTGGACTCCCTGGGCATGTTTACAAGATTTACTTCTGAAGGTAAAAGCCTTCAAAAAGTGTCATAATGCTACAAAACTCTTATTGCCCAGTTTGCAAGGTTTATGCTTCAACCCATATGATCACTCTCTTGCAGTCACAAATTCTGAGATATTCAAACGAAACTTCATATTTAAACTTTTATTCAGAAAATAAGGATCGAGTTAGTTAATGCCCAGAATTGGCTCGGGAGGGGGGGGGGGGTTAAATAGGAAATTCAAAAAAACTTCATTATTATGAGAGGAATCAAAAAATGTCATATAATCAATCTTCCTGCAAATTTGATTTACTAAAACATTGGTAATTGCTTTTTTTGTTTAATGACTACGGTAAACGAGATATTGGTGATTTTAGTAGTTTTCTTTAGAAAAAGGACCTATTAAGGTTGCTCCTATGACATAATTATTCAAAAATTCCATCAAATCTTCATCTTAGCCATGTAAAAGAATATAACATACTTTATTGTGAGGATTTCGGCTATCTGCTCCAGCGGTTGGAATTTTTGTTGATAGCCGAAATCCTCACAATGACGATACTTCCCAGCGATGCAGCCTCAAAAATAAAAATAACATACTTTGTATCAGTTAACATGTTGTTGAATCAATTATAATTTCTATGGTGGGGCTGAGGTTCTTATTTTATTTAATTAGTGAAATTATTAATGCACGTTCATTTAAAATATATAATATTACTTTTAAGTGATTTCTTTTGTCTGTCTCATTAATGGTCAGGTACCCTCTCATTCCGTTTCCATCCTCTTGTCGCATATATACTGTATGTCTCATTAGTTCATAATTTGATTTTTGCTCATACAGTATGTTTTTTTTTGTTTTTTCCAAATTTCCTACATAGGTTTCTTAGTTGTGTCAGACACTATAGTACACATTGCACCTTCTTGGCTGTATACCTCTCAACATAAATTCAAGATAATTCTGTTTTATTTAACATTTTGCAAGTTGTCTTTAGTAATCTACATCTATGTACTCTCCAAAGACATATTTTTATGATTAACATGAAACAAGTGTTGTAAAATGTAAACAACAACTCATATTTTGTAAATATGAATTTGTTTTGTTTCAGTCTAATGACTAATGAGTAAATACAAATTACTAATCAGGATATTGGTGATTTCTTTTTGTGATTGTATTTTGTAATTATAAAATAGTTGAT
Source organism: Riptortus pedestris (assembly GCA_019009955.1). NCBI lineage: Eukaryota > Metazoa > Arthropoda > Insecta > Hemiptera > Alydidae > Riptortus > Riptortus pedestris. The sequence continues at coordinate 128,983,406 of CM032228.1, read as the reverse complement.
ACTCTATTTTGTTTGTAGACTTGTTTATGATGGTAACTTCTGAAGAAGGTCCTGGTTAGGGTGGAGGTGGGGGCGTGAAACTCTACCTATACCTTGCCTATACCAAGGTTTAGTGGCAAGAGTTCCTGTATGGATGGTAGAGGTGCTGGTATCAGTCTTTGAATTCTAGCATGCCTTTTTGTCAATTAAGAAGGTCCCATTAAGCATTGGCAATTTCTTTTTATTTTTTAACATTTACCCTAAAAACTTTGAACCAGTGCAATCATCATGAGTGATAGTTTGGCTAACCTGAGCCTAGGTAGGCTTCTTCTGTGAATCCTTTGTCACCTCACAATTGCTAACCCTATAACATAGGAAGCTATTTAAGCTGTTAGCTTCTCCTTAGGATTAAAACTACTTGAATGTTTGAGTAAATTCATAAAACTTGGTTTTAATATTAGGAGGATTTGAATTGAGGAAAAATTTAATATTATAATCAAAGTCTTCAGGTACTGACAGTATATTGATGTTTCTGACCGACATTTCGCTAGACATACTTCTAGCATCCTCAGTGCTCTCCCTGAGACTGAAGAATTCCTATTCATGTGGAAGTAACTCTTTTGTCCAGTGCTGTTATAGATTAAGTAAACTCTGGAAGCCTATTATTCCACCTAGAAAGAAATGTACAAACAAAGAAGCCATAATCACAAAGGAACTGGAGTCGGATACAGGACCCGAAAGCTCTGCCCATGGCACCAGATGAGACAGTTACATTCACATGAACAGGAACTCTTCAGTCTCAGACAGAGTCCTGAGGATGCTAGAAGTATGTCTAACAAAATGTTGGCTAGAAACATGAACACACAGTCAGTACCCAAAGATTTTGAAGTAGAGATAATAACTAAGTTTGTGTACTATCAAAATATGGAGGAGAATAATTTCATATATTACAACAAAATATTTCCCCCTCACTTCAAATCATCTCTGTATTAAATAGGAAGTTTTATACATGCACATGACTATAATGTCAGAACGTTAAAGAAATTGTATTGGAGGAGAATCAATAATAAATAAATAGCTAAGTATTATGCGAGAGTAACATTTGTTGAAAAGAGTATTTGTATTGATTTTTGTTTTCAACTTTCAATTTATCCCTACTACTACTCATGCAATTTTTACTTCAACAAACGTTCCAATAAGCAGCTCATGGACAGCTTAAATTGTAACTCCTGTTTACTTATATAGGCTTCTTATACGAGCAATAGGGAAGAATGTGAAATGGTTCCACATTAGTTTATGGGAAATCCGCTTAGTTTATTGAGCATCCTGTGACTGATTCTTTTTATGGAACACAGAATGAGCAGTTTTCTGTGAATTAATGCAATGGTCCAAATAGCTCTTGTATATTCCAGGTTATATTAACATATTTCCCTTAAGGGAATCAGCTATTGAGGTCATCTTCATGAACTGATTTTCGAAAATGTTCAATGATCCTACTCAGATGGTGATGAAAAAGTCCATCATGCAGGGTGCTGCATAAGCTAAATGGCTTTCCAACCAGGTGGTATGACACACTTGTATATCATCACATATTCTGATTGAAAACCAGAAAGTACGAATTACTCCCGTAATATTTGAGTTACGAAAAAATATATAGAACAGCAATTGTAGTACATCAGTAGTCTAACAAGATTGGTTCTATAACACTTTATGATCCAGCTCATAATAACGGAAATATTTTGAATATTCGAATCCCCATCCCTTAAACCCCCATGATTCGTAGTCCGATTTCAGAACTAACATATATGATTTTTAGTGATGACAGAAAAGGTTAAATACCGAGTATGTTAAATATCGCCAATAGATCAAGTAAAGATTTTCGAGTACGAACATAAAATCTTAAATGATGGTTAGTAGTAGTACACATACCAAGTTCCATAAAATTCGGTTCAGTCGTTTATGGCGAAAATGTAAGAAACAAACAAACAGACACCAAAGAAACAAATTGCAGATATCGTGTCTATGACTTGTGAACGAAAAAGTATCGTGAAATTTTGAGAAAAACAATTCTCACCTAAAAATTTTAATATAGCTAATAATCATGGAAGAATTAATGCTTATTGAAATACCGAGTTTTTAAGTTCGGTTTAATCGTTAGCGCCCAATGAAATAGTTGACTCCCGCTTTAGTTTATACTGTATATCTCGGTTATAATTCGGTATAAGAAAAAAGTGTATATAACAAAAGTTACTCTAAATAACAAAATAAACAACTCTTGTTATGTTCATATTTGCCGAAAAACGAATAGATAACGAAATACCGCTATTTTTAAATTCAGGCCTCCTTTAAAACCACCACTCCTGCCCGTCCCTAGAAGTGTTGGTATGGCTTGTTATGATGAAAGCGTTAGTGTTAATACACATACCGAGTTTTATTTATTTCGGTTGGGTCTTTTGTCCCAAATAAAATTGTTCACTTCCGCTATAGGTTTTAGCGTATATATCGTTTATAATTCGGTATAAGAAAAAAGTGTATATAACAAAAGTTACTCTAAATAACCAAATAAACAACTTTGGTTATGTCCATATTTGCCGAAAACCCAATAGGAAACGAAATATCGCTATTTTTAATTTCTGGCTTCCCTCATAACCCCCACTCCTGCCCGTCACTAGAAATGTTGGTATGGCTTGTTTTAATGAAAGCGTTACTGCTAATACAAATACCGAGTTTAGTTCACTATTTTTAATTTCTGGCTTTCCTTATAACCCCCACTCCTGTTCGTCTCAGAGGATATTAATATAGCCTAAAGTCTTAGTTGGGTTAGTAGTAATATACATACCAAGTTTCATAAAATTCGGTTCAGCCGTTTATGCGTGAAAAGGTAACAAACAAACAAAGAAATAAACAAACAAACAGACACCAAAGAAACAAAATGCAGTTATGGTGTCTATGACATGTGAAACGAAAAGTTATCGTGAAATTTCGCAAAAAAAATCAATGTCCAGACAGAGGTTACAATTTTATATATATATATATATATATATATATATATATATATATATATATATATATATATATATATATCTGAATGATTGGGTTATCTTGCATTTGATTCTTTATTTCTTCCCGGTACTTGTGTATTATATCCACCACATTTTAGTTACACCCCTCTCGGTACCGCCCGTTACCGAGAACTCCTCACCCAAGCTCTATTACAACCCATCACCTTTACAACTCCCCCTTATAATAGAGCTCACTGCTCAGGAAAAGGGAAACTGCCTTCACCCTCTAGGTCTGACAGCCTATCCCACCGACCAAGGCAAAAGCAAACTAGGGCCTCAGATAAAAAAAAAAAAAAAATTTAGTTCCACGCTAGAGTGCACTACGGTTTTAAGTAGTACGATTGAATTGCCCGCAAGGGAGGTTATACTTACCTTATAACCTTCTGCGGAATTATAATGATAAATAAAAGAAAACACAATTTTTAAAAATAAAACATTTTATTCACATTTAGGCGGGAAATGTGTGGAAATACAATTTAAAATGCACTGAAATGTGTCTCCATTTCCTTTCCCATGGTGCTGTCGCCATATGAATTCTACCAAATATGATTCAAGGTGATACCTGGCTGTCCCACGATGTTTTTTATTTCGCCACTTTGCATTTCCCCATATTCTCTCCACTGTCTGAGTATGTGCTCCAGTGTTGGGGTCAATAAAATTATATTTATGATTAACTTTCGCAAGTTTGAATCCTTGGCTTTCTAATATATTCGTTTGGTAGCCTCTCCAGCAATCACAATATATTGTGCTACCATCTGCTGTATTCTGAATTATTTTCTCTAGAAGAGTAGAGGCATTTCTGTCAGGAACAGCCACGAGAAACGAATCTTTTGTCTGTCGACAAATTCCTCCAAACACCCACTGTTGGGGTAAAATCCGTCCACAATTATTTTTTCTTCTAGTAAATAGACTCTCATCTATTGTGTGGAGGGGCGATGCGAGAAGTAATGAAGTCAAAGCCAGATTAACTAAATCAAATATATTAACAAAAATAATAAATAATGATAAAGTTATTAACAAAAAAGGTCCATCCACGGCCGCACTTCAGACTCCCGTTTTCACAATCAATAATTACGCACTGTAACCTAAAACGCGGTTCACTGTTCGAATGCTGATAAGAGACTCACTAAGTTATAGGGACTTCTCTATAGCAACGTATAGCAACGAGATACTCGCGAACATATGGAAAATATGACTAGCTGTAAAGGTTATTCATTCGCGAGTACCTCGCCGCTATCACCTCCCTTCAATGACTGCGTCGAGGAAGCGAACAGGAGGCTTAACCAAACGCCCTCTGTGGGACACCTGGAATGGCAGAGGCTGGCCATCTTCCTTGGCGGAGTCATTGGAAGGTCTAGCTGACGATGGTGTTGCTGCTGAGGGTAGAGGCTGGCTGGAACTGGAGTCGTCTTCCTGGAGCAGGTAAGCTGGTTTCAGCCTGTCAATCGTCACGGTCCTGGGTCCTGAAGGCAACTGGATGTCATAGGTTCTGGAGCATCTCTTTAAAACCTTGAAAGGCCCAGTATAAGGCGGGGTGAGTGGGCGCTGTACTGTATCATCCCTCAGGAAAACATGAGAGGATGTCTGTAGGTCGTTGTGGACAAACGTTTTTGCAGTTTTATTGGCGATGAGGTGCTGGTCTCAGTAGCTCCAACTGCTCTCGAAGTCGCTGGACAAACTCTTCGGTGCTGGCTCGCTGCTTAGTTGTATCCAACAGTTCTCCAGGCAGTCGCAGGGTTTGTCCATAAACCATTTCTGCGGCGCTGGTGATGCTGTCATCGCGTACTGCTGCACGTAGTCCCAGGAGTACCATGGGTAGAAGAGATGTCCAATTGTTGCTGTTGAGCTGGGCTGTGAGAGCTGTTTTCAGCGTGCGATGCCACCTCTCGACACATTAGCTTGCGGGTGGTATGCAGTTGTCCTACATCGCTGGAATCCCAACGTCTTGGAGAGCTGGTGGAACAAGTCGGACTCAAACTGTCGCCCTTGATCTGTAGTGATACGCGCAGGAACACCGAAACGTGCTATCCAGGACGAACAGAGTGCAGAAGCGCAGGTAGCTGCTGAGATGTCCTCAATTGCTTGTGCTTCTGGCCATCTGCTGAATCTGTCTATCATCGTAAGACAGTACCGCATACCAGCTGAGCTGGGCAGTGGGCCAATGATGTCTAAGTGAAGATGCTCGAATCTGTCTGAAGGTAGGAAAGTACCGGGTGGTGCGACTGTGTGACGGTGCACCTTCGCTTTCTGGCAGGCAATGCAGGCTCTTGACCACTTGGTAATGTCCACATTCTGGTTCGGCCAGAAATACCGCTTCGCGATGAGTCTGCGTGATCCGCGAGTACCAGGGTGGCTGAGATTGTGAATTGATTTAAATATGGCGAAACGCATACTTTCGGGCACGTACGGACGTACGGAGGTCGTGGACGTTTTGCAGAGGAGGCTACGTGAGATATGCGGGAACTGCATCCACTTGAGCTGGAGACGAGGGTTCTTCAGCAAGTCAGGTATTTTGTCGTCACCGCTCTGTGCTTCCGCTAGGGCTTCCATCCCATCAGGGCTGCTGATTTCCTCCACTCTTGAAAACGCGCCAGCCACGTCATTCTCCGCTCCTGGAACATACTGGATATCAGTGGTAAATTGGCTAATAAAACTTACCCACCGAATCCGCATGGGGGTGGAGGTTTCCGGCTTCTGCTGAAATGCGTAAAGAAGTGGTTTGTGGTCAGTCCAAATGGTAAAATGTCGACCTTCCACTTGTGAGCGAAAGTGTCGCACGGCTTGATGAATGGCCAGCAACTCGCGGTCATAAGTTGAATAGTTCCGCTGTGTCCGAGTCAATGTCCTTGAGAAAAATCCTAGAGGTCGCCAGTTTCCATTTTCCTTCTGCTGTAGAGCTGCTCCTATAGATGTGCCGGAAGCATCACATACGAGAACTAGCTCCGCTCCTGGAATCGGGTGAGCTATAAGAGCTTCGTTCCTGAGGGCTTCCTTGCAATCTTCAAATGCCTTGATGGAATCCTCGGTCCAAGAAATGGGAGATTTGTCATTTTTCTTGGCTCCCGTCAAAAAAGTATTCAAGGGTGCTTGAATGGCAGCTGCGTGGGGAAGGCAACGTCGATAAAAGTTTATCATCCCCAGGAATCGTCGCAGGTCCTTGACAGTAGTAGGGCGAGGGTAAGTGGTGATGGCTTCGACTTTCTCCGGAAGTGCAGTGATGCCTTGAGGAGTGACCTTGTGGCCCAAAAACTCTATTTCCGTCGCTGCGAATACACATTTGGAGAGGTTAATCGTCAGACCATGTTCCTGGAGGCGTCGAAAAACTTCGTCCAGATGTCTCTTGTGCTCTTCCTCGTCGGCTGATCCGATGCAGATGTCGTCAACGAAGGGAAAGGCGAAGTCGAGACCACGGAGAACGGAATCTAGAAATCTCTGGAAGGTCTGAGCCGCATTTCGTAGGCCGAAACACATCCTTACGTACTCGTAGAGACCAAATGGGGTGATAACAGCCGTCTTCTGTATGTCTTCCTCCGCTATAGGGATTTGGAAATAGGCCTTCCTGAGGTCTAATTTGCTGAAGATCCGCTTCCCATAGAGGTTGACATTGAAATCAGCAATGTTCGGTACAGCATAACGATCGGGTATTGTTTTGGCATTCAGCTGTCTATAATCGCCGCAAGGTCGGATTTCGCCGTTCTTTCTGTTCGAATTCGCGTTTCGCGGCCGCGTACCTTTCCGGAGGTAACCTTCGTGATTTCGCGGTGACCGGCGCGCCTCGTGTCTCTATGTGATGAACGACGGGATGAGTCGGCTTCTTAGTAAACGTGGTCGGTGACGTGAGGCTAGGGTACTTCTGGAGAAGTTCGGTGTACCATTGGTCTTCCGGGACAGAATATATTGTCGGTGCTGGAACGTTAGCCGGCTTCCCTTTTGTCGTCAACCCTGTGATCCTGTCGACCAGTTGGCAGCCAGCTAGGTCTACCATCAGCTCGAAATGGTAGAGCAAGGCCGCTCCAATTATGGGTTGTCCTACCTCCGCGAGGATGAATCGCCACACTATTTTCCGCCGTAAGCCTAAGTCCAATTGTATAAGTTTCTCGCCATAGGTTGGGATGGGGGTGCCGTTCGCCGCATATAAAGAGACTTCGCTGGGCTTAGTTTTCGGTGTTCTTGTCACAGGGTAAACCGATACAGCAGCTCCTGTGTCCACCAAATATCGGATGCGGGTTTGCCGATCGTAAATGAAAAGGCGGTGATGGGAGTTATTAGCGACGGGTTCCGCCTCAGCCGTCGCTAAATTTAGTTTTCCTGCTTAGTGGGAACTGGAAATTGCTTCCATGAGCATGGTGGTCGGCACTTATTTGATTTATCGCGAAATCGTTCATGATAAAAGCATAACTGCCTATCTCTACTTTTACTCCGTCGGCGTAGCGCTGTGGTTGGTGTCGTATCCCGTTGGCGGGTCTCCAGAGCTGTGATTCGCTCGGTGAGTTTCTCCAGGGCATCCAGTAGCCGATCTTCTCGTTGAGAGGAGCTGGGACGCTTCAATGCTGCCACTTCACAAACTCCAGGATTGCTAAACTCTGCAATGCGGTCGGCTATGTTGCTGAGCTTTGCAAGGTCTTGCTGTTCAGTAGCGGAAAGTGCTATCTGCATGGCGTTGGGCAATCCCTTCAGCCAAATTGATTTAAGCAGCTCGTCCGTTACCGCGGTACCTCCGAGTTGCTGGAGTTCGCGCAAGAAGTGAGATGGTCGGCGGTCTCCTAGGCGTTGATCTTCGAGGAGTTTTCTAATGCGGACATTCTCGGACTCACCGAAGCTATTCATGATTCTTGTCTTGAGGGTCCCATATGGATTTTCATCAGGGGGGTTACGGACGAGGTCAATAACATCACGTATAACCTCCCTATCCAGATTGGGAAACCACAAGTTGAAATTTTTTTAAAGAGTTACGGACATTGCATAACTCGAAAACAGTCTCGCTTTGAAGAAAAAATATCTCAGGGTCAGCTTTAAAAAAATTTGGCATCTGAGACTTAATAGTGGCCATAGAAGTTGCTTCAGGCTGGGGATTGTGAGCAGGAGTTCGGATCTCATCACCTTCCATTGTGAGTAAGTCAAATAAATCACTGGAGTGCATATTTAAAATGGCGTACTCACGTGTATAGTAGAAAATCACGTCGGGCTTCACCAATGTGGAGGGGCGATGCGAGAAGTAATGAAGTCAAAGCCAGATTAACTAAATTAAATATATTAACAAAAATAATAAATAATGATAAAGTTATTAACAAAAAAGGTCCATCCACGGCCGCACTTCAGACTCCCGTTTTCACAATCAATAATTACGCACTGTAACCTAAAACGCGGTTCACTGTTCGAATGCTGATAAGAGACTCACTAAGTTATAGGGACTTCTCTATAGCAACGTATAGCAACGAGATACTCGCGAACATATGGAAATTATGACTAGCTGTCAAGGTTATTCATTCGCGAGTACCTCGCCGCTACAATTGCAACTATGACAAAAGATAACCTTATTAGCCTGAGAGAGCAAGCGTCGCACTTCAGTAGCGCATTCTAGCGTGGGACTAGTGGAACTAAAATGTGGTGGATATAATACACAAGTACCTTCTTCCCTAATATGAAGTCTAAGTGAAAAGGACTAAACGTTTAAGCTGGAAACAAAATATTTTTATTGTATAGAGTTGTTAATTTGAAAATGGCATGAGTAGAAATGGTGGTTAACTAATGACTGAAATCTAAAATAAAAAATATATTTGATAATGTTTGTGTCAATGAGGAAATATGTGTAGATAAAAAATTGTAGTATATTACATCTTGAAAGAGATTCGTTACATTACATTTTTAGCAAATTACCCTTAAGGGAAGTTAGGTATTGAGGTTGTAATCCTGATGCGAGTTTCGAAATATATCTTCAGATGTCCATAGAACATGTCCTACCTATGACATAGAATATGTCCATAGAACATGTCCTTCGACTGAAATGAGATCGTGGGGGGGGGGAGATTTAGAGAGGGGAATTTCGAAATTCAAATTTATATCCGATATTATACGTCCAATTAAAAATTTGTATAGCACCAAATATTATACATTTAATTTTCTGGGAATGCTGTTTTATACGTTTTCCATATCTTGAATTTTAACAGATATATATGAATTTTTTAATTTTCAGACTTTAATGAACCCCAACTTTTATTTATTGCACATTAATAATAAAAACATATATTATAATAAGCTACCTAATGCCTATCATTATAGCTAGGCAGGCTACAGGCTAAGGACTGATGGCTGTCTAACAACTCTGGCCTGGAATCGAATTTTTTCCACTAATGCCTTTACTGATGTGAATGGAATTTTCCTCATGATGCATTTATTTCTGGATAATCTAATGAAACCACTGCATGTTCTTGTGACCCCCTTATTTCCTTGTTCGGTCCCGTGAAAATCTAGTATAACTGTTCACGAGATCAATTGCCAAGTGTAGCCTGTAAATACTACATATTATGAAACGTTTTATTTAGAGACCCTGTGTGGTGGGATTTTTTCTATCCGGTTCTGAAGTTGATATTTTGAATTTACGCTCGTCACTAATTGTAAACGAATTAGAAAAAGTTAGGGGGGGGGGTTAATATTCAAAAGTTTCATTTCATCGATACCATTCTCGAAATTTAACTGATTGGTGTAAGGCAATAGATAATGCTCGTGATAGAGCGAAATCGGACCAGAAGGAGTGGACAAATAATAAATTTCAGAATTACGCACATCTAATATGCGCCGGGTCGAAAAATGTGATATAATTAATTTTGTTAAACAGTTCATTTTTTACAATCATTCTGTACCCCTTTTTTCTCTAGCTAACCCCAATAATAACCATTTATTTTTTCGTTTTTATCCTTTTGGTACTACCTCCCCCCCCCCACTACTACTACAACTAACTTAAACTTATCTTATCACATGCCTTATCTTATCGGGGGCAGGCAGCTTTTTCAGGCAGAAATCTCGCTTTTCAAAACGTATACATTATGTGCGGGGTTTACCCCAACAAAGTGTTTTTGGTGGCATCTGACTAGAAGATAAGCAATTGAACCTTGACCTTAATATAAAGCAATTATTTCTTTTTCTCAATACTAAACCGATCAGCGGAAATACTTTTGAGAAGCTGTTAAAGAGAGCGTTGAGCGGGGAACTACACTAGTGCCAGAATCGTAAAATGAGACACTGATAATTCCGGGAATGTAATATACCCATTGCAGTGTGAACCACACGACGAAATCTGCAGTCCCCGTTACGAGAGCTCACTTCGGTGGAATCGATGGGGGTGTCTTCCAAAATACGCAAAATGGTGCAGATTCCCTCATCGTGGAGAATGAGAATTTGGTTGTAAATTCACTGCCTGAATTTGAATTCAAAACCTAATGTCCCATATCTCTTCTGGTCGGCATTTTACATGCCCTCCCAAGAAATTAATAAATGGATAATTATAGCTCAAGGATATTTATTTACTTCACAAAAAATAAATTACGTTTTAATTACATCTTAAGAAAAGTAGTTGAAGCTCGTCATATAAATTGAATGTATCGTTCTACTAATTGTTACATACAGTGGCTAAGTGACAGTATTTTCATATGTATGTAAACACCTATCTGTACCATTATAAACGTAAAATTAAATAATGAAAAAATATTTACTAAAAAAAAAAAAAAAAAATTGATTTCAAACTCGTTCCACATTAGTACACGAAATACCGATATTTAATACACTTACAAGATGAAATAGTTGGCTATGATTGGAACCGTTTTGCAATTGACGAAAAGTAAGAAAACGTTTATCCTAGGAGTTTGAGAGGAGGATTAATGCAGAAACAAAGAAAACATACTTGGTTCAGAAAGGAAATAGTTGCTTTTTCTTATTTTTTGCACCATGATAGGGGAATCGGGACCTCTGTACGATGTAACCACGAGGACCGAATAAGTAGTATCACTCGATTCTTAATAGTGTGAGTGGAGAAAGAGACATAGACTTGGATGGGGGGAGGGAATGTCTCCCTCTAATTATGTTGATGCATTCAAAGCTTTTGTTATCCAAGAAAAAAATGGTTGATGTCTAAAAAGAGACTAATAATTTTGGAACAGACTATGAATTATCTCTTTTCATCAAAACGGAAAGTCTTGTTGTTATGTAATTACTTCATACATATATAAAAAGTCCGTCACGCAGGGGCTGCGTAAACTAAGCAGATTTCCCACGTGAAGTTTTACAATAGAGAAATCTGCCTAATAACAGCTGTAGTAGTAAGAAACCTCTAAACCGATTCACGAGGGACGAATAGTTACGAAAACGGCCGCCAGAGCTCACGGTGGAAAGTCCGAACATAGCCACTGCTGCCGAGCACATGCAGAATACAAATGCAAATATCTCAGTTAATATTCAAGATAGAGAATAAATGTATAGAACAATATTTATAGTAAATTTAATTTGCAATAAGATTGATTCTGTAATATTTTTGATCCAACGTATAGTAACGGAGATATTTCGAATTTTCGAAAATCCTCCCCTCTAAACCCCCCCCTCCCGCTGGTCCGATTTCAGCCGTTAACGAACTTGATCTTTCTTTTTACATAAAACGACTAAATATCGAGTTTGGTAACGATCAAACGAAAATTGCGACCGCTAGAGCGGTAACAGACAAATATATATATATATATATATATATATATATATATATATATATATATATATATATATATACAGTTTTGAACGGACCTCATTTTCGTCATCTACTAGGTAGGATCGATGGACATTTGAAGAAATATTTCGAAAATCCCGTCATGAGTACAACCTCAATAGCTGATTTCCCTTAAGGGAAATCTGCTAAAAAGTTACAGTCGTGAGGTTTCACAAAGAAAGGACCCCCTGAAGTGAGTGGTTTTTACTAAAGGTAGATAACTTCTTTCACTAATCAAGTTATGTCAAGACTAAGAGTGTAACGAGGTAAAAATGAAGGAATTATTTAGGACGTATATTAATTCAATTATATTTCAATGGGAAACCATTTTTATTTCACCTTACCTGTAATTGAAAACATATATTCGTCAACTCACCGTTTTACTTCACGGATTTAATATGTCAAGGACTATACAGTTCCTTTACATGTTACAGCACATTTTTGTTACAAGCTGGAAACGGAGGAATAATTTAGGGCATAAATTCACCCAATATGTATATTTCTGAGAAATAATTTTAGAAGATAACCCTTGAGGTTCTACTGAAGACGTGATTACCCCTTAAAAAATCTTCAAATATCCATCGATCTTTACTAGGAGATAATGAGTACAAATTTACATTGGCCACTGGGATATGTTTTTGTCGGTTTTTATGTAGACAAAAACAGTTTGAATAGAAAAATCTTAAATGCTTTTATTCCAAATATTTTCTCTCTTACTATCTTTGCCAATCTTTCGGGTAATAAACGGATTCCTTGAGTAGAGAATTTTATTTTTTTAGAGGCATCCAGTCATTAACCCATTTTTGAATACTGTGATATGATGCGAAGCACTGTCTCTAGTAAGTGTCAGCTGCATCGTCCGGAACAAATAATTATTTTAAGGGTGAATATGACGGGTGGGGTAGGACCTCCCTTTTCAACCTTACTAGCCCGGGTGGGTTTGTCAGCAGTGACCCTAGCGTTGTCCGAGCGCAAAATCAGTTTCGCATGCCTATCTTACCATTCTCGCCATTTTGTTGTATAGCTTCTTTCAAACGCATTAGTTGAAATCGACAATTCAGCAGCTCATAGTAGATTAAACACCGCGTACGTATCAGATGCAGGTACTTTGGCCGTGAACATTATGATTTGGTGTTGATGGACCTGGTTTATCACACCCTTGCTAGTATTCCACTAGTGAATACTTACTTCATCCGATCCAATGCAAAGCACTCTTTATTTCTTTTTGTTGAAGCAACATTTCGCACGTGACCAACAGCTTTTCAATGCCCCTTTCCATCAAATGGTGTGGTACCCAATTTAATGGCTCCTGAACCATTCCCTGAACAGTTAGGCGTTTCCTAATGTTGGATATAACAACATCTAATATTGCAGGCAAGATATCTGACCATCGCGTTCCTTGTTGAAATCGACATCACCACTTTTGATCAGTTGGAACCAATATCTGTATGTTGGCTTCAAAACATCCATTATGTATATATTTTTATAGGAAGCAGATATTAATAAATTCCAAAATGGTTGCTGAGAACACTCATAAGCTCCACTATTCGAGCGTCTCTCCAGGACAGCTAAATTTCAAATACACTTAACAGGTCTAAGACCAATAATTACTTATAGTGACGAATTTTCGTCAAGGATGACATTGAGTACCCATTTCGAAGTGTGGCTACAATGTAGGAGGCACCTAGCCGTGAGGCCTTAATCCAACCTACACCAATCCAACGCTTCATGGTGACTGAGGATTCGCTACGATGGTCGAAAGCGATCCTATGGAAGGGACAGTCTCCTACTACCCAGTTCCCACACGAGAGAACACATGTACTAGTTTACCTGGCCTGTATGTCCTCGTGCTTTGAACACACGACCACTACGTCTATGACCGGCAGTGAAGGCAAGCCTCCACTCCGGACACCACCCAGCCCGTAGTTCACATTGAGTAAGCCGCTAGAACTTACCCCATTAAGGCAGGAGTGATCCCCTGCCCGGAACAGCAAAGCCGACTAAGGACCTACTGTTCCTACGGTTCCCCTACCCAGCAGCTACTCAGCGGGGGCTTACTGCTGCCACTGGGGAGGGCCGACCCCGTGCCGGGACGTCAAGGATGACAGGATAGCTCTCCTGATCTGGTGTAGAAGATTCCTAAGAACGATATTTGGAGCTGGGAGTGAGAAAGCAGCGTGGATGGCAGCTACGCCGAACGGATGGTGGAGCGAATGAGCCAGATATCATCAGTAGTATTTTGCTCATATCATATTAAGAATAATATGATATATTATGAACCACTTCTTTCGAATCTTAAATACCAAATATAGTTTTCTTTGAACTTCCACTGTGTGAGTTACATGGAAATACGTAATTTAATGACGTCATCAGTTTAGATTTGTTGACTCGAAAATGTTTATTCTTCTGTGAATCCCTCCCCCCACCCCCACATCTCCTCCTAATAATATTGATTTTGATTTAGACACGCAGAGCCACATTTATATGCACCATACATTTCAACGCCTCTAGACATATGCTTCCTGTAGGGGAGGAATGGACCATAAAACAAAACACCAATGAGATATGTTGCGAGTTCAGCAGATGGGAAAACTGCTGAGGCTTAGGTTGACGTGGTTCCTGCGAGATGGACTTTTTAGAATATTTATCTTAAGGGAATTCAGCTATTGAGATTGTAGTCGTGACGCAATTTAAAAAAAAAATCTTCAATTGTCCATCGATCCAATCTAGGAGATGACGAATATGAGGTCCGTTCAAAACTATACATATTCGTCTCTTCACGCTCTAGCGGTCGCAATTTATGTCTTATCGTTACGAAACTTCATATTTAAGCGGTTGACGTGAAACTAAAGATCATATTCGTTCATGACTGAAATCGGGCAGGAGGATTAGAGGACGGAATTTTGGAAACTCGAAATATCTCCGTTATTATAAATCTTCATTGATGATGTCATCCCACAAAGTTCAATGAAAATAATATTTGGTGTTTAAGCTACGATTAAAGTGGCCCATGATATGAGTTAATATGACATGAGTAGGAAGGGGGTTTACTATTTTATATTACCAAATATTGTTTTCATTGAAATTTTTCTGTGTGAAATAGGTGCAAATACGTTGTGTGATGACATCATCAATTAACATTTGAATTTCTTATTAATCTATTGATGTTCTACAATTGTTAATTTAATAATTTTTTCTTGTTTCTGTTATGTACACGTTTCTTCTAATTTGAATATTAACTTTTGTAAACCCCTACTTCTACACATGTCATATTAACAATAAGCTGTTATATCATGAAACAATTTATTCGAAGCTTTTACTGTTTGATATACATGCAAATACATAATGTGACGTCATCAATTTAGGTTTTGCGGTCATTACTCGTTAATGTTTATTTGTTCTATACCATACTTGATATTTAACATTGTTATTCAACACTAAAATTCATATTAGTCAATAGGTGGTATCGGACGAGGGGCTGGACTGGGAGATAGAGGGAAGGTTTCGAAAATTATCGGGAATTCGAGCATATATGATAAGAGATTACAAGTGTGCTATCCAGCGCGTGGGAAATCTGCCTACTTCACGTAGCACCTGTGTGAAGGATTTTTAAGGACAAAGCAGTTAGTGGATGGGGAAGATTATCCTATATCACTTTGCAGAAAATAAAATATTTTGTTTAATAAAATAATAACTAAATGTATGGCCAATGCTGAAACGTATAAGAAATATTTCTATTTTTGGTTGGGGGGGGGGTGCTAAGATTAGCCTTGTGAGTTAAGGCGTTGGTCTTCATCTCACTTGTTAAACCTATAGTCGTTTGCTGGATTCTCACCTGGGCAATGAAATTTATTTAGTGACGAACCCATTAAAAATAATATTTAATTCCACTCTCTCTAGAAAAGAGTGGTAACCTTGTAGACAACTCGTCCCAACTAGCCTTAGTAGCATAAAGTGACCTGTAATAAATAATTATATTTTTATTTAAAAAAAAAAATAAAAATAGATCTGAATTCATGACTCGCTACTACTGATTGATTTGGAAATTCTGCGATGTTCTCGCGGATTCAATCTCTTGCGATATTTACTTAACTACAAATTACTATATAGCCTCAGAAAATATGCTTATATGAGCTATATATAATAGCTAAGTACGAAATAATGAGCTGGATTTGTTACTTTAAGGAAGGAAATTGTAATTTAATCTTATCCTAAGAGGACCCAAGAGGTATTTAGGTAGTCAGTTAATACCACCTCTGAACATGAAGTGCCCAAGGAATTTTTTCTAAGGGGCTGACCAGCAAAGGAAGCCGAAAGGAGGGGGGGGGGCGTTGGCCAGCCTCGAGTCTGGGCCAGTCTATCTGTACTCTTCATGCTGTGAACAACCATCTCTTACGCACCTCTCAAGACATGTCCGCTCTTTGCACCTTCGAGGACTCTCATTGCTGGTGAGTTCCAACCCCATGCAACTGTTCTAATTGACATGTCTCAATGATTCTATTAAGATGCTCAAGCATATTAACACCTCCCCCCACGAATACTCAGAAACCCATATTTTAAAATTTTATATCTACGAGATCTTATCTTCATAAATAGAAATTACGCTTTTCTAGAGTAATTATTTACCTAAATATAAAATTCATTTTTATTTATGTTTATTTATATATTGAGATTTCAGTTGGCCATGAGCTTCAAGGGGTGGTCTTAATACTTGGGTTAATAGTGTTTTAGATTCCAGTGTAGGCAACTTATATTGTGATAGAGAAATCTTTAGTTTCGACCTGGCGCAGACATTGTGGTAATCCATTATCCAATACGATTATCCTTAGGTAATTTTAATAAAAAAAAAAAATAATTTATTTTTTATGTTTTTAAACTAGAGCAATGGGATATTCATTCAAGTTTTAAAAATGTAGGAAGCAAAGGACTATTTTTCGTAAAAGTATTCAAATGTTATATATTTTTATACTTTTGTTCCTTGGAGTTTTCCAATTATTGTATTAATGTATGGACTCTTCGTGTAACTCAGGAAGGGTTCAGTTTCCAAAAAAGCCTGTTCATACTTGATTTTTCTTTTAATCACGTATAAATTTAAATTTGTATATGTTACAACCAGTACTTAGGTATTGTGCAGTAGGTTTAGAGCCCGAATAACTTTTTTTTTTGGAGTAGTCTCTCATGTAATAATAATGTAATAATGTGATTAATAATTTCAAGCCTAGAATCAGGTATAATTTTGTATTGGGTGTGTATGCATACGCACCTATATATGAGGGAGTGCAAAACTGCTCTAGTGGTTACAAAAACGTATTAAATAAATCAAATGGCTCATGTCTGAACAGTTTAATTTGTGTTAGTTATATAAATATTTTATTTTTAAGAAACATTATTCCGAAAATAGTGCTTTTTAATGAAATGTGCTCCATGATTACTATTGAGCTATATTGCATGTCTTTAGTTTTCGGATTTCCAGATAATATGCATCTCAATCCCATGATTACAACTTTTCCCTACCACTGGGCGTGAATGTATTTTTTTTTGGTTATATGTGGTATTTTTTTTCTAATTTTTTTTTTTTAATTTAATTGTCTTCATCCTGGAAATAATGGGGCTAACTTTACATTCAGTTATTATCTTCAGATGACCATTTTCTTATTTTTCCGTGTACCAACTTTTTTTTTAGTTCTTTGGAAGATTGGCCTCAATATCTGCGTTTATGTTCCAAATGAGGTTACAACATATCATTTTTTTTTATTATACGGAGTGTTTCCCTTATTTTTCTAAAGAATAATTTCAACAAACGGCTAATTTTTACTTAATATTTTTTATCAAATAATCTATTATTGTGCCTTATGTTGTAAGGCCATTTTTCTTCAACATGTTCTGCTGTTCATGATACGTCTCGTTGTCTATCAGATGGGATTCAGTTCCACCAATCATATTTCTGAGGATACGACACAAAGTCAATGACACGTCAGATACACTTGAACAAGGTAGCTTCAATGTTCAATACAAGCATAATGTAAGTTGTTCGGCTGTTTAGCGAACCTCCTTTAAGTAAATTATAATACACAATTCTAAGATCTTGCAATTATATCCGCATCAATAATGTAATAATATCCCACTGAAAGGGAAAAGTTGAAACCATGGGAATTGAGATGCATACGTTCTGGAAATATATTAAAAATATTTTTTAATTGAAGGATTATTTTTTAAAATAGAGTTGATGGCTGTGAGTAGAATAAAAACTTTTAATTAGTTTTATATAAATATATATATATATATATATATATATATATATATATATATATCCCAACTTCATTTTCATTATCCCCTATGTAGGATGGATGAAAATTGTCAAAAATCGCGCCATGAGTACAACCTCAATTGTTGAATACATTTAAGAGAAATCTGCTAACTTTACGTTATTGATGAAAAGTAAAATTAATAAATTGTTTTGTGAATAAAAAATAACTGATAAACTCTATATTAAAAAAAAATATATATCTATGAATTGATGGACGTCAGGAGATAATTATTATTACACATACTCTCAATAATAGCGTCCAGTATAGAAAGTAGAAGGGTTACAACTAGCATAAAAGATGAGCAAAGAATATCTCCTTGTTATTACATATTTGAATAATGTGTTTTTTTACGTCATATTCTCTTGGGAAGTTTTCATTGGTACATTGTATTTTTTCTTAATCTAAGGAAAAACAATACAATAATTGGTAATCAAATTGAAAGACTTGAAGAATATCATGTGGTAATTTTATGAAAGGAACAATTCCAAATATTATATTGCATTTTGGGAAGGGGCATACTTTTATCTCAAAGAAATATAGTTGTTTAGAGTTAGAGAATTGGCCATTGACCTAAACAATAGTCTTATCTGATGAATCACATTCTACATAAGATAAGCTTTAAACGTACAACAATAAAGAAATTTCCCAAATTAAATAAATGCTAACTACATAAAAACAACTTAATGTACATAACGTTTTCACTATTACGTGAGATAGAAGAAAGATGAAAATGTGAAATATATAGAGTTAACTTGATCTTCTTTATCTAAATTTTCACTGATAGCAGGTGTGCTGCAAAATTGGGGGCACATCAAAGATGTCGTTCCCATTACCATACTAGTTAACATCTTTCATTAGACTGCTTGTGTAAGCAATTGACCACAGGTGAAGTTTTCCCACGCATCTTGATATTGAATACTCCATACAGAAAACTACGGAAAACCATTGCATGCCATTGTGCCCCTGTTCCTCTACTTATTTGTTTCAACTGAAATCATGTCCTCTTGTTCATTGGAACAACTACCAGATCAGATATATCCCGTAGACTAAATTTTTATTATACTTAGAAAAAATTAAATTAATGTCCACGAAATGCAACTTTGTTACTGCCTACGTCTGGAGCATAGCTTGTAGGTGCTATTAATACAACTTATCATCAGTTTCTAGACAGTTTTAGCAGATTTCTTAATCTGCTGAGTTAGCTTCCTGTGTGGATACGTTGCTTCCATGCTTCTCAAGTATGTTGTACAATTTGAAATATCTATTGTAACAGACACAGCCCACTTGGTTCCTGTGGGTCAAACATATTCTCGAAATTGCTTTTTTTCTTTTAGTGATCTCTCTAAATTACGGTTGACTGCACAACGCCAATTGCCTGGACGTTGCTTCTGGGGTGCCATCCTTCTCGGCACTTTTCCTTGGTCGAATTCGAACAGTTCTAGCCAGGCCTCTTCTTAATTTCTATTGAGAAAGTACACGTTTCATCCATGACCACAGTTCTAATCATCGTTTTGTATGTTTCTGTCACATCTTGCGTTTTGAACCCGATTGCATTGCAGGGTAGTTTTTGGTTCTTGGAAACATTCTCACTCCAAATACACTTGTTGATGCTCTCTGCCACCAAACCTGTTAGAGTTTTAAATGATGTAGTAGTATGATATCTATACTTTCATAATACGACTGAGCCCTCTGCATCTCTAATCTGTTGAGACTCTCATGTTCTTAGTTTTATCCATATTTACATCTTTCCATAAATTGGTTTACGGTCCCGGCCAAAGCTGCAACGGGTCTACCAGTGACAAATACATCTTCGACTAACGTCACTTGTTGTGTGGTACCACCTGAAATAGTTTTCATTCTTCGCATTGCCCCATTTTATCAACTATATGCTTTAACAGGTCGTTGAAGGGTTGAAAAAAATGTTTAATGCTGAAAATATAAAGATTGGATTAATTTTTGTTCTAAATAATCTCGTAATCTTCAGTATATAACACTAGTATGAAACAGACCCAAAAAATGTTCAGCTATTCACTTGTTGTACACTTTTTCTAGCAGTTTCCCGTCAATAGAGGGTTGAAGTAAAAAGGTAAACTTAGCAGGTTACTACTTTCTTGTTGGTATTGATCTCTTCTTCATATATATTTTCTATTTCTAAGTTAATATTGGAGATTTTCTGAATTTTCAAATTCCCCCTTTAACCCCTGTTTCTGGTCTGTTTTCAGTAATAAACGATTATGCAATTTAGTGTTGAATTAAAGGTCGAGTGTCAATTATGGTAGAGATTAAATAAATATTTTCGAGAATATAAGGTAACATATTAAGTATATATATAAAATTTTGAACGGATCTCATTTTTATTTCGGTGGCAGTAAAGTATGAAATAACCCACTTTGACAAAATTCATATCCTTGATTCTCTGTAACATGTTGCACAAGTCAATCTAGGAATTCTCACAGAACACTAATAAATCCTTATTTCGTGGTCAGAAGTCGGTTCAAAATGTAATTATCAATAAATACAAATCATTTTTTGGGACACAATGTTTTCTAAACATGACATATTGACAAATATATGTTTTTTGAAGTAAACCCCAGTCTTGAGGGAGGGTGGTAGTAAACTACATAATAACGCATGTTACCTGTATTCATTACCTTAATACATATACAAAAAATGTCAACTCTATGGAGGCTTTTTCATGGGACTCGGATAAAGTCTTGTTCTTTCCATTTTTTTCAAGAATATTATTGATGAAGATATTGACGAATAGATGATTTCACGTAGAGTTTAACCAACCCCCCCCCCCACCTCGGGATAGTTGACTGACTATCATTAGTCTATAATTAATAATGAATGGATAATTGTGAAATTTTGGTGACAATTGTTCTTTGAATGGTCTGAAACGTGGGAAGAAAACGTATCCCCGTCAAATTTTAATACATGAAAAGACATAACTTAGAGTTTTATTTATATAGATTTGCTATTTTTCCAGTCATTGATAAGTAGAAATTTAAAGTGGTTTCCTTTAGAAATATAAATATTGGATTAACCTATGCACGTCATATTTACTACATAACACAACACAATAAACAACTACGTGACATGTACTATAAATGTAGTCATTCGACATTCATAAATGTAAATAACGTTATAGCCCTGCAATCGCTAATATAAAAACAATTTTTTCTTTCCATTTTCTTGATAAAAATAGTATTACTGAGTATTTTGGAGAATGTCTGTTTTTACGTCGAAGTAAGCCCCCCCCCACCTTCCAGTTCAAAAATCGAATTCTCATATAGCCTATATTGTCCCTTGGGATAGTTGAATCACAAACATAGTAGTACATAAAAATCTTCCGCAGTTTTTGTGTGATTGAATAATAAACAGGCGGACAGATGGGCAGGCAGACAAGATTTTGAATTTTGATGCCTTTGTTCTTAGAATGCTCTGAAATTTGAAAACGATTAATCAACGAATTTATTTAGGTAATCGGACAAATCTCAAAGTTTTATTTGCATACATTTAACTTATTGAAATTAACTACGTTTAATTCAACCTTTAATCATTATAAACTAATTGTCTTGATTAATAATAATGATATATATATTATATATACAGAACGAGTAACATAAAGATAGATTGTCCTTATCTATAATGTTATCGTACTGGTGAACAAGGATGTTCAATGTGCCTAATTACACATATTGCAAATCAATATCAATGAATGGAAAATGTTTCACATATCCTTGGACTGAATTTCAGAATTTCTTCAAATCAATTGCGATTGAAATATGTTTTCTTTCTTTATTTTCTTATTATCATTTTTACAATTTTTTTTCTATTTATATAATTTACCTAATAACCAACGAAAAATGTAATAATATTCACTGTAAATAATAAAAATAATTCAATGTTGCAGGGTTATATTTATAGCTGTTAGCTGTAGACTAATTGTGGTTTCATGACGCTGGGGGGAGTCCCACCCAGGCTAGAAAAGGGTGGTTACCTGTAGATAACCGCCCCGATTAGCCAAGAGATAAAAGTTGACGTTAATAAATAATAACAAAAATAAAATAACACATTCAGATCTTGTAATTCAACAAGATTATTAGCGAACTGCTGAGACGTTAAGCCTAATTTTGGCTTCTTTTAAAAACATTTTCCGGAGAAACGTTAGAAATGAAAACAAGGTAGCACCAATAACTCGCTTAATACTTGAGTTACTACCAAAAAACAATTATAGAGCAACAATAGTAAAACAAGATTAGTTCTATATCATTTTGCGATAACACTCATAATACCGGAGATATTTTGAATTTTCGAAATTCCCCTTTAACAATATTGGTTCTATAACATTTTTCGATCTGACTTATAATAACGAGATATATTTTTAATTTTGTAATCCCCCTATCCCGTGTTTGATTTCAGCCATTAACTAATATGATCTTAAGTGTTGAATGAAACTATTTGATATTGAGTATGGTTTAGAACAAATAAACGTTCTTGAGTTACAACATAAATTCTTAAAATGTGACGCCATCACACTAAATATTGCGTGTACCTCACATAATGAAAGTTTAATGAAAATCATATTTGTGCATTATGATTCAAATAAAGTGCTTCAGGATATACCAGGTTATAGTTAATGTGACATAAGTAGGAGTGGGGGTTTGCTGAAGGGTGAAAAGTAAAAAATGCAAATATCTCATTATAAAATCAAGATAGTGAAAAATGTATATATTAACATTTAGAGAACATTCAATTTGCAATAAGATTGGTTCTAAACACGTTTTTGATCCGGCGTATAATAATGGAGAAATATTTTTTTTCTAAATCCGGTGCCCAGGTTCGATTTCAGCTGTTATTGTTGCCTAGAGACAAGCTATTGAGTGATGATGCTAATAAAAAAGCCACTAAAAACTATAGCAGTTTATACAAAAACTTTAATTTAACAACAGAAATCGCTAAGAATGTCTTACTATAAATCTATAATTTCCAAACAAGATTTCAGTTAAGGACCTCGAACAATTGTAGATACAATTTACTATTAACAACATTGTATATTCCACTTCCAGAGTGTCGTGGTACAATAATTTTTTTTTTCTATATTAACATGGTTATGAGAATCGTCCGCTATCATCGATGGACTTTGCTATCGCCGAATGGAGAAGAGGTTTACTTTGAATTCTATACTTATATTCATTAATGTTGGTTTTATCGGAAAATTTAAAACTACAAATTGTTTTTATAATGTATTTTTTAGTCCAAAAAGCATTACTTCAATTAATGAATTTCAAAGTTTTGGATACGGAATTTTGGTCACAAAATTGAATTTACTAGTGTTCTCAAGTACTATTATTATTGTTCAGTGACTCAAGCTAATTATGAGATTTCATATAATTTATTTAGGGAATGAATTTTGTTAACATGGGCTACTATATTATGATCTAAACTGAACAGGTCTGTGGCTTATTCGGAATAATCTTAATTGTTTATTTCCAATCATTGTTATTTATTTCCAATAAACATTTAAACTATAAGAGCATTTCTATTATTTAATTTGAATAGTGTATTATTTAAACAAAGTCATGCTGAACTTGCACAACGTGTGAAAGGGAAATTTGTGCAAAATGAAACTCTTTAATTGTGGTATATATTATCTTATTTCCTCCGATATGTTGACGTTATTGAATGTAGTATGTGCTATCTATAACTATTAATTCCTCAAAACTAAAATTGCTGTACCACAAGTCTCCTAAAGTTACCTGATCCTTATGGAAAAACAATGCTCCTAAACGGGAAGTGCAGTCGTACACATTGAAGCCTTGCTAAAATAATCATCATTCTTCAGCCTTTAATGATTTACTGAGCGAAGTCGGGTAGCTTAGCTAGTATATATATATATATATATATATATATATATATATATATATATATATATATATAATTTGTATCCTCTTCACAGTAACGCTGTAAGAACGAGGTTTATTAAGCTAGATGTCCCATTTACATTTATATATGCATGTGTATTTGTGTGCATGTGCGCCCGCGCGCGCGCGTGTGTGGTTCCCTTTGAAATTCCAGAGTTAAATGTGCTGGAAAAGATACCCCTAAAAGTAGTATTTTTGCATCTCTTATGACCCATGAAAATTCAAGTCGTTATTTCAAAAATATTTGAATTCAAGGGATGAACATGTATTGACTAAAGATGATGTACTTCTTCTTTTTCATTTCCTGGTAAGAAATCCATTGACGTTTGATGAAATATTTCGAAAATCGCGTCATTATTACAATCCTAATCGGAGATTTTCCTTGAGAAAAAAAATATAATCTCAAAAAAGGGGACTCAATGATAAAAATATTGAGGTCAGTTATATTGTTGATAAATGAAATGTTATTTTTAAATATTTCTTATCAAAGACTTATTTTATATCACTTATATATGTTTCTTTTTCTAATTGAGCCCACTACTCTATTTAATGATTTTAATGCAGTTGGGGGTTAATAATGGAATGATGTTACTCCTCAAGAAGTGTCTTGATTAATGAATAATAATATACCAGTGAGTTGAAATGGTCGTCACTGGCTAATATTCGAGCCCAGTGATAACGATCATCCCCAACAGTTAAGACAACAGCATCAAATGTCCCAGTGAACCTAACTATATTTGATATATTTTCATATATCATTTATATTATTTTATGCCCTTCCATCACCATGTGTATGAAATAATACTACCTTATAACAATAAAACATAAAAAACTATATATCGTTTCTTTCCCGCAAAGGTACTGCCAATGTTTGAAAGAAAGTTGTAAAGGTATTAAATAAGAATAAAAAGAACATTTGTAAGTGAGAAGAGATCATGTTGATTATCTACCCAAAGCCATTCTATTTGTGCATTTATTTTGTCATTCGCTTTCTCACATACAGAAGAAAGGTTATATTTTTTTCTTTCCAATGATGCCTTCATTGAAATAAGTCAGATCTAATGGATTCACATCGGTAACCCATGTACTAATGTCTGTATTGTTACTCTCGTTATCAGGCCAGTATTACGTTCAAATTATTATCAGGAGCTTAAACATGATGCGGAGTAACATAAAAGAAACTTGTTAATTAAAGATAGGAAAAGTGTTATCTGAATACAATCACCTTTGATAACCTCTGTTTTGCAAGGTCACATTTTTAAAACTATCTACTTTTAAAGTATTTCTACACTAATTAATAGAAATATTAATGTTAATGAAAGATAATCTTTATTAATTGCAAGATATAAATGTTGCAATAAAGCATTTATTTACATCTTTAAAGGAAAACTCACCGAGTAAGCTACATTATGAGGCTCGAAAATTAGTAGAAAGGCACGAGATTGTGCTAAAATGAATATTGTTTTCGGTCAAGAGTATATAAATATTTATTTGGGTCATTATGTAATACCCTTCTTAGAATTATTGTACAGTTTTTATTGTATATGACTTTGTAAAATGACTATTGCTAATCGGATTTCTCTGATATGTATTACATTTTGATATCAATTGATTACAGTATATGTAAATATGTCAAAAAGAGCTTAGATGAGCCATAAGTTTAAGGCCCTAATATGCTTGGTAAATCTAGAATCGTGTATTCGATTTTCGCTTGGGCTGGGGGGGGGGTGGTAAAATAGTGATAAACTCGCTAAATGATATCCTTGGACACACCCTCGCTAGAAAATGCTGGCAGCCCCTGGATAGGCCTCAATAGAACAAAGCGGTCGTTAATAAATAACATTGAACATAAATGAGATTTGATAAATAAATTAAAATGTCTTATGGTAGTTGTGAATGGCTAGTAGGCTCTCGGTTGGCTTTGTTTGTCAAAAATTACCTACTAACGTTATATGGTCACTGGTCTTGTCTAGCAGAACAATGAATGGGTTTGTTAAGCATGCTCAATGGTTTTATGTTTCTTTCTTTTTTACAATATCATTTATGGATTTAATATTATAATTTCTTGGTAAAAATGGAAATTGAATGACAAGCGTCTGAAATCTGGTTCAGTAAAGCAAACAATAACTTCTTTTATTACTGTTTTTAAAGTTAATAGTCTTTTAATTCTGAACCTATCCTTTACTCACCTTTTATTTGTGGATTACCCAAATTCAACTAAATTTTATATTGTTCACATTTATTATGAACTTGTCAGCCAACCAATTTGCCACAGATGGGTTTATTTAAATGTAGCAGTACTTTCATATTCTATTAATTTTTCTTTTATTTTAAGCGAGAAGATTGGAAAAATTGAGGATTTAAACAGCCTCATCGACTCTTTAAGAATTGTATTTCAAGAAGATAATGTGAATGTAGAATTTGTGTCAAATCTTATGAAATCCTACAAAAGCAATCCACTGGATTGGAAGAAATACGCCAAATTTGATAAATACAGGTAAGAAAATACATGTTACATTTATGTTACTCTAAGCTGCTTTTTTTTTTAAATCTTTTTGGTTCACCAAATTATATCAATTTCTTTCTGAACAATTTAAACCATTACAAAGTAGAATTGATTAGCAACACGTTGAGTTGGTTTGTTATTTACGATATTGTTAATGAATATTTGAACAGAGACGTAGAATGGGTAGACAAAGTCCTTAGACCCCTGAATGATTTCAAGATACTGCTGTCCGACTTACTTTGGACTATATGGATTACCTATATTTATTTCTACCGGGGTCTGATGCTCTTTGTAAGAGTTCAAATAACCATTATAGCACAGAAGATCAGGTACCTTAAGTAGGTAATTATATTATTTCTGATCCTCTACCCTGTTTCCTATGTTTCCATTAATGGTTTTAAAGTGCCATTCTAAAATATATTCATTTTAAAGCTACTAGGCTCCCTGTTTTTCTTCTATTTACTACAGACGATGACACGTTTAGTCGGTATTTGTACTCTCAGAAAAAAGATAAACGAAGATAAGCACAGAGACCAGCAAGGCAAAGCTGCCGATCCCGACTTGAGCTCAATCTATAAATTGACTTTACGCGGGAGATGCATAGCGAATTAGAATTCGGATTGAAGAAATTTAACTTCGAAAAATATTACACTGTAAACCTTAAATGGCACATATCTCATTTTGATAATCAGGTTTCAAGTAAACGTCCTCCACTTGAATGTTTTCAAGCTGGCAAGTCCTTCCAGGTGACCGGAGTCCCGCTAACCAATTATAGGTGGACGCCGGAGATAGAACGCAGCTCCTGAAAGTACTATTCCATCCCAAAACTATCGAGTGGAGGTGCGTTTACTATAAACCTCATCATCAATTTGAGCTTCCGCGATCCAGCCATAATTTGGAAATATATCGTTTTCGTTATCTTCTAGGTAGGATCCATGAATATTTGAAGCCATTTTTTTTCGAAAATCACGTCCTGATTACATCCTCAATCGTCGTTTCCCGTTCCAATAAATCTTTAAAAATGCACAATCAAGTAGACTCTAAGCTGGTAAAGTAATGCCACCTTTTCAATATGTTAGGTTGCATATATATATATATATATATATATATATATATATATATATATATAGATATATATACTAGTTCAGATAGCCGGCTTCGCCCGGGAATTGATTTGAGGCTGAATGGTGATGGTATTTTTTTGGCAAGGCTTTACTTCGCACAATATTTTGACATTTACCCGTCCCAGTGTTTAGGGTTAATACCCGTTGTTGGCATTTTTTAATAATAAAATTAATTTTTTATGTAAGTCTTCACTGTCCTCCAAATTGCCATATTTCCCGTCTCCTGTGCATTATGCATAGATTTTAGCTATTAAGGACAAAATATTAACATTGATTTTAATTAAATTTTCCAGCTGAGGTACCTCATAGTTCGAATAGGAATGAATTGTTGAGCATATCAATATTTCTACGCAAATTACTTGCTCCACATATTGTTCCTGGAGAAATGTATAAAAAAAAAAAAAATGTTAATCTAAATAACAAAGTAAACAACTTTTGTTATTTGGATGTTTGTCGAAAAACAAATAGACAATGAAATATTGGGAATTTTTATTTTAGGCCTTCCTTATAACCCCCACTCCCGTTCTAACCTAAACATTTTAATATAGCTTATAATCATGGAAGAATTAATACTAATTGACATACCGAGTTTTTTTAAGTTCGGTTTAATCGTTAGCGCCCAATAAAATAGTTGACTCCCGATTTAGTTTATAAGACAAAAATGAATATCACAAAAGTTACTCTAAATAACAAAATAAACAACTTTTGTTATGTTCATATTTGCCGAAAAACGAATAGAAAACGAAATATCGCTATTTTTAATTTCTCGCTTCCCTTATAACCCCCACTCCTGTTCGTCTCAGAGGATATTATTATAGCCTAAAGTCTAAGTTGGGTTAGTAGTAATATACATACCAAATTTCATAAAATTCGGTTCAGCCGTTTATGCGTGAAAAGGTAACAAACAAACAAACACACACGAACGAAACAAAATGCAGTTATGGTGTCTATGACATGTGAAACGAAAAGTTATCGTGAAAATTCGCGAAAAAAATCAGTGTACAGACAGAGGTTACAATTTTATATATATAGATATATATATATATATATATATATATATATATATATATTTATGTATACACACACACACACACGTATCTGGACTTACTTCGATGCAGTGTATTTGTCGTTCGAGCACAGATGACACAATCTGTACTGTGTAAACTTTATTTCTACCTTTTTTAGAACGATTGTGTTACAACCAAATTATATTTTAAGTTTTGTGTTACATAAACACAAAATTTAAAATATAAGTTGCTCATGAGATGTTTAGTGATTCTAGCCTGGACTGAATATCCAATTGATAGAAATGGGAGTTCGCTGGGACGAAGGTGTAAAAATACAAAGAAACCCACTTAACAATCTGAGGTCAACAAAATAGCCATTTTTATTTCTCTGCTACTTTCGCTTCTACATTAGGTCTCATCAGGAGGAAATATAATACTACGAGGTAACGAAATTCTTTTTCTCAACAGTAAAAAAAAATCCACTATGGCTAGAAAAGTGTAGTACCGTATGGATATCTCTTCGCGATTAAACGTTACAACATAAAGTGGACGTAAATAAAATAAAAATATCGAGAAAATTGTTTGCGGTTCAATGGCAAGACCCATTTGTTGTTCTGAATAAGCGGAATATTTAAATTCGCAACATATACGAAGAACGTGAACAGGATTTTCGACTTTGTACGTACATGTCATTTATGAAGTGAGTTACTTGCGACGTAAGTAAGAGAAATGTGGTTTTAGAACCACCGTTAGCTTCTCTGATTGTAGGGCAGATAAATGGTCTCTGAATGCAAGCCTTGCTACTTTCACAATAGCTACTTTCGATCCTCCTCATGTACCTATACTTCTGATGAATATGTCAACTACCCTTTACTTGTCAGTCTCTCACTTACTTTACCAAGGCAATTTAAAATCGAAAATTCTTTTGATTTCGTTTATACGGATTGAATATTGTTTGAAAATGATTATGGTAATGCACACACACACCTGTGTGTGTGTGTGTATATATATATATATATATATATATATATCTGACGAAGATGGACGTATTTCCATTGAAAATTTGCAAAACTAAAATTCCAACCGCTGGAGCAGATAGCCGAAATCCTCATAATGACAATATATATATATATATATATATATATATATATATATATATATATATATATAGTAAGTATGATTGTACATTACTACATAACTCTAAGGTTGTATGAACTACTCTTACGGCAAAGTTTTATCATTAAAATATTTTCCAGATTATTTCTCTGTCTTCCATTGATATGTATTTTCAGGTGGGGTTTGTCCAGGTTGCACTTTACTCAATTTCCATGTCAGACAATTGTTGACATATATGTAAAACATATTATTCTAATTTTCGGTTTATTTATTGAGGTATGGAGGTTTGGATAGTACACTATGTTGAGCTTCTCTTTCTTTTTATTCAGATTAACGCCCGAGTTCTTTCCACGAGGCCCTCTGGTCAAGGGAAAAATTTGAGTTAGCTGGTGTATGCTCTTGAATGTCCACCAACATCCTTCAAAGAACTGGTATAAAAGAAGGACACAGAAAAATGGCCCTTAAAACGTTTGCAACCATTGTTTTCAAAAATAAATATATATAATACATGATATAAACATGTAAGTGTAATGAATATGTAAAACTAAAGATCAAGCTCATTAATGGCCAAACTCTGGCCAAGGAGAGAGGGGTTTAGAAGAGGGGGTTCGAATATTCAAAATATCTCCGTCATTATGGGTGGGATAAAAAACGTTATAATGTAATTCTATGTAACTGCTGTTCTATACATGTTTTTTTTATCTCGAATATTAAACAAAATGTTTAACTTTTTTTTAAATTATCAGCCGTAGTAAGTTATCGCACTCTAAGAATAAGCCATCTTATCATGAACCATTTAATTCCAAACTGGTATACCAAATATTGTATTCAACGGACCTTTACTATGTAAGATACATGCAAGTTAAGCATGTTATTCATGTTATACATGTAAGTAATACTTACCTCCTATTATCAACAATAATTGTACAAACTTAACTGGTAAAACGATATTGTAAGTCTAATTGTATTGCTGTATATTTTTTCTTTATTTATAGATACACAAGGAACCTAGTTGACGAAGGCAACGGCAAATATAATTTGATGCTGGTCTGCTGGAACGTAGGGCAGGGGTCTTCGATCCACGACCACAGCAATGCCCACTGCTTCATGAAGGTTCTTTATGGTGAGCTCTCTGAGTCGAGGTTCGATTGGCCTGAAGAAACTGGTCAACCACTTAAAGAAATGTCTAGAAACACTCTACCATTAGAATCTGTCTGCTATATAAATGGTAAGTACGAGTTATAAATTTATATGAGACTAACAGAGAACAAATTTAACAGATTTAGCGGCTACTACTTTAGCGGTCTACTACTTAGAGAACTATTGATGTCTCGTTGTAAGAAGACCTACACTATTGATGAAGTTAACATTTAATTTTGATTCTCCCAGGTGAAAAGAAGTTATTCTTTGAATTTTTCCACACACGCTTATGTACTCACTTATATATTGTTTCTCTCATATATGGCCCCCTATTTCTTATTCAAAAGCTTCAGCGTAGA
The DNA here is from genome assembly GCA_019009955.1 of Riptortus pedestris. Taxonomy (NCBI): domain Eukaryota; kingdom Metazoa; phylum Arthropoda; class Insecta; order Hemiptera; family Alydidae; genus Riptortus; species Riptortus pedestris. The sequence continues at coordinate 128,952,132 of CM032228.1, read as the reverse complement.
GAAATAAAAAACAATTCATGATTTTGTTCTAAGAAGTGTTTACAATATAACCTTAACACCACTTATAATTCAGCAAAATGCCATTTTTTCTCTCTAAAAAATTTGTCTTAATTTAAGTTTACGCCATTTATTTATTAAATCTTTAGTTTTAATCATTGTACAACCTTGACAATATATGTATAATTGTGTGCACATTTTCGGTCGTTTATGAATATCAATTGAAACACCTATGGAACACAATTTATGAATATTTGTTTTTGTTTTTTTCAAAATTTGTATACAAATTGGATTAATTTCGTTAACCTGGAAATTATCTTGAGGTGGAGGGGACGTGATGATTAATGACAATTGTATATAACTGCAAATGTCTCAGTCGTTTTAGGGCTAAATATGAATTTGTTGTGCACTATCAATAAAATACCTACGAATGATCTCCTATTCCTCGTTTCTTTCCAACATTTTACATTAGAGGTATTTATAAGCCTGGTTGAATAAAAAGTCTATCTCTTTTGACAATCTTTATATTAGACCTTTTCAGGCCTTCAACTCCAGCGTTAGAAACAAGCAAAGAGCAATCATAGTATTTTGTGAAGTTACGTGACAGTCAAAAAAAAAAAAACAATCAACAAAAATACATAAGCAACGTTAAAATATATTCTCTTAAAATATTTAACTTTGACATTATTTTTTTTGAACTGCATCTTTGTTTACTGGTTATGGTAAAATCTTTCTTATAACTGGTAAAAACTAAGAATAAAAACATACCCACAAACTATTTCTCACAATCAGTAATTAATATACGTAAAATGTAAATCCTACAAGTTAAAGCTATTTTATAAATTATAAAAAAAAAACATAAAAGGGAGAGAGGTATACCAAGGGGTCTTGTAAATGCAAAAATAAAGACCTCCTAGACAGGTTTTAACGAGAGTAAATGGCAGGTAGCCCTGATATATGGGAGCGACAGGGTGGCCAACGCTTCTTATTTATTTGAACGAAGGATACCTTAGCTTCTTTTGGTTGCTCTGATCCTTGTCTACTGCGAATCCCACCCATTCTAGTTCATTTACCTTCTTGTCATTGCGAACTACGGAAAAAGGAGTATGAGTAATTCGGAATCATTTTTAGTTTTATATTCATGGGATCTAATTGTTTCCTTATAACCATATTCTTCTTTTCTGAGATGTCCTATACCAAAGTCAGTAAATACCGGAATGATCCTTCGTCACTTGTCATCCCCACCCCTTATCGTATATAGTCGGCAAACTGCATATATTTTTATAATACCTATTGAAAATAGAATTTGTTTCACTTAAGTCTTAAATTAGCCTTACCGGCCTACTATGAACTTTCCTTCTAAACATAAACCTATTGCAAGTGATAATTAGAGAAGGAAATACATTACAAAGAAAAGTTGTATAATTTTTCACGTATGAACGAATATGAGGTAAGGATATGTAGTAAATAGAAAGTCATATGAAAAAAAAAAGAAGTTTGCAATGAGTAAAAAAGTTCTAATAAGTTTACAAGGGACTTTTTTCTTTTTTTTTTAAATGTACCTTTATATTGTAAACGAAAGACATAATCAATGTTGATTAAAAATATAAATTTCTTCTTAACAATCACAACAGTTTCAGATGATGGTACATGAAATATATATATATATGTATTCTCAGTCAAGGGGGCGACAACACTTTTGGTGAGAGAGCTTCCTTTAGTGGTCGCAATAATATTATTTTTTTTTTTGCAAATGTAACAAATGAACCGAAATGTAATTGTGAAAATTATTTGAATTCCCTATTTTGGCGAGCTTTATCCTTATAATGTGAGAAGTAATTCTTCTGTATTCATAAGAACTCTATGCGCAATTTTTAAAGCTTCGTTTTCTTCCACAAAGGACCCTTATAGTTTCCCCTGTATAACGTAGTGTTGCGAAAACTACGTGCATGAAAAAGTGCACAGAGTTAATCACGTATTTAAGAAGTACGAAGTAGATGAAAGGAACCTCCCGAAGATAGGACCTTAGGCGCCAATGAATGTTCTTGGTGATAGCCGTCTGGGACCTAGGCAAGTCTGGGCAGTTCTCTTTTGATCACGCCACCCGTCTACCATAGCTCTCCACCTCGGTCATCAGTTTAGTTTGTTCTCAGTTCTCTTCAAGTGAATAACAGTGCGTTCAGTGCAGCTTTAGCGAACAGTGCATTTTAGTTGCATTGGTGTAAAGTGTTTTATGTGAAGAACAGTGTAGTGCGGTGTTTATGTAAAGATCAGTGTAGTGCCTTGCTTTTGTAAAGAACAGTGCAGTGCCTTGTTCTCTGTAAAGATCAGTGCAGTACCGTGTTTTGTGAACTTCAGTGATCGTGAGTTATTGTACTGTGCAATAAAAAACGAAGTTATCAGTGTATACTGTGAGTAATAGTAAAGAATAATTTACCAAGTGTTTAGTACATTGTCATATACATTGTGATGTGATAAAAACTTTGAAGCTTGTGTGTTTAATTTTGCAATCCAAAAGAACTCTAATACACAACGTTTGTTATTTTTGTGATAAACGTAACTGTAGTTTCCCCAAAGAGAGAGCGTAAATTACGAACTTTTCTTATGAACATGTATCTTGTTGTCTTGGATATTAGTAGTTCTACGAAATTCCGTTTTCTCTCTATCTTTAGGCTTGGAAACTTTTTATCGCTGAACTTATACACATACAATAAGCCTACGTTACATTACTTGGTTGGAGCTGAACTTCGCACTTAGCCTCCGGCGTTGTCGACAAATCTTCACCACTGGTTCCAGCAAAGCATTTCGATTTACGGATGCCCAACCTCATCCACGACTCTCTTTTTTTCCTACTCTTCCTGGTGTATTGTATAGCGTCTTGCTGTTTGGTCACAGGGTACCACTCTTTCAATAAGTCCCAACAATCATACGGCTCTTTTTTACAGCACAGATGTCAGGTTCGCTTCGGTGTTACGTCTTCTGGGCTACTTCATGAAGGCTCCAAATATGTTTTATTTTGGAGGGGGGTTTCTTTCCCATACAATTTTATTTATTTTGACTTTGCACAAAGTTAGTGTCATACTCGTCGGTCTGATAAGCATAAAATGCTCTAGGGACTGACTTCATACACTTCTAATCACTCATCATTCACATGCTATATGCTCTGTTTCTGTCCAAACTATACTCAGCTACCTAGTGGGGAATAGAGATAGAGTGGGGAGTAGATCCGATGGAAATGAGGATTTCGGAAAAAGGCTTGATAAAAGAAGGCTAAAGCCTACAGAAAGGGTTGCCTTACGCAACCAAATTGGCGGATAGGTATTATGTATTTATTTATTTTTTTAAATTTACAATTAAATGTCTCTTCTTCGTGTCTTATTTCGCGCAGTGAATGTTATATTGAGGATGGACAGTTAAACCGTCATAAACGTTAAATAACAATAATTTGAAGGGAGCAATCACAAAGATTTTTACACATTGCATTCTCATTTCTTCTGGGAATGACATTTTGGATTGTTGGTAGGTACTCATTGTTTCAACATGACACAAAAAGCGTAATTGCCTTTCTCAATACCATAGCTCAGTTTCGCCATAAAAATTCATTAGTTTGGCCTCTATCCTCTGTCTGTGCTGATCTCTCGTGCTTACATAACAGTAGGTCTGTTGATCCTTTATAAATTTGCACCTTTGGCTTCCTGGGGAGAATTTTATAAAGGAGGAGTTCCTATAAAGCATCTGCTTACCACGATTATTCTAAGCCTTTAAACCTGTTTCCGTGCTATATTTTCCTTTCCATCTCAGGTACATAGTATCTGCTACAAATCCGGAAATATGGACTGTCGTTAATCGACATGTACGACACAGATGTCGAGATTTTCTATATATACGGGAGATATTCTCGATTTGTCGAGAGGTTCTATTATTCTGATTTTTATCTTTTCTTATGCCAAGTCTTAGATCTTGCGCAGCCTTTACAACGTTTAAAGCAACAATTGTCGTACCTACAACATTTCTACATCAGCTGCAATACACATATGCTGTGTGAGTGTAGTACATACAATAACACCACCAGGGATTACCTTTACATTTCGGATTGCTTGTTCGTGGGCGTGGTTAAGCAATGCATGTGTTTTATTACCTTAAGCAAGTGGCAACCACAAAAGAAACTAGTTAGGTAACTAGTTAAACGAAAATAGCCACAGGATTGTGACCAAGTAGGAGATGCTTAAACTAAACAGATTTCATAGTGTTCCACCTGCTGGAACACAAATTAATCTTTCATTTTACATGAAATGCTTAAATATAGAGTATGGTAACGATAATACGGCTGATAGAGTGGTTACAAGGGATATATATATATATATATACACACATATATTTGGAAGGACCTCATTTTCGTCACCTAGGTAGGATCGAAGAAATTGTTCAAAAATCTCATCATGTGTGCAATCTCAATAGCTGCTTTCCCTTATGGGAAATATGTTAAAAAGGTAACATCCAGCACAACAATCGACAAGCTCAAATATGATTACCCCATGGGGATTGTTTTATTAATTTATTTATTTTTGTTAAAATGAGAAGATTAGTTTTTTCGTTACTGTAAATAAAACTATGTTGTCTGTAAAGCATTTAGTTTATTGTTACCTGTGCAACAAACACCGTGGCATCCATTAAATATGTATTTATTTGTTCCCCCTAAGAGAGGTAGTTTAAATAACAAACCCACACTCTTCTTCACTGAGTGAACCAATACACGTATGGGGTGTTTGTAAAGATACGCATACCTTCCAATTCTTCTAAAAATGAACTCTCAAAGAAATAGGCTTAATTCATGTACACGGTGTAATATCAAACTTGCGAACTGGGGAGAGTTTAAAGATTTTGTACATTGTTACTTGATTTGTACATTGTTGTTGACAGGATTGCAACAAAATACAAGATTTCATGACACTATTAGGGCTTCCTGTAGAGGCAATGCCTATGAAACGAGCGTCATACAAAAAAGCCATCGGTTCCTTGGAAAAGATGACCCAAACATCCAAGGAGCAAATATATACAGAAAAAGTCTGCCGTAAGAAATCTAACTAACTCTACTTTTTGTCTTAACACCCTAGCAAGACTGTCCTACATATTTAGCAAAAATATTTTACTTGCCTACTTACTGACAAAAAGCGAATCCTAGAATAGCTACAGATAATGCCTCCAGTGAAGTGAAATATTCAATTCGTGAATGGCCTTAAGCCAAGAGTCTTATCAGAAGAGAACAAGGTAATGAATTAGCTGTTTATATCTTAACACAATGTCCCTTACTTATAGGACAAGACGAGCCTTACTGCCAGCACTGTAATTACTGACATCGCTCAATCGCCACTGTTCCGAAATGCGGCAGAAATAAAATAAATTATATAATACTGAACTGTGCGTTTTGAAACAAATACGACTCAACTCAATTGAAGTTTGTATGGGAATGAGGAGTATAAATGTGTCTTATTGTAAATATTTTCTAACAAAACAGCAAGTCAGCTGGGCAGTTGGGGAGCTTAATTTCAAAGAAAACATCCAAATCGTTCCAGGAACTGAGAAATTGAACAGTCAATATAACTAGTATACTCAAATCTCATGTGTAAATTATAAATTGTCATTTGTATCAACGAAATAAATATGCACAAAGCTGTCGATTATCATTCTCAGCTTCAAGAGTACAAAAGTGAGAAATAAATTTCATATCGGTTAATTACTAGACTTGGCTAATTTGGAGGCTGTTGTCTGCCAATACGTGAACATCATTAATATTTGTTGATCTATTCTTTTTATTAGGGTAAGGAAGAATGATCTTTTATAGATTTTTATTTATCAGAATACAAGAACTATTTATGTAATGCCTACTCACAAGCTATTATAGCTTTCTCTTGATTCAGAACAATCTTATCGTCTGTGGTTATAACTCGATTCTATTATTCTAGTTACGCAAGTGTTTAGTCGAAAATGTGGTGTCAGGGCTTATTATGGTGACATTATAATGTATTTAATTTAATTGATTCATACTTGTGTGACTAGCATCAAACCGCTCTTGGTGCGCCTAAGGAATTGATGGAATTTCTTTAATACCTGGCATATTATCTAAATGACTAATCGTATCATCAAAAACTGCTTAGGTCTAGCTGAATTGTGACTCAGCAGAACAATGAACAATATTGAAATATCTGAGAAGTTAAAGAATTTAAGAGCACATACACCTTCACTTTTCCAACTATAATACTCGTTAAAAGCATAGCCATTTGTAGTATTTTAAAGTGACGAATATTTTGAAGTGATTCATTATTTTTAATGGGACTAAAATTAAGATGATGCGCCTTAACAGTTGATGGAAGTCGGCAAAGAGTATGAAAAGAAATTTCCCGGTTAACGTTTGGAACGAGGTAACATTAGCCACCACACATTCATTAATGTTCATTCACCCGGCTATTACTGTGTAGTTTTTTGATGGATTCCGGTTATCGAGTACTTTCGACTAACTAGTTCATAAAAAGACATGATCCAAGGTTTTAACATGGTTTAAACATCCAATTCGGTTGGCGCCATAGGCCAATGAATAAATGTCTTATATTCGCGAAGAAAAAAGTATGACACATTGCCTGATAATTGTATTCTAAAAGATTGTAAATAGGATGGGGCCTACCTGTGATCTCATTATGGTGATATAATGAATGCTAAATGGAATAGTAAACAGCCTACGAGACATGTAAACAGGGGTGAATGAGCTAACCGTCATACATTCTGCGTATTTGTTTTGCAAATTCCCCTAACACATTGGATAGATAAAATGGCGTGTTGAACCACTAAACATTTTCATTTTCAAGCGAACTTAACATGCTGATGCTCAAAAAAATAAAGAGAACGAATACCTTTTTTTATTTTAGGAAGATACCAAAAAAGATACACACACACACACACACACACACACACACACACACACACACGCACGCACACACACAGCACGCACACACACATACACACACACATACAAACACACACACACACACAGACACACACACACACACATACACACACACACACACACACACACACACACACACACACACATACACACACGCACACACACTCAGCACGCACACACACATGCACACACACTCTGCACGCACGTATACACAAACACACACACACACACATTTTTATATACATATATATATATATATATATATATATATATATATATATATTTAAATTTTAAAAAAGGTCAATAATAATTTAAGAGGCGCTCTGTCGCATAGAATAAACTACGATGAAGGAACGAGGCCTTTCTCTTCTTACCTGAGATAATGATTCCTTCACCATCCAGCACCCCAAAAATGGATTTCAAACAATCATTTTTATTTACACAACACATAACATAAATGTATTAATTAATTAATGGAAAAGGTTTACCATGTGCATCCAGAGAAGTTAGATGATGTACCTCTACACTAGTCTAATGTATTAATTAATTAATGGAAAAGGTATACCATGTGCCTCCAGAGAAGTTAGATGATGTACCTCTACACTAGTCTAATGTATTAATTAATTAATGGAAAAGGTTTACCATGTGCCTCCAGAGAAGTTAGATGATGTACCTCTACACTAGTCTAATGTATTAATTAATTAATGGAAAAGGTTTACCATGTGCCTCCAGAGAAGTTAGATGATGTACCTCTACACTAGTCTAATGTATTAATTAATTAATGGAAAAGGTTTACCATGTGCATCCAGAGAAGTTAGATGATGTACCTCTACACTAGTCTAATATATTAATTAATTAATGGAAAAGGTTTACCATGTGCATTCAGAGAAGTTAGATGATGTATCTCTACACTAGTCTAATGTATTAATTAATTAATGGAAAAGGTTTACCATGTGCATCCAGAGAAGTTAGATGATGTACCTCTACACTAGTCTAATGTATTAATTAATTAATGGAAAAGGTTAACCATGTGCATCCAGAGAAGTTAGATGATGTACCTCTACACTAGTCTAATGTATTAATTAATTAATGGAAAAGGTTTACCATGTGCATCCAGAGAAGTTAGATTATGTACCTCTACACTAGTCTATAATTGAAGTCACAAAATATTTGTGACTTAAGATGTTCTGTGGAATTTCTGACATACTTTTTGTTCGATGCGCGAAAAAAAGGATAGTTACTTTAATGACTAGATTGAACGGTATGGCTAATGGGACTGCATTTTCTCTGTGATGCCTCCTTTTTTTACTAGCAGGTAGGATTCTTTACGGGAAATGTGAATTCCTGGCCTACATATATACGCATCCCAGTCAATGTTAAAAACGGAAAATGAAAGTAATCTAACTAATTTCCAACATATGTATGACGAATTATATGCACCTCTTTTTATAGCAAGGGTCGAATACGGGGAGGAGGTTGACTGATTTAATAAATAAATGCCCTTTGCTCACGTGGGAGTCGAATTCATTACTTCAAGAATAGAGTTAATCCAAGAGTCCAAGTTAACCAAGAATATTAAGATTTCTCAAATCATATGGTTCACCAGAGCCCTAAACATTTATAAAACATATTTTGAAAAATAATTTTATTTTTATCCTTTTCTTCTAATAGAACCTTTATAAATGATGTATTGAAAAAAGGTTCCATACCTTTCATATCATTCATAGGTTGAATTGCTGCAAAGTATTAAGAAGACGGCTAAAATGTCGAAACTAATTTTATTTTTGTTTTAATTATCAATTCTATAATGTTATTTTTCAGAAATTGGTTTCTTTTAAAAGTAGTTATCAACGTCTGTGAGTGGTAGCCTGTAAATGACCCGTCCCGACTAGCCGTAGTAGCACAAAGTGGACGTTAATAAATAACAAAACGTCTGAGAATGAAATAAAATATTCTACTTGAGATCTAAGACACCTAAGTAGTAGATTTATCAAGACAACTGCCGTAATAAAAGTGTTTCGTATTCAGAATTGGTAGCAATTGATTGGAAATAAAATGAACATAAATTTAAAATGAATTTATGCAGTATTTTAGTTAGTAGTCGTGGAAAGATGATCATGAGAGGGGTAGTTAACATTTTTAGAAGACATTTTGGGTTCTCAAGTGTTTAAACAGCTGTACTCAGACTTTGGCAGATTACAGTTTAACTGATTAGCGTCGAAAATAGCATAATAAATAGGTAGAAACTGTAAATGGTAATGTTCTCGGCCATATTTACACCTCGAGCTAACCCTTGAATGAGTATAATCCTGGAAAAATAATTTTAATTTGATTATGATCTATTTTTAACAAACAGTCAATAAGACCTACAATATCGAGCTAAGTAATAAATATAAATATTAAATAAGGAATTGATGGGTATGGCAGCCAACTAAGGTAAAAAGTAATAACATTTCAAGGCTAGTTTATTTCACTTCCTAGTTGCATTTCTAATAAATGCCTACTGAACCTGTTCTTCCAGGTGAGCTGCTAATGTATGCCTTTTTTGTTTTGCTTTATTTTTATGTTGTAGCCTACTGTGCTTCCGCAGTAGACCATTTTTACTGTCTTGCAAGAACAGGTTAGTTAATACCAAGGGTTAGTTTTTTATTTTTAAAGTGAAGGTGTATGTTGCTAATCATAAACTGTATGATTTATATCCTTAGTTACCGATTTGAACCACCAAATATAACAAACATTTGACATGATTTCAGCAAACCCTCATTTCCAGTTATTGCACGTTAACAATAATCCAATATATCATGAAACGTCTTATAGCAAGCTTAAATGCCGAATATTGTTTTCAACAAACCTTAACGTAAATATGTAGTATGATGACGTCATCAATTAAGATTTTAGGGCATTGAGTCAAAAATGTTTATTTAATTATGCTGTACTCGTTATTTAACTTTCTCATTCAACACTAAAGATCATATTAGTTTCTGACTAAAATCGAACAAGGATTATACGGGAGGATTCGAATATTCAAAATATCTCCGTTATTACAAGTCGGATCGAAAAATGCTGTAGAAACAATCTTGTTAACTATTAATGCTCTACAGTTGTTGTTCAATACATTTTTTTAAAACTTAAATATATCATATCTTCAGCCTTCATTAAACCTACTATCCATTGAGTTTGGACTTAAAAATAGAGAATATATGGTGAGATGACATTACTAGTGTCATTCCCGGACGGGGGAAATCTGATTAGGCTACGAAACCTTAACATCTTAATTTCTACGATATGGTCTTTCCTACGGTAAGTAGTCAGTATAATGCCTGCCGAATGAAAGAGGTTTTAGTTAATTTTAAATTGTCAGGTATATTTAATATAATTTTTTAGCTACTAGAAACATTTATATGCGATACTTATGTTAAATTAATTTACGAACCCTTCATATGGCTCTTAGTCCAGCTTAGCAGTGAGACTAAAATACGGGTAGACCAAAAAGTAAGTACTCCTAGTCTTCAGAAAATACTTTGCTTATAAGTAGTACATTAGATATGTTGTTTAAAACGAAATATTCTCGTTGGGGGCTTTGACGCATTAGCTGTTTCGTATTAGAAAATGTTTTTACTATCCAATCAATAATAAACTCGCATCATATGGAAAGACCATTGAAGTCTTATTGCGATAGTAGCATGGACGGAGTGAAGGTTTCTATTCAATTTAAGGAAAACTCAGTAATTACAAATATTAGTTAGTAGAATCCAAGATATCTAACTTGTGAAATATAAGAAGGCTGAATTAGTCTGTCGTTTGAATGACATGACTTGACCTTGAAATGTTTTAATGCCCCATCCAACGACCCGCTACACTGCACAAAGGAGCTTTCCTCTTTGTCCCTAGCTCCGTCTCAGCGTGTCAATAGAGATCCTATCCGTCAACGCCTTTTCCATAAAGAGTATCTCAATTTTAGCACGCCACTAACACAAACCTAATGCTATTTTTCTATTATAGAGTACAATACAATTAAGACATAAGTTAAAATAGAGCAATTAAAAATAAAATAATATTTTTTTGCCTATATTAACTTTAGTTTGGTCTTTAGGTTTTCCTTGGTCCTCAATATATTGGGATGCCCTTGAGTTGTGTGTCCTATTCCCGCTTAGGAAAAGAGAGCTTATTAGAAACGTACTGGCGAAATAAAAGTCGTAGTCCCACTGGGGCTGGAAAATGATGGTAACCCGTAGTTAATCCACTCCAATTAATCTTAATTAGTTGCATACAAGAAATATTAATTAAAAAAAGTAAAATATTAAAAATGTTAACTAAAAATATGAAGATTATAAGCATTCCTGTATTTTCTACATGGAAACCCTTCTTCTTTTTTCGCTCATTTAGATAGCCCATTTACAGGTTGTTTAGATTCTTCGATACTGCCGTAGCTTCTTAATATTAATAGTAAAATAGGCGCAGTTAAACCATTCCCCAAATATCTAATGCTCTTCTTTCTCAAACGTATACCTCATTTCTTATCATCAGTCCATTCAATTACATTTTCTTCATATATTTTGTTTGTATATGCAATTAGTTTCAGTCTGGTTACAGATTTGCAATCCTATAATTTTTATATTTATTGTTTTCTTCTTCATGATATTATTTCCAGTTTAAAAATTGATTAAATTTCTTTCAACTTACTACTAGTCTATTTTTAATTAGCATGGTTTATTTTAAATAATCTTAAATATAAACAGGCTTTTCAGTGTTCATGAACCATTTCCAGTTATCACTAAAATCACTTAACATTCAAATAAATAGTCTTTGGATATTTTATGTTATTTAACCCTGTTAAAGCAAGGTCTTTTCCAAATTCTAAATAATTTGGAAAAGACCTTGCTTTAACAGGTGTTCAAAATTCAATCACTTCTACTCACTTTGTTCAATTTCAATAACTAGTGAGCATATTCTTTAGTTTAAAATGAAATTTTAAAAGACGGTTTGGGTAAAATAGAAGTCCTTGACGAAAAACTTCATACCTCACAAATTTCCGTCTGCGAATGGTGTTATTTGGTCACTAAATTATTTTGAGAGCCAAATCCCTGTTTCGTTTTTCATCTTTCCTTCATTCCTTCAGGAAAAATATTAACAGGATAAATATTCTGAATATGCGCTATTGTGTACAATACTACCACTCTGAGGGGTGTAGGTTTACTTCGATGCCCAATCTGTATTTAGTTTATTCTATATAGTAAATAAAACTCCATGATTTGTCTGATGTTCTATATAATTGGGCAGGGGTGATTTTTTTTCCTTATGTTTCAGTTAATTCTTAGTACAATGAAAAAAGTCCTCGGAAAATGTCAATGGGCTTTATACATGTTAATATGAGTTAACTCAAGACTGTGTGTGCCATTCCATACTTTTTACAAAACACATTGTCATCAATATCAGTGGTAATCTTCATTTTTTCAGGAAAATGTTAAGAACAAATTGTGTTTACAATAAATTTTTGGCTCATGAACCGTAGCTTAACTACCTTTGCTGATTGGGAAGGACTATCCTCCTGGCCACCAAACTTTTCTAGGCACACTGGGAATAAAGATTTCATTTAATGAATTCGTCCATAAATAAATTTCTATTGCCAATGCGGGAATCGAATCCACCTCTCTAGGTTTGCCGAGTAAGATTAAGGCCAATAATTCATTAACTCACATGCCTAACCAGGGCCCATATTAATTTAATAAATAAATAAATGGGAAAAGATATTTATTCGAACCAATGTTTAATAGATGGTCCATGAAAATTGATGGATTATTTATTTATTGTGTGTGTGTGAGCGCGCGCGCGACTGTGTCTCTTAAAGCTCTGGCGCCCGCTATGAGTGTCTTTTAACAATAAACGCACATTAACTAACTTAATTCCCACAGTATTGCTTCATTTGTGATATCACTGATATTGCCTGTGGAATATTTATGTGTAATATACAATCTTATCAGTATTTTTTCTCTCGTTATTTTTCTTAGAATAAATCTTGTATTGAACAAATATCTCTATTACATAAGTCCAAGGGGCTCAAGAAGGTATTATTCTTCCTACTCCTCCCACAAAAAAAGGATATGTTTAGCAAAAGGGCGTTTCATTGCAACGTAAAAAAACTGTTATCTTAGTGATATTGTATCAGAAAGGAAAATTATAGAACTTATGTAACTATAGACTACGTAAAAGAATATATATGACGATCTTTTTTTTTCTTCTTTTCATTCCATTACAGTATCACAGATATATACTCTCTGAACTCCCAACTTATATTCTCTTTCAGAGTTTTCCATGTCGATCCTTACTTTCCTTTGTCCATCTATAACTGGCATTCGCTATTCTACCCTTTACCTCACGCCTTCCCTTCTTGAGGCCTTTTAATGCCATTTCTCTAACTTTAGCTTTCCTCTTTTATGCCGGAATAAAAATCCAAATTAAGTAGCTTTTTTAGCTTCTCCTGAAATTACATTTGGCTCACGACCATACAAGCTAGTTGTATCGATAGGCCTTTCAAAGAGACTAACATCCATAAACCCATTCACTTATGTCCCCTTCTTACAGTTTTCATGATTGTAACCTGGGACCTTAACCTGCATATATTTTCTGGTAAGCTTCAATTTTAGTCTTTTTTTCTGCATTGGCAGTGTAGGATTCCTGTTTTAATTCTTCAGCTATTTTTTGTGTTGCAGAAAACTTTAATCTTTAATTTTTTTAATATTTAATTTTCTTTCATGAAGTATTTTGATCATATTAATAAGGTTCTCACATTAGGCATTTTTTTTTTATTCCATATAAGCTGACAATTTATAATTACTTGAAATAGTTTTGGAAGGGCAAGGAATCATCTGTCTCGAAAGCCCAAATTGTTCTTTTACAAGCCAGTCTTCTTCTAAGCCACTTGTTAAATTAAAAAAAAAAAAGAAATAGGTCCGGAAAGATTTAAAATATTTTCCAAATTAGTATAATCTTACAATGATTTGGCCCTGGAATAATACGAGTAGCTTTCCAGATGCTTGCAGTGAAGCATCCTGTGATTTCTAAAGTGTAAATGTACATTGTAAATTTACTTTATAATCAACTCTGACCTTCCCTTAACCTAGTAGAAATGTCACTCATTATTTATGCCGTCATGATTTTTTAGAAGGAGCAAATCGAACCAAACCTAGTCACCAATTCCTGATTCGTTCAGCAGATACTAGTGTGTACTAGTGAGTAATCCTTTATCTTGCTCTTCTAGAGGTTTTTCGTAATATCTTCTACTGCAGAATAGATTAGATATAGATTTTTTTTTTTTAGGTGGTCAGTACTAAAAAATATATTACCAGCAGAATCCTCGACAAATAATAAATTTACCTTTAGTACCCGCTTAGCGGGAGTGCCCTGCGGGTAATGCATTTTGCGCCTACGTTGACAAAACCAGGGACTTGGTTTTCAATTATCTGGGACGCCAGTTACTGCTAGCAGGTCTAACTAAGGAAATCATTTGTTCAGGGTATATTCATGGCACGGTTTTTCAAAAATATCTGCAAATGTCAATCGATCCTATCTAGTAGTAGATAATCATTACAAAACTTAAAATTCCAAAGAGACAAAGTTCGTTAATTGCTAAAGTCGAGTCTGGAGGAATCGTCTATTCCCTATTTATCCGTGCGTAGTAAGAAGTCTACACATAAAGAAACTGACGCTGGACATGAGATTTTGGAAACATTTTCAAGTCAATATATAAAATCTTAATCAATGACCCCATCACACAACGCATTTGCATGTATCTCACATACTAAAGGTCCATTGAAAACAATATTTCACATTTAAGCTTGGAACAAGACGTTTCATGGTATATTGGCCTATTGTTAACGTGCGATGACTAAAAGTAACGGTTTACTAAAGGCAGAATATTAAATATCTTGGTTAATATTTACAATAGAAAAAAGTGTATAAAACAACATTTATAGTAAATTAAATTGGGAACAAAATTGTTTTCATACAATTTTTCGCTTGGCTCATAATGACAGAGATGTTTTTAATTTTCCTCCTCTCAAATTTCCCCCTTTCCTGGTTCGATTTTAGCCGTTAAAGAATTTGATCTTGTATACGAGTATATATCGATAGTTTACTGTCAAAGAGTTTGTATATCCAAAAACGCTCATTTTGAGTTAAATACATCACTGCATTCAATGAAAAATCTTTTAAGAACTAGCCAAAGACCGTAACTCTAAACCTTATAAATACGAAGATAACGAGCAGTGTCGTCAATATTTTTTACACCAAGTTAATACGAAAGAAACGTGTCTTGAAAGAAGGTTTTCCGACAACAGGAAGGAAACACTTTCAGTAAACATCAAACAGCATATGTCAAAATACGTTCTTTGACACTAATTACTATTTCAAAATTATGTTGTTCTAAGTCACCCGAAGAAAAACTTGTGAACAAAGAACAGCATGATGAGCATTTAGCTAAAAACGATTTAACCAGAAGATTAAAAGAATCATTTGTCATCATTGAAGGGCCGTCTTGGGCGAGAGAGGGCCAGGCAGTCCGAGGTGTAGAGAGTCAAAGGAAAGAAAGCAGTTGGATGAGTAGAGGCAGAGAGCGGGCGGAGTACTGACCCTTGTCTGGTAAAGCTAGCCAGCAGGTACCTGTGAAGG
This sequence comes from Riptortus pedestris, assembly GCA_019009955.1. Lineage (NCBI taxonomy): Eukaryota > Metazoa > Arthropoda > Insecta > Hemiptera > Alydidae > Riptortus > Riptortus pedestris. The sequence goes on along the minus strand of CM032228.1, from coordinate 128,936,510 downwards.
TAGCGGGGAAGGGGCAGGCGAGGTGGAAGGCCTATCTTCATTGCCTGAGTTTCCCACCTATAATATACATCCAAAGAGAAAGCACGAAATGGTGAATGTTTGCACAATTTGATTTTTAAGCTGTAAGGTAATGTCTTTATTGAATGCTAAGGTGATGATTTATAAAATAAGACCTGCTGTATACAGTTTTACTGTGCAGAATGTTGCTAAAAAGTGCGTGACTCAAAGGAATTGCAGGAAGCAGAGTTGGGCAGTAATTAACTACTTTTTCAACTAATAAATACTAGTTATGTAATTGCAACTACAGTTACAAAAATGTAGTTCGTAACTGTAGTTGCATTTTCTTGGTTTGGCAATTACAGTAATTGTAGTTGGTATTTATAAATCCAACTACTAGTTCAAATAAAAATTAGTTATAAAAATAATTACAATTAGAAGTTGTAAGTGTAACTGTAGTTATTGTGTAATAACTACAACTACATACAGACAATTAGCTTTATTCTACGTTCCAAAGAGCGAACATATTTTGATCGCCTCTATACAAAGGTTTACATTCGTGGTGGTTATGAATGGCTCATCTGAGACAAGCCGTGTTCATTTGGTGCACATAATATGGTCAGGCAGAACTCAGCCTGACAGTAGCTCCGGCGATCGCCTCTTGTCCTGTCACTCTCGGGCAGGGCACTCCAGCCTGTCTTCTATATCCGTCACCAGTCCTCGGCGGCGAAAAGATTTTTGAAACAAATTACAATGAGTGGCACTGAATGTGAAGTGAGGTCGAGAACTCCTTATTTTTTGGAGCAGAGCATTAGAGCGATTATTTTCTTTTGCCTCTATGGCAAACCCCCCAAAATCAAAATATAAAAAGGAATTTACATATTATTTTCGTTAGTTTTCATTTATTTACATTAAAGTTATTTTCAGTTATTATAATAATGTAGTATATGTAATATAATAATCTTTTGAATATAAAGACATCCTTAATAGCCTCAACTACTTCAGTCAGTGTTTCACACAGTTTTTTAAAGTAACTACCCAAGTAACTGTAGTTGCAACTATAACTACAGTTACAATTACGTAGTTGATTTTGGAACTACTGATTTTCTCAACTACTAACTGTAGTTGTGAAATTTGAATTACAATTACTTTAGTTAAAAAATGTAGTTGCCCATTATCAATAACTAATTACATTAGTAGTTGTAATTGTAACTATATTTCAATTAATGTTGTTATAACTTGTAATTGTAATTTCAATTCTGCCCAACTCTGGTAGGAAGGGGTTGAAAGAGGTGGCGTCATCTTCATTCAATTATATGAAAACCGAAGAAACGCAAGCAAATCAACATTGGGTATTCATGTCTGAAACTTGCGGTGGTCAATGCAATATTAATATTGCAACAATGCATTTTTATGCAGTTCATACGTTGGACTTATCAGTCATTGATCAATTGTCCCTTGAGCCTGACGATTCTCAAATGGAGTGCAATGTCGTCCATGCACATATTAAATCATCTACTAGGAATGTGGAGATATTTGATCCCTCAGGATGGCACATGGTAGTAAAACTGGAATCAAAAAATAGAAAATACAGTATCAACGAAAGTAATCAGCCTGACGTATATGACTTTTTTAAATTAAAACCCGAAAGAGAGACACCAAGGGGAATCTCATAAGATGGTTGGATTTTAAGTATATGGTTACAATGTTTTATCCAAAATCAGATTCAAAATGTATTTATTTCAAATATAAACAGGATGAAGAAGTTACTAGAAGAGAACGTAGAGTGTTTTCAATAAAAACTTAAGTGAGTGACCTGAGTCAAGCATATACGGAGCCCCTGAAAATTGACATAAAAAAATATAATGGTTTGACCAAAAGTGTGTACAAATTGTGTCATAGGGGACAATACCATGACATTTATAAGTCATTAAAAGTTTAAATACTTAACTAAAGAAGTACTAACATGTTTACTAATACTAACAAAGAAAGAATTTGATCAAATGTAATTGTGAGTATTATTTTTATATAACATAATTTCATTTATCTCAATTTTATTTAATATTATTCTTGTTATGTTCCAATATTAATGTAACATTATTTTATTATTATGTTAAAATTAAAACTAAACTATTTCGCTTAATAATATTCTTGAAATTGCAATTAATAATTTTGTAAAGTTATATTCTAATTTAAATAATATGTTGCATTATTGCTGAAAATATTACTATTTTATTCCAAAGCTGTACGTCAGATATTACTTTTTTAATTGACATTTTGATGGAGTAAAAGTAAAATAATTTAATGAGATCAAGTAGAATGCCTAAGCATAAATCTTAAGTCCGTCATGCAGGGGCTGCGTAAACTAAGTAGATTTCCCACGTGTGCTTCGTAATTGCATTTATCTTAAAATGTAAAAGTTCAATGAGAAGAATATTTGGTATTTATGCTTCAAATAACGTGCTTCACAAAATAACAGCTTATTATTATAATATGGCATGAGTAGGAGGGTGGGTTTACTGATGCCGAAAACTATAAAATACAAATATCTTGGTTAATAATCAAGATAGTGAAAATAAGGGTGAAAGTGCATTTAAGTTCCCCCCTTGATGGCGCACGATGATGACGGCGGCCATCTTGTTTTTCTAACACCAAGGGTGTGGGTTGTGTTTTTCTTACTTTATCTTTTTTAACACTTTATAATTTCCAAAATACGCCATCGGCGGTTAAAACGAGGAGGGGGAGGGAAAGGGGAAATTTTAACTTAAATTTTGTTAACTCACCTAATTTGTTGGATCCTTAGACTGCGGAGGATAGACTTTCGTATGTAGGTGATTAGAATCCCACTTTTATACACCATTCAATAACGGCACGCTTTCCCTGCACTTCCAATTGTGTAAAAAACTTAGTCGTGCACTCACTTTGAGCCATAGCTAAAACGGATACGATATTAATAGTAAACACTAGCAAAAACAATATGTTGGACGGTAGCAAGAAACAAGATGTCGGACAGTGATGTAACAAGATGGCGGCTAGGGGGGAACTAAAATGCACTTTAGCCAAAATACGTACATAACAACATTTATAGAACATAACATTTGGAACAAGATTGGTTCTATAAAATTTTTCGATACGACACACAATAACGGAGATATTAAGAATTTTCAAAATTCCTACCCTCTAAAACCTCCCCCTCCCCTGGTCGGATTTTAGCCATTAACGAACATGATCTTTCTTTTTACATAAAACGATTATATATCGAGTTTGGAAACGATTAAACCGAAATTGCCACCGCTAGAGTGGTAACACAATATATATATATATATATATATATATATATATATATATATACATATATATATACAATTTTGAACGGACCTTATTTTCGTCATCTGCTATGTAGGATCCATGGACGTTTTTTTGAAAATCACGTCAAGAGTACAACCTCAATAGCCACCCTTAAGCCCCATACCACTCCTTAAGGGAAATATGCTAATGATAATAAGTGGGCAAAGGATATTATTTAGTGACGAAATTCATTAAATAACGTCCTAAAATCCCACCCTGGCTAGAAAAGGGTGGTAACCTGTAGATAACCCGTCCCGATTAGCCTAAGTTGCAAAAAGTGGACGTTAATAAATAATAATAATAATAATAATAAGTAAAATTTACAGCTGCAATTTCAATGATTTTGTTTTTAAACAGTCTAAAAAATATTCAATTGCATTTTCTGAATAAGTAGACGTCGGAGATACGGATATTTGACATTAGACTCTCAATTTTACATGTAAGTATTGTTGCGTTTATTACAAAATCAGTAATAAACGTTGTTTATTAGAATTCTTTTGGATTGCAAAATTAAACACACACAAGCTTCAGAGTTTTTATCACTGCACAATTTAACAATGAACTGCACACTTGGTTAAGTATTCTTAACTACTACTCACAGTATGCACTGATAGATTTACTGTTCTTGTTATTACACAGTCCAATAACTTACGATTATTGAAGTTCACAAAAACACGGCACTGCACTGATCTTCGCAAAGATAACAGCACTACACTGACCTTTACTTAAACACGCCACTATACTGTTCTTTTCCGAGGCACGGCACAACACTGTTCGTCAAATAAAACACTTTACCGCACTGCAACTAACACGCACTGAACGTACTATTGATCACTTGAAGAGAGCTGAGAACAAACTAACTCGGGGTAGGCTGGGTCCTTTTATAGCGTGTCGGAAAACATCAAACAGAATGCCTAGAAGGCACTAAAGTCCGTTCCATGTCGAACTGGCACAAGGTGTTTTGAGTGGGATGCTTTGTCTCTCTCGTACACATGGCGCACTACATCTCTCTGTCCTTTTCCCTCCGTACGACGTTGCCGCTATATCTCTACTTTGTCTAATCTGATCGGGAAAAATTTCATAATGTGCAGAATTTAATTCTCTATACGTCTAGATTAACAATTAAAAATAAAAGTTAAATCTCGAGTCGCAAAAAATTATTAAATGAAAAAATTGTACTTAAAATTTTTAATGGAAATTACTCTTTATCACATCACTGTGACCTTATTATTTGAGATATTGCTTTCAAATTTGGTATGAAGTCACTAGACCTTACGTATTTTCGACAAATAGAAGAAAAAAAAAATTCAATGGTATTCCTTCCCTACTTTTTCGCGAAATGAAAACAGAAAATTACAAATTCAATTTTTGAAAAGTAGCCTGCGAGGAAATTTCGTTCTATTGCAGCCTATTAAAATTTGACGCATCCCTTATAAAAAGGACCGTTCAAATTTAATTTTAAGATGTGTCCGACTATTCTGGGATGAATACAGCTGGAGTAATTGATTTTTAAATGCGAGGGAGCGCGCGGATGCGATGGGCCGAAAGCGGGACACGCCTGGCAGACCACCCCTCCTTGTTGTATTTATTAATTGTTATTTTAAATAACAAATATCGAATACATTATTCTACGAAACCTATGAATAACAAATATTTATCCCTAATTCGTATAGCAGAAACTTTTCAAATTTATTCGAAATTCAATTTGGCCCAGCTCTGCTTATACCTGGAGTCCCCCGAAGGGTTGATGACCAGTCCTGGGTTAGGGAAAACATTTTTATGTTAGTACAATGGATTAGTGGTAATTTTAAGTGTCCTCAACGTCATTGCCGGGTATAACTACCTGTAATGGTTCCATTCTTACCAGTCACTATAGATCAGTAGGTTTTTGTAGAAAATGGTTATTTTATGAGTCCTCCAATAGTAAAAAGGGTGTAGACATTTAAGGGAGCAGGAAATACTTTCAGATCTCATTCTTATCGTCTAAAGTGTGAGCGTTAATAAATGTTAAATGTTAATAAATGGTTTTTTTTAGCGTTGGTCTTAAATGAGTTTTGCTAATTTTTACGTATCATTACGTAGACCAAATAAATTAGAGTCAAAAGCAGAAATTTAAACATAACATAAACTTTTTCTATATCCTGTTTGGCATGTCTGACTTATGTGTTATTTTATTTCAGGTTTGGTTCAGTAATTATCAACCCTTCGGGGGACACCAGGTATAAGGAGGGGTGATCTGCCAGGCCTGTCCCGCTATCGGCAGATCGCATCCGCGCGCTCCCTCGCATTTAAAAATCAATTACTCCAGCTGTATTCATCCCAGAATAGTCGGACACATCTTAAAATTAAATTTGAACGGTCCTTTTTATAAGGGATGCGTCAAATTTTAATAGGCTGCAATAGAACGAAATTTCCTCGCAGGCTACTTTTCAAAAATTGAATTTGTAATTTTCTGTTTTCATTTCGCGAAAAAGTAGGGAAGGAATACCATTAAAATTTTTTTTCTTCTATTTGTCGAAAATACGTAAGGTCTGGGGACTTCATACCAAATTTCAAAGCAATATTTCAAAAAATAAGGTCACAGTGATGTGATAAAGAATAATTTCCATTAAAAACTTTGAGTAAAATTTTTTCATTAAATAATTTTTTGCGACTCGAGATTTAGCTTTTATTTTTTATTTTCAATGTAGGCGTATAGAGAATTAAATTCTGCACATTATATAATTTTTCCCGCCGAAAAACGTGGATTCGATATTTATGTGTAGTATGGGCAGATGTAAAGATTTGGCAACAGCGCACAGAATCTAAGTGCCAGCTCGACATGGAACGGACTATAGACACGTTGCCTAGAACAGTCCCGGCCCTAGTAGACACTTCGGGCGCCAATAGTCCTTCATTGGTCGGCTCCCTTAATCTCCTTCCTACTTCTTAAATATGTGATTAACCCTGTTTAATTTTCGCAACCATACACACACACACACACACACACACATATATATATATATATATATATATATATATATATATATATATTTGTTTGTTTATTATTATTTCCGTATCCTTTATGCTGCTATGGCTAATCGGGTTGGGTTATCTACAGGTTACCAACCTTTTCTAGCCAGGGTGGGCCTCAGGAGTTTATTTAATGAGTTTGTCACTAAATAAATTTCCACTGCCACGGGCGGGAATTGAACCCGCCACCCTAGGTCTACCATATATATATATATATATATATATATATATATATATATATATATATATATATATATATAAATATATATATATATATATATTTCATCATCTAGGTAGATGGGCATTAGAAGAAATTTTTCAAAATATTCAATAATTAAGGATCAACTGGAATAAAGATTTATAGAAATCAGTAATTGAAGCATGCTGAATTTTGTTTACTTTTGATTTCTATGTCTATTAATCGCTTTATAATAAACTTTTTTTTCTTTTTCAAAATGTTTCATTTTCATTTCAGACAGTTTGGGGTTACACAGAGTTGAAAATCCAAGTTCATGTGATGTAGCAGTAAGCCTGCACTTGTATTGTCCACCATATGATGAATGCCATATGTTCAACCAACAAACAGGACAGAAAAGTCAGTGTAAAGTGACCTTTTGGTCGAAATATGGAAAGAAAGTTGAAAGGGTAAGTTTTCAAAGATACTCATTTTTTATTTTTCCCATTTTTTTTTTATTATTTTTTTTTTTATATGAGGAGCTTTGTCACTTTCAAATACACTCATGCATAAGAAGTATGTAATAAAAATATGTGGTCTGTATAACTTTTAAATTAGGTATGAATGTAATTTAAGCACAAAAAAATTTAATTTATTCTATACTAGCAATAGTTGAAACTCTCCAAATATTTACGCAGCTTGAGTATAAAAACAACTCATCACTCTAAAGGAAGTATGACAACAATTAATTTTGTGACAATATATTTCTTCATGGGTTCGGAAGTAGTAATATTATTGAGTGGTTCATTAGTTTGTTTCTCTGTCAAGTACCCTTATAGACTTACCATTTTTTTAACTGTATGCCACAACTCTAAGTTTATGAAGTGAGATTAAGGCCAAGGCTCTAACTCGAATGGCTAAGCTCAGCCCTTTAAATTATTCAGATGTGTTATAAGATGGGAATAAATTTTTTTAAAAATATTTTTGTTTTTTTTGAAATGACGTTATTTATAAACATCCATTTTGAGCTACTAAGGCTAATTAGGACAGGTTATCCTTTTCTGGCCAGGGTGAGACTAAGGTTTTTATTTAATGAGTTAGTCACTAAAAAATTTCTATCGCTCAGTGAGAATTGAATTCATACTTCTAGGTTTAATATTTTTTTACAAGGAACTTTGTTCTAAAGTATTACTTAATTGTTGTTAATACTTCTGTTTCAGAAGATAGCCGAAGAGAGAACAGCTGACGACAACTAACTAGGGCATTCAGCTGCAAAAATAATTAAATTATTTTAAATAAATATATTGTTTATAAATATTTACAGTGATATATTTTATACAATTGCCTTCTTTTTATCTTAGTTTTATGGATTAATGATATGTATATTGATATTTTAAATAAATAGATATAATATTTTTATACTTAAAATCAAACTACTAATATAATGGACTAGGTACTGAATAAAAACTTAAAGCATTACATTATAGATATTATTTATTATTGTAAAGCTCCTTTAAAGCTAACTAAATTAATCATGATTACATTTTATAATAAATATATTTTGAACGAATTTTTGACGCATTATTTTAAAACAAAGAAATACAACCTTATAAAAATTACAGTTTATACTTGATATTTAAGAATAATTATTCCATGAATGGAATAATAAAAAATATGAGGTCTAATAATAGTCCCACTATATATCGACATCACAATCTCTCAAAATAAAAATAAAATATAATATTTCTAAAATATAGAAAGGAGGGTGAGTACTAATGGAGTGGAGTTCTTCAGAGTTTTAAATGGTGGATAGCCATAGGAGCAGGGCTACTCCCATCCTATATCATCTGTTTATTTTTTCAATTTTCCTACAGTATATTAGTGTACCATTTAAAAAATAATAGTTATTATTTTGTAATATAGTAAATACTATTGATAATATTAGTATAATACTATTAGTTATAAAAAATTTGAAATATTACTTTTTTATACTTTGAGTTATTCTAACTGTTGGAAAAATCCACTATTGTGCTTTCATTGATGCAAATACACAGTTCAATAAGTCTTTCATCTATATATATATATAAAATTGTAACCTCTGTCTGTACATTGATTTTTTTTAGCGAAATTTCACGATAACTTTTCGTTTCACATGTCATAGACACCATAACTGCATTTTGTTTCAATCGTGTATGTTTGTTTGTTTGTTACCTTTTCACGCATAAACGGCTGAACCGATTTTTATGAAACTTGGTATGTATATTACTACTAACCCAACTTAGACTTTAGGCTATATTAATATCCTTTGAGACGAATAGGAGTGGGGGTTATAAGGGAGGCCTGAAATTAAAAATAGCAATATTTCGTTTCCTATTGGTTTTTCGGCAAATATGAACATAACAAAAGTTGTTTATTTTTTTATTTAGAGTAACTTTTGTTATATACACTTTTTTTGTATACCGAATTATAAACGAGATATACACTAAAACCTATAGAGGAAGTGAACAATTTTATTTGAGACAAAAGACCCAACCGAAATAAATAAAACTCGGTATGTGTATTAGCACTAACGCTTAAGCCATACCAACATTTCTAGAGACGGGCAGGAGTGGGGGTTGTAAGGGAGGCCTGAATTTAAAAATAGCGGTATTTCGTTTTATATTCGTTTTTCGGCAAATATATTTTAACAAAGTATAAACGAGATATACACTATAAACTAAAGCGGAAGTCAACTATTTCATTGGGCGCTAACGGTTGAACCGAACTTAAAAAACTCGGTATGTCAATTAGCATTAATTCTTCCATAATTATAAGCTATATTAAAATTTTAAGGTTAGAACGGGAGTGGGGGTTATAAGGGAGGCCTGAAATAAAAATTCGCGATATTTCATTGTCTATTAATTTTTCGCCAAAACATGCACATAACAAAAGTTGTTTACTTTGTTATTTAGATTAATTTTTTTTTTTTTTTTTTTTTTTTTTTATTATACATTTCTCCAGGAACAATGTGTGGAACAAGTAATTTGCGTAGAAATATTGATATGCTCAACAATTCAGTCCAATTTGAACTATGAGGTACCTCACCTGGAAAAATTAATTCAAATCTATGTTAATATTTTGTCCTTAATAACTGAAATCTATGCATAATGCACAGGAGACGGGAAATATGACAATTTGGAGGACAGTGAAGTCTTACATAAAAAATTAATTTCATTATTAACAAATGACAACAACGGGTTTAAACCCTAAACACTGGGACGGGTAAATGTCAAAATGTTGTGCAAAGTAAAGCCTTGCCAAAAAATACCATCAACATTCAGCCTCAAATCAATTCCCGGGCGAAGCCGGGTATCTGAGCTAGTACTTTATATAAGTATCTTTTTGAGGTACGTTTTTGTAACTAGCTATTTTGTTTTTAATATTCTTTGTAAAACTTTTGCATGAGTTTGTAAATAAATGTGCTAATGCCTGGAATTTCCATAACAATAATCAACAACACTCACATACGCCTGTCTTGCTCATATAAAGTGAACCTATTGGCCTACTCATTGTTTGTTTTAGGCGTTCCAACAAATCAGTCGTGGACCTGGTCTGTTGCCTTTGGGCACCCAGAAAGTGTCCTATTAGTGAATTGCCCACACTTCGAGTATTTCTGAATGGTCGGACAGTTGTTTCTCGTAGACCTAATGCCCTGGCTGCATATACTCAACATCCTCTTGTGGCTCCTAATGTTCTCAACATAGGCAACAATACAGACATGAATTGTTTCATCTAGCATTGTAATTAATTTAGTGTCCCACAGCATTCTCAAATCAATTTAAAAAAAAATAAATGTACTTTACACTCAAATGTTATAATAAGGGGGGGGATGTGTCAACTCTAAGAAACACTACTGAACTAATTTGGATTTTTGTTGAATTGTAGGGCTTTCCTGAACTAATAGAGTGAATATGGTCAAAGAAGTTTGGTACAGATTTCGATTTTGATTCCTCTGGGGGTGGGGGTAGTATTGTATTTAAAATATTGTAACTAGAAGCCTCTGCTAAAGTGTAAAATTATTCAGTATGTTTAAAAGTGTATAAGCTCGAAAATTATAAATTCTTAAGCATGGGGGAGGTGTCTGAATTAATTCTTTCAGCAGATTTCCCTCAAGGAAAATCAGCTATATCTATATATCTCGTCTATACATCGTTGTTTGACGAAATTGAATGTAACAATAATTACTCTAAATAGAAAAGTTATCACCTTCTGATTTGTGCATGTTTGCAGAAAAACTAATAGGAAATGAAGTAAGCTATTTTTTTTATTAATGCCTACCTTACAACCCCCACTCCTAGTCATCCCTAAAAATTTTGATATAGCTTACAATCATGGAAGAGTTAACATTAATTCACATGCCAAGGTTTGTTTAGTTCAGTTTAGTCATTAGAGCTCAATAAAATTGTAGTCTCCTACTATGATCTTTAGTATATATTTCATTTCAGTACACAACAAAAGTATATATAACAAAAGCTACTTTAAATAACAAAATAAACAACTTTTGTTAGCTGCATCTTTGTCAAAAAACGAAATATCGCAAGTTTTTATTTTAGGCCTCCCCTATAACCCACCCTTGCTCGTATCTGAGAGTAAGCATAGCCTGCAGTCTAAGTTGGGTTAGTAGTAATATACATACCAAATTTCAAAACAATTGGTTCAGTAGTAGCATGAAAAGGCAACAAACAGACACTAATGCCAAAAATTGCAGATATTGTGTCTATGCCATGTAAAATGAAAAAGTAATGTGAAATTTTGAGAAAAAAAAATCAATTTTACATATTGTTACGTTTATTACAAAATCATTCTTAAATTTTTCCATCCTTTAAGGCAATCCATAATTTTCTTAACTACTAAGAGCACTAACCAACCTTTGAAATTATTCCTCTAAGTCAGTACAGCTACAATTCTCCACAGGGGAATAAAAATACTTATGTAATACACAGCCTTAAACCCAATGGTAGTTTGCCAAAAATACCTAATCTTTAACAAGGTAGGTTCTATAACCCTAATAAATTAAATTATTTATTAACGTCCACTTTTTGCAACTAAAGCTAATTGGGACAGGTTAGCTACAGGTTAACACCCTTTTCTAGCCAGGGAGGGACTAAGGATTTTAATTAATGAATGCCATCACTAAATAAATTCCTTTGCCCAGGCGGGAATCGAACTCTCCACTTTAAGTTTACCATGAGAAATTAAGGCCAATGCTTTAACTCACTTGGCTAAACCTAACAAGTGCTATGCTATAATAAACTGCAATCATTTATATATAAAAGTAATAAAAATCCTAGATTATATTTACAAATAAAAATGAAAAATAAATTGGTATTTAAAATTTTCACAGTTAAACAATCAAATAACTTAAGAATAATAAATATATATCACTTCTAAACAATCTTTGCCTTCATTTAACAGATTTAATTTAATTTATTTAACACTTTGGCATAATAAGTATTTAAATTCCTTGTGTCTGTTTTAAAATTAACTACATTCTCCATGTCTTTGGATACATACAAGGCTACCAAAATTTCCTCTTAGCAGACTTAGGTTCCTTGTGTAATACTTTTAAATTGTCAAATCCGAAAATGTGTTCTGCCACATTACAGTGTTGTACCAACACAGTTTTATTCTTATTCTTGGCCTTGTTTTTTACATCAGTCTGGTGTTGATAATTTTCTTTTCTCGGACAATTGATTTCATAAACCACAATTGGCTCCTTTGCTAATTCAAATTTGTCTTTTAAATTTGCAAATTTATCCTTTATTTTGTTCCTAGTTTGAAAAGCAAATATTAAATTATTAACATCATACTCCTTAAAGGACCTTTTTATGTTGTTTAACAACCCTTTCACATGGGTAAATTTGACATATTCTGTATTCTCTCTCTCACTTCTTTTTTATTTTGTTCCATGTTCCTGGAATATCTCCCAGACCTTAATTTGGAAAGGTTTTTAAACCAACTCTTCTGTATCATTTTTGTTGGATAAAAATTGCCTTCTAGGGTATCTCTTGTTCGACTTTTGGTAAATGAGGTTTATCAGATAATCTAATAGTTCTATAAACTAAATTATCCATTACATTTTTCTTTTTGTTAAAAGATATTGTGATCTAAAATTCAATAAATTATTGCTGGTATCCTTCTACGTCCATTCTGTGGTAATGCGATTCATGTTGTTTTGCATTATATTTATTTGATGCTTAATTAGTACATATCGTTTTTAGCAGATATTAAAAAGATTAGATAAATTTAAATACACTGTGTGAGGACGTCATAAATTATGATTTTTACATTCATGATTCAAAAATGGTTATTTGATGTATGCCATACTCAGATATTTAACAATTTCATTCAACACAACAGATAATGGCTGAAATTGGTCTTGTGAGAGGGGGAGGGGTTTAGAAGGGGAATAAGTGAAAAGTCAAAATATCTCTTTTATGTTTTGAGCCTCAGTAGACCTCCACTTGTAATTGTCTGATTTTTGCTATAAGTAACTGAGTTCATTTCAAATTCTGTTTACATCAGCTGTTTATTACAAGAGAAATGGGGAATAGACAGTGAGGTGAGTTAACCTGTGTATCATACCAGTAGGTGGGAATTTGCTTGGTTTATGCAGCCCCTGCGTGACAATCTTTTTTTATTACTAAAAGCCGGAAAAATGTACCACAACCATTTTTATGAGCGTACTAAAAAAACCCACAATTTAAACACTCTGAAGTCGTTAAAAAAAAAAAGTTACCCCACACTTGTCAAAACTGAATGGGGATTAGAATTTAAAGTTCTTTTGATTGATTGTACTTCATTTTACTTCACCAAACTAAATATCACTTTCCTTTTTTGTGATACAATGGGAGGTAAGTTGTTACAAATATTCATTTTAAACAATAACTTCTAAAATGTTTTATTGATATATAATATATAAAATTGAAACAAATTTTAATTTAAAACAGGTTCATTCAAAACATAAATAAATCAAATAGAAATATAATTCAACATACAATTACATTAAACACAAAATAATAATGGAATGTAATTAACAATATTTTAAAAAATAAATTTCTTTATTATAAAATTATACCAATTTTGGACAGAATAACTTACTTAAAACTAACAGGCTCGCAACAGGTTTTTATTCATAAGCCTCATTATCAGCACACAGAGTCACAAGTTTAAATGTATAACAAATGCAATGCCTCCAATTTTTGGACAACATTTATCTAAAAGCTCTTGGAAATAACAGACATTTTTAGTGTGTCAAATATTTTATTAAAAAAAAAATAATAAAATAAAATAAGATAGTCTAATTTTCTATGAATTTGAGCTTTTTGAGTTTTCTTATTTTCAAATAAAGATTCTTGAAACATGGTTGTTCAATTTAAAATGTAAAAACAAGAAGTAATAGTAAAAAGGGTAACTCATGGAAATGAAGTAGTTTAAAATTTAACTTCATGATTGAAACAAACGTTTTAGATACATACATACATACATACATACATACATATATATATATATATATATATATATATATATAGGTTCATTTTTAGAATACTTGGACATAAATGAGTATTATAAGGTAATCGTTTCTTCCTCCATGATAAATCATGTCATCTTATTTTTAAATCCATTTAAAAGGGAGCTCTTAATAATGAAAAAACTTAAACAAATATCTAAACAGTATTTTAATAATAAACACTAGATGATGCAAAATTTACCACCTACCAGAAAGAAAAAGCCTTTTCCAAATACATTTATGTTCTTAATAGAAACAATTCCATAAGTATACAAATTTATAAATTTTGGCAAGCTTTCTTTTATAAGCCAATATTTCTAACTATTCCTTGATAAAATATTCATAATATGGTATTGTCCATTTTAAACCTAGTGATATGTAGAACTACATATGAAATTTCTAACAACTATAAGAATAAAAAAAAAAGAACTTGTCTTTTTAAAAAAGAAAATAATTGATAGGCAATAAGGACAAAAACAATAATAAATAGGAGCATAACAATATACATACTTTTATTTAAAAAATGAATTTTTATTTTAAATAAGTGGTTGCATCTAGATTTTATTTTATAAAGAAGAGTATTCATATAAAAGCTTCCTAGCATATATACAATAGTATAAAAATATACCAATACTGTTTATATTCTTCCATAGCACAATTTTTAAATGAATACATTGCAATAATGATTATCAATTTTTTTTTCAAAACTGTTTTAGACCTTATTGTTTGTTAGAAAGGCAAAAAGTAATACCTTATCATTTAAAAATGACGTACAAAAAACCTAGTCACTCTGGGACAATACAAGAAGGACTAAGACAGACTAAACTAACTTGAATAATCGAAAACATGATGATTTATATGAAAATGGCTTACTTATCAAAGGATAAAAAGTCCTTTAATCAAGTAATTCGTATTTATCCAATGAATCTGTTTGGCCACCATTTGTGCAGACAATGAATAAGAGTGGGCCACGTGTTATAATATATGGCCTCACACATTTAGCCAATATATAATTTCTTTGTACACTGATATTAATCTTTTTGAATTATTTAGATGATCTTTAAAATAGTTCTAACAGTTAATTCAAAGTTTTTTTTATATGAAATAACAGGGACTATAGATAACGGCAGTGATAAATGTGCCAACTGTTTTGTGAATTGGATCTAATTTTGTAAATAGATTAAAATTCGTATGGGCACTGCAATACAATTTCGATTTAACCATTGGACTGCTGCTAAGTAAAAATTTTTTACTTTATTTCAATTATTAAAAATAAATAAAAAATAACTTTTTACTCATATTTTATTAAAGCATGGAATAGGCTCATTATTTACCAACCAGGAGGAGCATAGACTTAGATTAGTGATTAAAATCACTGAGTTCTTGAGTTTAGTGAGGAGTTCTTTTTTTAAGGGAAAGATTGAAAATTCAAATTTGTTAAAGCATTTTCATTAAGACTTTTTTTTTTTTTAAGTATTTAATAAAACTTCAAACAATTATCACATCTGGTTTTTTTTCCAATAAGCTCGAACACATTTACCTCATTTAACTAAATATCTGATGAGACACTCTATATGGCAAATAATGAATTTATGACAAATTTTAGTTTTAGTTGTTATAAAACAATAAGTGATTTATCTCTCAAGTTAGAAAATTAAATAATGTAAAAAAGTTAAATTTAATTACAGAGAACATAGAAATCTTTATATTTTCCTTAAGTACCAGGTATTATTCCTTAAATAACAAACTATATAAGGTCATATTTAAAGCTACAAGATGAACACAATACTATAATTTAACAAAGTAAAGGAGTGCTGTGCTATAAAAATCATTATAATTTCATTTGCCTAGATCACTTTCAGAAACAAAATGATGATTCATCATATATTACTATGTATATTTGTTATAATAGAGAATACAGTGATTCAATTGAAGATAAAACAATTCATTAAAAACACTACCTACAAGTCACACACTTTTAAGGGTGCATCATAATCTGCGAGCAGAAGGACTTTGGATGTTGACAGAGACAACAAGGACTTTATGTGTACCTGAGGAGAGGAGCACCAGCTGGAAGAGGCAAGCGCTCCTGTCAGAATTTAAGTTCTTTAATTGCTTGAGGAAGATCTGGCAGTTTCATTTCTTTTAATCCAGCTGGGATATTTATATTTTTAACAGCACTCACTGCACGTGCTGCAGCTAATCCACTCTAAAATATGAAAAATATTAATTTTTTAATTAAATAAGCAAGAAATCACTATTGAACAAAGGTTATTACAAATTAACAAAGTATATTGGATGAATTGTAACGGACAAATCAATACCCCTATAAATGAGAAAAAATAAATAATAGTTATGAATATCTTCACATTTTATTCATAAAGGGTGGAAATATTATAATAATAAATAAGAAAAGAAAAAAAAAAAACCAGAAAGTCTGGTGTTTTATTTTAGTCTGAATGTAACCAGCAATCTTAAATTACGAATTTCTGCAATCACTACACTATCAACAAAATTTTAGTAATCGGAAGAAAAGTTAACCTAAAATTTTGTTAATGGTGTAGTGAATGAGAAATTGATAATCCAAGATAGTAGGTCATATTCAGACCTCAAATAATGCAATCATTATACCACCAACAAATTTAATTAATTGTTAAACTTAAACATGCTTAACCAAAACAATTATAATTTTTAATTCCACCAAAGTTAAAACCAAAAATTTCCCTACCTTCTATTTTGTTGTAGAATCCACTACTGATCAAAAAATAATTTACTTCTGAAGTATACTTTGGATTTGTTTATGTTAAAAGTGAATATGAAAGTTATATAAAAGTTTATATATATATATATATATATATATATATATATATATATATATATAAAGTAAAATAAGTTTTTATATATATACGAGGTGTGACAATTAAATAACGGGACTGATCTGAAAAACATTCTTTATTGAACACTTATTACAAATAACTATTAATCCCGTTCAGCATACTCCCCATCCCTATCTATACACCGCTGCATACGAGTTTTCCACTGCTCAAAGCAGTACTGCATGTCATTAAGTGTCAGCCTCTTCAGCAAGTCTGCCGTTTTTTGCTTGACATCTTCAACTGACTCAAAACGTGTTCCCTTCAAAGAACTTTTTATTTTGGGAAAAAGGTAGAAGTCACAGGGAGCCAGATCTGGTGAATACGGCGGATGTTCAAGCACTGGAATTGACTTTTTCGCTAAAAACCGCTTCACCGAGAGCGCATTGTGAGCGGGCGCGTTGTCCTGGTGCAAAATCCATGAATTGTTTTTCCACATTTCGGTTCTTTTCTTCCTCACTCTTTCTCTCAGTTTCTCCAGGACCTCAATGTAATATTTTTGGTTTACAGTTTGACCCTCTGGCACCCATTCAACCATAATGACACCCCTCACATCAAAAAACATGGCCTTCAGTTTTGATTTGCTCATTCGAGCTTTTTTCATTCTTGGTGATGATTGAGTCTTCCAGTGCATGGACTGTATCTGGATCTGGACAGCTCTGGATCTGCTGCCAATGGCTGCATGATGTCAATGCAGATGTTTTTTCGGTTCTCCTTTTGTTCAGGCGTCAGGTTTTTTGGCACCACTTTGGCCCAAACTTTAGTCATTTTCAGATCTTCATGTAAAATTTTTCTCAACGTCTCTCTGTCAATGTTTGATAAATCTGAAATCATTCGAAGACTCAAACGCCTGCCTTTCCGCACAATTTCATTAACCTTCTTAACGTTTTCTTCAATTCTTGACGTCACAGGTCGTCCAGTCCGTTCGTCATCTTCAACTTCTTCCCGGCCTTCAGAAAATCGTTTGTGCCATTCAAAAACTCTAGTACGTGACATGCAGTTGTCACCAAACACCTCTTTCAATAACTGAAAACATTCACTTGGAGGCTTTCTCAATTTTACCAGAAATTGCAAATTAATACGCTGCTCGATTTTTAAACTGATCATTTTTCCGGCACGCCAATAACAACACGCCTTACTCAAACGAGATTTAAAACCAAACTAGACTAGATAGAGAGACGGGATCAAGTGGACTCTGTGCAGTAATAAACAGGATCAATCATGATCCATCCCCACTCCCCACACACAAGCCTGACATCTGCCGTACGCACAGTCCCGTTACTTAATTGTCACACCTCGTATATATATATATATATATATATATATATATATATATATATATATATATATATATATATAAAAGTTTCTTATACTTTCACTAAATATGGTACAGTTAAAACTAAGATGCAACTTATCTATATAGGTTTCAAATACATAATAATTATGCTTAATTTATGAACTCAAAAAGCCATACTAAAAAGTAAAATAAATTTAAATTTATGTACTGGAAATGCAGAATAAAGAAGAAACGCAAAATCAGGTATATATATACATACATATATATATATATATATATATATATATATATATATATATATATATATATATATATATCATGCAAGTGCAAACCATTTAAATTAAGGGCTTAAGTATTTAGTTATTAATGTCATTTAATAATCAAACCACTGACAATTAATAATAATAATTAAATACATTTTTTATCTAAGAGCTTTCTTTATAACATACTGTTTGTTTCTAATTATCTGGACATTTTCCACTAGCTTAGAGTCTTCCTTTTCTAAAATTGTTTAAACTGTTGAATTTAAAAATGAAAGAAGTGACCCAAAGAGGTTTTTTGTGTTACACTAATGACCCAACAACACTCAATCGGATATAACTTGCAGACACCGCATTAAAATCTATAAAAACAACACTAGTCCTTCATTCTCATTTCTCTTTAGTACCACTCTACATGTTTGACATTCTTTAATTCAACGATTTATCAGAAGTATATTAATCTTTTCTTAATTCCACTGGGGTGGTTTGGGGATTGCTGGACTATATCTATTAGTTAAAAGGAGTCTCTCCTCTAACAGGTCTCGTAACTATTTTCTACCATTTGTTAGTCAAGGATATTTTTATTCAAATATGAATTTGTTTTTACTATGGGACTAATCTATTTTTTGCATCTATATTAACAGTTATGTTGTATGTTATATATGTTCCTAAAACTATCATGATTGTCCAATTTTCTCTGTTTAAGTTTAAATGTTTCACAAACATTGCCAATTTCTGAAATCTTTATCATTTTTCCTATACTGCCTTCTAAAAAAACAATTCTTCTAAGAAACCAAACATGAGCCAAATTTCACAGTTTTGCAATTTTGGTGATCATCTGTTGTCTTATTCTATAATACAATTTTTTCAGTGCCTTTGTAGCTTATTTTTCAATAATTTTTTTATTTTTTTTCTTATTTTTCAATAATAATAAGTGGATAAGCATTTTACATTGTGTGTAGCCTATTTAATATTTCCTTATAATACATTGAAATGTTTATTATTCTAATGTTGGGATTATTTTATTTTAAATAAGATTCCTCTTGAATTTTAGAGGGCGGCAGGATAAATAGTTTATCATGCATCCAGAAAATTATTGTCGAGTTTGTCATTTAACATATAATGAACATGGCCGGTCTAGAGGTAGGATGTGCAATTTCAAGATAGTACTCATGACGTCCATTAATCCTACCTAGGAGATGATGAAAATGAGGCCCATTCACAATTATTTGTATGCATTTGTGCATATATATTACATTAAATTATTTATATATATATCACCATTTTTGTTTGATTGTTACCAAACTCGATATAAAATTGTTTAGTATAGAAATAAAAATCAAGTTCATTAACACCTGAAAAATCAGACTGGAGTGAGAGAGGGGGAATCAGAAATTCAAATCAAATATCTCTGTTATTATGATTTGGATAAAAAAACTTATATAGAACCAACCTTGTTGAAAATTTAATTTTAAAAAGAAATGGTGAAATTTCCACCAAAGAATACCTCAATCAAATAAATGTTTTTTAAAATTATTTTTTAAGAATAACACACATAGCAATTTTATTTTGTATATTGGTTCAGTATAGAAAACAGTTTTTGATGGCTTTGTACATGCAGTGTGTATGTGACCGTCAACCATTTTATACGAGTTTTAATTTAGTGTTTGTGGTGGATCTAAAGATATTAATTAGGCTACTGGTCTAGAATATGTGACATGTTCTAATGGTAAATAACAAAAGATATGTTTTATATAAAAATAAAACATTTCTTGAGAAAATTATTATTATAATTATACTGGTAACTAAAATTATAAAAAAGAATTGAAAGAAACAGATATATTTAAAAAGTGTTGTTTAAATGTAGATATAGTTATATATTTTTTAATCCTCCTATTTTTTTCAAAAGTATTATTTATATATTTTTAGACACTGGAAACCTCTTTAAAAGGAACATTTAAACAAGCTCAAAACACATAGGGGTAATACAATAATGAAAACAAAGATTTTTATGCACTGAAGTCTGGGAGTGTTTGTCTACTTTGACACATAATGGGTCAACCTAAAATTATATTTCATCCACCAATAGAAGGAAAATTAATTTTTCATAAATATTGTACTAGATTTTTCTATATCTCGAATACGTACTGATATATCACCTTTATAAGCTTTAATAAGCTGATATATCTTTAAGAATTTTATTTGTAGCTTAAATATCAAATATGGTTTTCATTGAACCTTTACCTTTGTATGTGAGAGGCATACAAATATGTTCAATAAATATTACACTTTCAAGAGGTAATCAATATTTACTTTATCGATACCTTACTCCATATTTAAACAATTCTTATAATACTAAAGATGAATTTGGATCAGTAGGAGAGGAGGATTAAAATAAAAAAAATCAAATATCTCTGATATTTTCAATTGAGATCAAAAAATGGTTATATGGTCATTCTTATTAATCATTTAATGTCGTCAATTGTTTGTTCTATTTACTTTTTTTCTAATTGAAATAATAAGCAATTTAGTTTTATTTTTTGTTTTCACCCTTGAGTAAAACCCCCACTACTACTCACGGGATTTTCATCTATTAGCAATTGTATCAGTCATGTCAAACTTAAAACATGAAATTGTGATAGACAGGCTTCTTATTAATGGAGAAATAGGAAATAGAATTTGAGATGGTACACCAAACATTCCAGCTTGTGGGAAATTTGCTTACTTTATGGAGCACCTTCATGATGAACTAAATCTATATAAGAATTAATGAACTGCTGAAGGATTGAATTAAAGAAAATGAAACATGAAGAGTGATAATAAAGTGAATTAAGCAATAGTGGGGTTTTTATCAATTCTGACCTATTGGTTAAAATTGATATCAGATAAATTACATACATTTTTACAATGCTGTTTTAATTTCTTCCATAAGGGTTGTAATGATTCTCCTACATTAAATCTTTCCCAAGAACACATCTCTTGTATCTTTGCTGACTAAGTCTGAGAGACATTTATTGTACAAGCTATCAGATGGTTATAATATGTATAGCTAGTGTTTTATTCTTGTATGAAAAGAATTACGTTTAAGGCTCACCAAACTTCATTGCATTTCCAAAGCTAACTACTAGGTTCTACAGTCCTTAAGCCCTGAGGATGTGCCACTGTCTAAAAACATTCTGTGCATAGCTGCAGGAAGGAGATTCTCAAACTGTAGACCACCTTTGCAAGTCTGCTCTTGTCATCCAACCACTCTTGCTCCTCCTTCTTCCTCCATTTAGTGTGTAATATATTGTTTTCTTGGCTAGCCTATAAGACTCCATCCTCTCGACATACAATATACCCTTTCTAGTATCATAGGTGATATCAGGCTTACAACACTCCTTCAGTTGGGAAGCCCTTCTGATCCACCATCCATACTGCTCTCTTGCAATTTCAAATATCTTTCTCAGGGCTCTTATCTCCTCGAACGTAGTGCTTTTCAGTTTTCCTAGGTGAGAGTTCATTCTTATATGTAACTGTTGGTTTGATAACTATGTACATTAATCTTCTTGAAGACTCTTAAAGCAGAGAGCCTTTTGCAGGATAAACAAAAATCTAGTGCTTGTGACCATTCTGACTGTTTGATCTGCTTCCGCTCTAGAGCTCTCCTTATCCCTCAAGCTGTTCTGCCCGAGTACCTGAATGTGCTATAACTAGGAAATGTGAACTCTACCAATGAGACAGAACCATCAATCTCCCCAGTCTATCTATAGGTGAAATCTATTCCAGAGCACCAGTAAATGCTGGAATATTTGTAGCAATATTCAACACATTGGCTATACCATTTTCTTTAAGATACAAAGACAACTAGGATGGAAAACTTTATAGTTTCATTCCAATAACTGAAATTAGATGGGCATTGGGCGGGAAACTAAAAAGAGTAGTTTACCTATAGATAGGCTGGATAAGTCTGAATGTTGTTAACACAAGATTTAAAGAATACTTCAGAAAAAATTCTAAAGCGTTCAGTGGTTATTAATTACAATAGAAATATAGACATCATAGATAAAACGGCCATCATACTGAGTGTGATGACAATGACAGTTTGACCCTTTCTGTTGGTATTTTGTATTTTTAAAGAAATCATTAAAAATTTATATCGTTCGCATGGCATAAAGAAGGCACAAGTTGCACATACACCTCTATTATCTATTTCTAGGGTCTACTTTACTAAACATGCAGCTTTTGGGGTATTATTTATATGAGTGTCATGGAGTGATGGATTTTCACTATGAGGACTCTTATGCAAAGTTTTGTTTGTATTTAAAAAAAAAATAAAAACCTTGAAGAGTATGAAAATTTAACTACCTCGATAAAATATATTTAAAAAAACTTGGTTTTGAATTTCCAATTCATTGAAAACCAACTAAAATGGGTATTGGAGTCAATGACCTACCAATCTACAAACATTACAGCTCATATAATTAAATAAATCTTTTCATCATAGTTTATTGGCAAGAGCCTTACAAAAACGCCTTATTTTTCCCCACAAAGACTTTATTCAATTTGTACTACGTGTTTTGTGGCCTGTATACCACCTCTTTAGGAGACATTCCTTTTCTACAAATAATAACATTTTTATAAAATCCAAAAGATAATTCTATGTTATGTTAAAACATTTATAAGAGTTAGCTAAAATAATATATTTCTTAAATTTAACTACATACTGTTTACTTACAGTTATAAAGTGCTTATTTCCTCTTATACTCAATGAAATGAACCTTTCGCACTGGGGAGATTGTGGAAGCTGAGATTCCTTGAAGCCAGCTTATCTTACCTTATCAGGTTATGCCAGCTGTCTTTAAATTGATTATTTTTACCTTCAAACCTTAAAATTGGTTATTTTGCATCAAGTTTTAAGAGAACTTGGATAAAATAAAATTACAACTTTACTGTTGTTAGTTATCACCCAAAAATATCTAGAAACCTGATACTGATTTGAAATAGGGTATGCAATATAGGATGGAAATATGATAATAAAATTCAAAACAATTTTAGTAGAAAAAGGACAAAATAATTGAATCAAAATCTAAATTTTTATGAAATAAGTTGTGACACTTGTAATGGAATCTATATTGGTGAATCCTTACAACTACTACATAAGAGACTAATGTAATATGTATAAAGTATTAATGATCATAAAAACAAAACAGCTTTGGAAGAAAAATCACACTTTCAATTTTCAAAACATTAAAATGATGGATAAAGAAAGGAATAAATAATGAAAAATTAAAGAGAATATTAACATAATAAACAAGGGAGGGGGGCTGTAAACAAAAATTAAATTATCATATATTCTACAATATTTTATCTTAAATTAAATAATCAATTTAAAGTCAGCTGACAACCTGCTTCAGGAATCTCAGTTTCAACGACCTCCCCAGTGAAGGAGGTTCGTTTCAATAAGAGCAGGAGGAATTTAGCACTTCATAACTATAAGCAAACAGAGATAGAATTATCTTTGAGATTAATAAATAAATGTTATTATTTGTAGAAAAGGAATGGCACCTGAAGAGGTGGTATACGAAACATGTAAGGCAATTTCGAATAAAGCCTTTGAGGTGGGAGGGGAGGGGTTTTTGTTAGTGTCCCTTGCCAATAAACTATGAAGAATATTTGAATATTGGGTCAAGAATAACAAGAATATTTTTTGGATCTTATAATCACATCTTTGATAACGCTTATTAGCTAAATTATGTTCTCTCTTATCTTCAGTATGACCTATAAATCAGCAAAAATTACACGTTGTATACTTAAATAAAACCTTTTTTGGATCTTATCACTACATCTGAAGCAACAAAATTTTGAAAATATTAAGTTCGGTAATAAAAAAATACAAAATTGTGGCCGATAGAGCATTTACAGGCAGACAAGTGTGGTGTGTATACATATACTCAAGAAAAAATTTGGAAATCGTCTTAAAAACAGCATCATTGTTCCCTTTGTCTTCATATTATCAAAAACAACAGCTACACAATCATTACCATAACTCCATTAAAAGTTAATAACACCAGATGCATCATCAGTATCATTATCTATGATACTTCTTTGCCAGCATATGCCATGTGAGTGTGAGCCTGTTACAAAATACTACCACTATGGTTTGTCCTTATTTTTTGGAGTGGCACTTCTAGAGCGGGGTTAAACAACATAGGTAGGAAAGTTGAATTAAACAGTTAAATATTGAGTTTGGTATAGATCAAATAAGCATTTTTGAATCAAGACGGAAAAGTCTTAACTGATGTTGTCATCATACTAACGTATTTGCATTTATCTCAAACAGTAAAAGTTCAATGAAGCCAATACTTGGTATTTTAAGCTTTGAATAATATCTCTGTTAATAATAACGATAAAGAAAAAAAAACATATATAACAATAAATTTACAAAAAGATTGGTTTTATACAATTTTTCAATGCGGCATATAATAACAGAGATATTTTGAATTTTAGGAATTCCCTCTCTAAACCCCCTCCCACTGTCCGACTTCAACCATTAATGAACTTGATCTCTATTTTTACATAAAATATTTAAGAGTTTGGTAACCAACAAAAATTGTGACCACTAGAGCATTAATAGACATATATATATATATATATATATATATATATATATATATATATATATATATATATTTGTAGGCCCTTCCGAACAGACTCATTTTCGTCATCTCCTGGGTAGGATCAATGGATATTTGAGGACATTTTTCAAACATTGCACCAAGTACTATCATCATCATAGGTAACTAGTCAAGTAATCATAACAATGACAAGAGAAATGGACAAAGTAATGGATGGCTTTCGAGAATGTCTTCTTATGTACCTCTAGAAGAATGAGCAACATTTTATGGATATTATTTTTTACAATTGAAGCATTTATATAAACTGCATATTCTAATAGCAATTTCTTTATGAACTAATTAGTAATAATAAGGAATTCCGTTTTGCTTCAATGTTCACAGAGTACCGGAAATTTAAAATACATACATTTTCTGATAAATAACTTCCTGTAATCACGCATTAGATGTATTACCATCAAATATTATTTTGAATAAAGTACGCATATTTCAATTATAGATTAAACAAATTAACTAAAATATTAAGTAAGGTTATAATTTCATTGACAAGTTAAAAACATTAAAGAATGAATATAGAGGTCTCCTGATATTGACCTTATTTTCTACCAATGTTTCACTAGTCATGTTGCTGGCCTCACAAAGAATCCTATTTCTTTGCTGGGACACCCTAAAGAAGCTAGAAGCATGACTAGTGAAACATTGAAGTAACATGACACACTCAATACCAGAAGACCTCAATAATCATGACCAGAACCATGGAAGTCTAAGAGAACACATTAAAGATTGTTAACTATTGGCACTGTCAGCTAACTTCATACCCAAAAGCAAAATATGTGAAGGCGTTTCTCCCTCTTTGACCAAAACCAGAAGCTATGAAAATTAGCCACTAAGTGCTCTCTTTACAATTCCAGTGTTAGTAAGCTGACATAAAAAAAAAAAAAAATGCAAAAGCATTAAGATTGACAATAATTCTGAATGGTACAACAACCCACATACTGTTTGTTAAACAGGCTCTATTGCACATTCATTTTGATTCAAATATACGCTCAAAAGAAATAATTTTAAGGCATATTCTCATGATCTGAGTGCGAGGTTGATAACACAAGTGCTTCTTAATGAATATATTTTAGCCTCACTCACCATCCCCAAGAAAAAAGCATCATACCTACTTTTCTAATTTACATCATAAGGTATACACCTCCAAGAACACCAATATTCCCAAAAGATCCATTCATTACTTTATATTTCGAACCTTAAACAAAAATATTTATTCTTCATGCCCGCTAATGGAAGCAAATGAATTTTACTAGGTGGTTAATTTAGAATAAAGGAGTGACTGTTTACATTATGATGAATAATTTACAATTTGAATTTTGGATTTAATGTGCTTAATCATGGGGTTTAAATAAACAAATAGAATTAGATTTCCTAGGCTAAGAAAAAATGTCTCATCGTGATCAAAAACAGTAGAAATAAGCACTTCCTTAGATAAATTAGTATAACTGAGCAGATACTAAGGTAATATCTGAACTCAATAGAATTTGATGTAATAAACAATACTCCATGGTGCTCAATCTCCAATTCAGAAGTTTTTAAATTTCTGCATCGTTGTTCAGCTCAAACACACGTATTGTATATACTTTTTGGACAATTCATTCTGCATATGGCAGTTATG
Source organism: Riptortus pedestris (assembly GCA_019009955.1). Taxonomy (NCBI): domain Eukaryota; kingdom Metazoa; phylum Arthropoda; class Insecta; order Hemiptera; family Alydidae; genus Riptortus; species Riptortus pedestris. Next base: position 128,909,710 of record CM032228.1, on the reverse strand, counting down.
TTATGTATTTTGGAGATATAATTTTTGATATTGCCCCTGGCATAAAAATAATCAATTTTTTCATCCATATCTTCTTAGTTCACATCAAATATTTCCAGGAAAGATTTTACAAAAGTTATTGCTGGTATTCACTTTTAATTTCATTCAGCAATATACTTTTTTCCTTACTTGTTCCAGTTTTTTTTTTATAACTGAATGTTTTTAAACATTTTTTCATGGTGAAAACCTCATAACAAAGAAAAAAGAATCGAAGAACTTAATAGTTTGCCTGGTGACAACAAAATTGTGTCATAAATAAACACAAAATTAACCATGACTCAATGATGCTATTATGAAACGTGTATGTGCATGGCATGTGTACAGACATTTGTGTGTCTGTTAACCTGATAATTATTGAATGGAATATCCATTATCTTAAAAACTCAGAATATAAACTATTTGAAATTTATGTTTAAATTAAACTATTTATTAACGTCCACTTTTTGCAACTAAGGTTAAAAAAAAAAATTGTTTGGTAACCAGTAAAATTGCTTAGGAAGGGTTTAAGGGGTGTTTAGAGGGAGCAAAAATTCAAATTGAAATTTCTTCATATCAATTAGGGGTAAACCAAATTTTTGTGGGGCTTTATTATTAAAAAAGAATCTACCAATTATGTTCAATATTTTTTTTTTATTCTATTCATAGATAAGTGCAAAAGTGAAAGTAAAACAATTTACAAGTGATACAATTAAAAACTGGATGGCACTGATGAATAAAATATATCCTTAACATAGATGTCTAGTTAGAACCTCTATCAAGTTTTTCTTATGCATGGAAAAGAACTGTATTTACTTTAATTGATGTTACTTTAATTAAAGTAACATCATTTAAAGTAAATACAGTTCAAATAATAGAAAATTTAGGTTTCTCTGTAATGGTTAGTACTTTAGTGGGAGGGTTTTATAATACTTGAAAATAATAAAATTTGAAAAATAAAAGTACACTACAATTTATAAAAAACCAAAAGGAGCACTGGTACGAAAATAAAAAGATGGACAACACATAATAATAAATAAAATGCCTTCTGAATAAATAATTATAAAGAGATTGTCACTGGGTCCAGGTGGCAGTTAGTAGGAAAAGGTTACAGTTGTTATTGTGCCTGGCTAAGCTGCTACAGAACCACCTAAAACTTGTTTATCTTGTTTCCCAGGACTACTTACCCGGAATATATGTTTATTTAATATACTTAGTTAGAGGAAATAACCAAGGGAATAATAAATTAATATATACACATAAAGAAAAATATATGTATATGTAAACACATACAAACACACACACACGAATTGGGAAAAGGTTTTCCCAAATTGTAAAGAAAGATTGTAGCTCTTGACCATAATTTTCCAAATTAAATATCATATATCCAATTGGTACTAGATTAAGTGATGGGGTGCACACATGACCCCTCTTTTTATCATACTTTTATAGAGAGCCATTAAACCTTTCACATGTGGATATTGGCAAGGCTGAGCACTGAGGGAGAGCTGAATATCTGATGCCTCCTTCTACACCCCCGCCCCCCTCTTGCTGGATATTTATAATAGCAAGGTATGGGCTTCCAACATTACAGGTATACATAGTAGATAATCAAACAAAAAGAAGGATTCTTGGAAGCACAGAAGTTAGCTAGAAGAATGCTCAATATTGCCTACAATAACACAATAAAATGTCTTACTAAAGCCACCTAAATAAAACATACCTTAACTAATAATCAACTAAAATAAAAAATATTCAATATTATTACTAAATAAAATAAAAGCTAAGACAAGTTGAAATAAAAATTGTTACTCTGTCAACACTGAGGGAAGAATGAATAGAAGTAATTGAAATATCCAAAGAAAATTTGGAGCTGGTTGACTATTATGGTAACTCATTAAACTTTACATGATAATGACTTACACAATATTTAATACTTATTCTTTTAGTAATATTGTGTTATCCTCAGAAATGTAAATTTGTTTACATTTCTAAAATCATTTTAACAAAACAATGTTAAAGGAATTGAAAGTGTTGATAGGACCACTTATGCACTTATTTACTAATATTGCTCTGTTAATGTGTTACACACAGCAGAGCATACTTTATAGTTATGAATACAAAGTTTTTTCTGCAGAAATACAATAGAATATTTTTAATAATGGCTATTATAAACATAAAAAAGGCTCCAGGCTCCAGTTGTTGTGCTTGGGACCACTTTTGGGAATAGAACTTTTTTAGATAGTTCATAATAAAAAGATTCTATCCATGATTATGACATTTATGGTCCATAATGTTTTGAACAATGAGTTGGGATTGAATAGTAATCACTTAATGATTACTCTTCCAGAGTCCAAAAATAGTACATTGATTCTCCTTGTTCCCAGAAAGATATACAATTTAATAGAAGTAAATGCGTAGACAGGAAATGTAAAAAGATATGGCTTATTATAGCCTTTCAATATTCTCAAGAAAAGCTACCTCAGCAATGGTACTTAATAATGATGTATGCTGATCATGATTATATAAATATTGTCCATGGTATTTTGAGCAGTGCACAGGATTGATTAGGATATAATTTTTTTTTAATCTTCAAGACCAAAACATTCTATAAATTCACTTTACATTGAGATAAGAAATGTAAAAATTATGTACATAGTAAAGCCTTGCCAAAAAATACTATCATTATTCAGCCTCTAATGATTTCCTAAGCAATCCCAAGTTCCTTAGCTAATCCAATATAATTTCCTTTAACCTTGAGATAACAGGTATGTGAAGTTAAAGTAAATACTTCATATCCTAAAGGAGGAATCAAAACTATTTTTGTGATTTGGAAACAAAAATTTGAAAAGGATATATCACATTCCCATCTAATTGTCCTGAAATTCTATAATAAAAAAAACAAAAAAAAAACAACAGCTTTAGTTTGAAACATATTGAGCTGAGATTCGCAAAATCTTTCTAGACAATGTACTTTCTATAGAAGGGTAATCTGTGCATCCTAACTTTTGGTAGGCGTCATGTTAAATTTAAATTGGAAATTAATGGTAGATAATTAAACTATAAGTAGGAATACTATTTTTTTCTTTTTCCCTGACATTTTTTTGGCCAGGAAAAGCATTGAACCATTTTATTTGAGACACACCCTGTATGCATATGTGTGTGCATGTGAGCACAAGTGTGTGTGTATACATACACACATATATATATATATATATATATATATATATGTGTGTGTGTGTTATTTTATTGCTGTGTTCACAAAGTAGGTAGTTCAGAGCATTATGACATCTATAATATTATGGATGCCACATGCCTTTAAAAATATTATTACCTCTTGTTTTTCTAATTTATTTTGCTCATTTATCCTAGATAGTATTTCAGTCATGTTCGTTTCAAGCACCATACCTCCCATGACTAGCTCATTTAAAATGTAGTGTACCTAAAAAATAAAAAACAAAAATTATAATTGGTATAAATAAAAGTGTATTTCAAAAATCCTTTAAAGTGATGGTAAAATATATTGTTTCATTAACATTTTATGCGATCCCTAACAAGTCTGTTTACATAATAAATCACTGTTTTCATAAATTTCGCTGTTTTTAATATGATTAAACATTTATTATGCTCCACTAACTTCCATAACTGACTTGGTTTACAATTTAACAAATTGTATGTTCCAGACTTCTTGGGTACTTTTATGGTAAAATCAAATACAAACCTTAAATTATGTTCTTGGGATACATTATGTTTAATTATTATTCTTATATAGCATCATTTCATGACAATGAAATAAGGTTTTAATAGTTTTAATAAAAATGGAAACACTTTTTTTTTTTATTAAAAGATACAGGAGTATGTATATTTTTTAAATTAGGTTTCCTTAAAGGTTATTGAGATTGTGCTCATGCCATGATTATGAGGTTATCTGGTATTAACCATGTCCCTGAGAACCTCTGTAAAAGCTAATGGCATGATTAGTGAAACATTGGTTGAAAGTAGTATAATAAGGTCAATACGAAAAGTCCTCGATAATCATTTTTTGAAATGCCCATTGATCCTACATAGGATAAAATGAAAAAAAGAGGTAATTTTTGACTGACATCAGACTTGGAAGAGGGGGTAAAAGAAAAATCTCCATTTCTTTGAATTAGATCGATAAATGTTATATAAGTTATCTTACTACAAATTTAATGTTTCGTACAATGAAGGACTTTGACCAATCTTGTTCCGGCTAACTTGCAAGCCAACTGATCAGACCACTTCCCGCTCCCGGATATAATGAGGCCTACCTGTCTACTACAGAAAGTCGATTTCATATGATATGATAGCTATGAGGTTATAATGGGAGGGACACGTGGCATGAAGTAATCAGACCTGCTCCCAATACAAGACAATGAGTATGATAGTGGTATGAAGCCTACCATATGGGAGACCGCTATATGTATAGCATATATTTACAATTAAGATATTTGTTATAAAGTACAACATAATAATTAATTCCAAAGACTTGAAGTAGGAGATGACTGAAGTGTCACCCCTGAAAAGAAAATTATAATTGTTTAATTCTTAGTATTAATGGAAATAAAATTAAATTTAAGGAAGCCTATGTCATAACAACTACGTAAACTAAACAGAATTGCCACATGCATTGACTCTGCAGTCTGCCATACCAGCACAGGTGATGTCATCTACACATTGTAATCTTTACTTCTAAGTAAATGTTACAAGAGTATGTAAACAAGAGCGGAAACTAAAACTGCACATGAAATATTTAGTGATACAGTAGCAAGAAGTGTTTGCATTTTCTACTGGGTTACACATTATTAAATCCTATTTTCATTGTAATGAAGTGATGCTAAGTAAAAATAATAATTAAACATAATGTGCCCCAAGAACATAAGTTAAGCCTTGCAAACAATCCCAGGGCAAGGAAGCTAAGCAGATTTCCAACGTGAAGTTTTACAATAGAGAAATCTGCTTACTGGTAACACTTAACACTAACGTGAGTAAATACAAACGGTAATGAGAAATCTTTCAGTTAGTTTTAATAAGCTCCCTATAGACCCCTAAACTGCTTCTGAATTGTAAACAAATAGGTCAACTTTTTCGAAAATCGTGTCATGAGTATGACCTCAATAGCTGATTTCCCCTAAGGGAAATCTGCTAAAATGTGTAAGAAGCCTAAAACACTTTGGTAATTTTTATAGAAAGGGAGTTATGAAAGAAAATGGAGCACCAACAAAATATTTATTCATATTAGACAAATTATTATTATAATTTTTTTTGTAAAAATTTAATAAAGTAATTAACGTAAATCTTTTAATAAAATAGGGAGAAGAGGGTGGGGGGTTACAAAAATGTCAAAAAGAGAGTGATTTAGGTATGTATACAAAATGAAATGGTTATTTAGTTCCTAAGCAAATTTAATCTTTATATTTTGACAAAACACCATTTAAACTCAAGCCGATCAGTGATGGGGAACACAACTAGTACTCATACAGTTTGTCTAGAGGCTAACAGAGCTGACAATGGAACATATGCTTTGGAATAGTGACACCTGACACTAATAAAGCAGTGTGGAGGGAAATGCTTTTTATAATGTTATTTTGGAGAAGGCCAACAGCTAATATTGTCCCAAGCTACTCTAATAATAATTCCTTAGTACTCTTGAATAAAAAAATGTCTACTAAGACTGATACTGAAGAGCGAGATCTATTTTTGAACACATATTTTATATTCTCAGAATTTGCAACAAGCTAAGAAAAAATGTCTACTAAGACTGATACTGAAGAGCGAGATCTATTTTTGAACACATATTTTATATTCTCAGAATTTGCAACAAAATAAGTGCTTGTTGAGTTATTTTCAAATATAATTGGCCTTTCACTCCATAATATGATACCTATCCTAACCTCATACTCATATTAATTATATATTTCTAAGAAATGGATCAAAAAAAATATTTCTGTGATCTGATTCATTTAAGGATGGATTTTTAGAAAAGCTTGTTCTAGAAAATACTAATAAAACAAAATTGTGAAAGTGAATTATAATTACCTTATCAACATGAAATATTAAATCCAGTTCACAGACATTTTCAAAACACTTATCTAATGTTTCTACAAATACTTGTATAAGATCCAATATCCCCAGTTCTGATTCTGATGAATCAACACAGAACACAAAATAAAGAGTTGCATAATGCCTGTATATCAATTTGTAATCCGAACCACCAATTAAACTGGAAAACCAATGTTAGTGAATATATTAAGCAATTCTATAGATATAGCACTAAGGTTTTTTTTACAAAAAAATGTTACCTTCCACCCTCTAAGAAATTACAGACATTATCATCTCTTTTAGAAACTAGTTGAAAGGTTTCTTTTATAATTTGCTGTTGCATGTCTTCTGTCTGAAAACAAAATTTAATGAATAATCCAAAAAAAAAAAAAGAAAATACAAAAGTGACATCCTAATGTAAATTAAAAGCTTACAAAATACTGATAAAATTTTGTTAATCGGGGTTTCCCATGATTATTAAATACCAATATTGCTTTTATCATAATGAATATCGACTAAAAATACATTAAAACAAGATCTTAAAACCCCTGGCACACAAACAACTGGAAAACTACAATCAACATATATAACCATTGCAGGAGGGTTTGTGATATGAGGAAAATACCACACTATCACAATCCATAGACATTAGTAGTTTGCTTGGCAGCTAGGTTGCACTTTGCTGACAATGACGTAAACTAGTCCTCAACAGAGAGAGGTAAGACCAAAAGAATGGAAATTTCATTACAATAGTCTTTTTTTAACATAGTAGTGAAAAGCGCGTTTATTTAGTAAATGTACCATGTCTTTTAGTAGATTTAACTTTAGGAAAATCAGCTGTTGAGGTCGTACTCATGACGCGTTTTTCTTCAAATGTCCATCGATCCTACATAGGAGATGACGAAAATGAGGTCCGTTCAAAAGTGAGTGTGTCTGTTACCGCTCTAGAGGTCGCAATTATTGTTTAATCGTTATCAAACTCAATATTTAGTCGTTTTATGTAAAAAGAAAGATCCAGTTCGTTACCGGCTGAAATCGGACCAGGGGGAGGGGGGTTTTGAGGGGAGGAATTTCAAAAATTCAAACTATTTCTGTTATAGAAATAATCTTATAGCAAATTACATTTACTATAAATATTGCTCCATACATATTACGAGATATTAGGATTTTTGTTAAATAATTAATATTTACGGGACTTAAATAGGGGATGATTGGGGTGCCCCACATTAAAAGAACAATTAGAATTGAGTAGTTGGTTTGGAATTCATCTAAGATAAGGTATTTTGCTTGTCTTGAAATATTTTCATATAGTACCTACGACTATTTGTACGTATTGAAGTCTTCAGCCACTTGTATAGTCTTTAAGTCCGCAGTTTTACTCAGTCTAGATTTAGGTCTTCGTGCCCTGGCAACCAATAGAATGTAACGTGTTATCTAAACCGATTAGTTTGCTATCTTGACGTCCTCAGCGAGAGACAGTGACAAAGAGGGTCGGGCAGTTCGGGTTGCAGGTAGTCAAAGGAAAGAAAGCAGTTCTTGACTATTCGAAGTGTGCAAGTCAAAAGACGGAGGTGTTCTGATTCCTTTCCTGACTGCCAACCCTTAAGTTTCTGGGCAGTCAGCGAGTAAGGGTCAGAGGAGTGGAAGGAGTGTGTTCATTGGTGGAGATTTTCCGCCACTAACACTTCATCTGCTCCCCCCCCCCCCAAGGCCCACACATCACCCATTTATTGATCATAATTATTATATCTTTACACTTTTATTTACAAATTATACAATTTAATTACAAATTTTCGCTTTAGGATATTCCTGCCAACGCTGGAACTCCGTGTTGCTTGGACCGGGCTGAAATTCCGATGGCTGCGGAGCCATTGGCAATGGTAGTGGCGGCATTTTTCGTTTGAGGCTCGATCCAGTAACAATTTCCCCCTGCTCTGTTGATGAGCTTTCGTGGTCCCAGCTATGTAGGATGTATCCCTTTCCTGTGAACCCGGGAGCGTACCTGGATGCCAGTGCCCCCTGGCTTGATCTCCTTCGAAGTCCTGAGCCGTCGTAGAGAGTAGGTGTCTTTGCTCGTTCTCTGACCTCCGTGCCTAGTCTCTCGGGGGTGTATACCACTCGGCGGTCTGGATAGGAGGTGTCTTCTCAGTAGCTGTGTTAACCCTTAGACCCATCTGAAATAGGACTAGAGTTATTAGAATAATCCAGGGCTTACTTGACTTCATTTGTAGAGCTTGGAGGCTTTTCTTCAGATCCTGGTTTTTTTCACTACGTTTGCTTGGCTCTGGGATGGTATACCACCGTCGTCACGAGTTGAATGCCCGATGTGGCCAGTTTCTGTTTGAAAATTCTTGCTACAAATTGTGGGCAGTTTTCTGTGATAAGCGTGTTAGGGTATTCGTACCGCAGAGAAACCTCTTTCTCGCAGGTCTTGGCGATGATGATCACTGTTGCCCTCTTCAAGGGAAAGGTCTCTGTCCACTTCGAGAAGACGTCTGTCAACACCAACATGTACGTGTTGCCCCTGGGCTCAGGTTCGTAGCGGCCTATCAGGACGATGGGGAGTTTCTGAAACAGAGCGTGTGTCGTGTGAGTGAGCATCTGGACTGGTGCTTTTATGCGGCCTCAATATAAATTATTGTATAGAACCAATCTATCTGACGAGTCTAAAATTGTATTGTGTGTAATGATAGACCCTAATAAATCGAAACTTGGTATTCTAAATAATTAACAGAAATGGGAGAATTTTTGTTTTTGAAAAGCAAATTTAGAATTTAGAAAACATTAATATTTTAAATCGCCAAGCTAGAAATATTGTTTTCATTGAACTTATACTACGTGAAATATATGTTTATGATGTTTGGTGTGCCGTGACCTACATGATTTTCATTCGATCGTTACCAAACTCAATATTTCACCTATTCAAGCAAAGCTAAAGACAATGTTAGGTAATAGCTGAAATCTGCCTGGAACGAGTGAGGAATCATTGAAAATTTGAAATATCACCGTTATAATGAGACAATTAAATACTTTGAGGTTAGAACTTCCACAAGAAAAAAAAAAAAAAAAGAAAAAAAAACGTTATTGGTATAATTACACCAACAATACTCAGACAATAATTGCACGCTATAAACTCAGGGGAGGAAGTGAATGAGATTTTTTTTATCTGAGCCCCAGTTTTCCAGATAATTATGTTTTGTGACTTGAGACAGGTGTGGTCTGCCTGGTGTGTTAAGGTAGCTCCCCTTCTTCTGGGCTCGTTCCATTTAAAGTGGTTGTTGTGAGTAGGATCGGGGTGTAATGGAAGAAGGGTTGCAGGTTACCCAGCAACTAGTGGTGCCGAGTGGGTTAAAAGGATAGGAGAAATCGAAAGAAAAAAGAGAGTGGGATAATATGAGAGGTGAAAATAAACTAAAGAGGAAAGGAGGCCACTGTAAGCCATGGACATTGTTTTTAAGGGATTCCTCCTAGTCTAGGGAAGGTCTCGGTCTTTTGCATTAAAGGAGGTAACATTTCCTATATTAATCTAAACTTGTTGCTAACTAACCTGCGCTAATCTAACTAACCTAAGTAGAGCTTTAATTTGGTTTTTGAAAATGAACGAGGAGAGGAAGAAGCTGGGTTTATATACTAGTTGCTGAGAGAGCTGATGATGCGTCTGCTAACCGTGGGAAGGCAGGTGTCTACTACTGTAACTGTCGGATATAAAAAGTTTATATAATAAATCTTCTTGATAATGTAATTTTCACCAACTATTGTTTCATACATATTTTCTCTATCTTGAATATTAACTAAGCTTTTGTATGGTTTATTGCCTTTAGTAAACTCTCAGTTCTATTCAACTGATCTTAAAGCCCTTATATCTCGTGTCCAGCTAACATTTTATTTTTTATTTAAACGGGCTTCTTACTACGAGAGAAATAGGCAATAGATAAAGAGATAAGATAATCGGCGTGTCTTATTTCAGCACGTGGGAATTCTGCTTAGTTCACGCAGCAGCTACTTCGTGATGCACTATTTTTTTTCTGATGTTCCTCACAGCCCTACTTTACAGTTGGTGCTTTAAAATATTAATGTTTTCTAAATTCTAAATGTGCTTTTCAAAAACAAAAATTCTCCCATTTCTGTTAATTAATTAGAATCCCAAGTTTCGTTTTATAAGGATCTATCATTTACACACAATACAATTTTAGACACGTCAAATAGTTTATTCGTGCATACAGATTGCTGTACGACAAAAATGTACATAACCAAAAAACCTCCAACACACCTTAGACGACAGACTGGAGATCTCACCTCACTATATATTCTCTATTTCAAACTAAAAATCCAATGGATATAAGTGGGGGTTCACTGAAGGCTAAAACAAGAAAGTATGAATAACTTGCTTTATATTTGAGTTACAAGAAAATTCTTCCAGGGATTTTTACGAGAAAATATATAAAACGACAAATATAGGGAATTAATAGTTTAACAAGATTGGTTTTGTAACATTTTTCGATCTTACTCATAATAACAGAGATATTTTGAATTTTCGAATTCCCCTCCAAACCCTCCTATTCCGGATCTAATGGATATTTCAAATTTTCAATTTTCTCCATCTGGCCACTCACGCGACCCACTGGTCCGATTTCAGAGATTTATGAACTTGATCTTTAGTTTTATATAATATTTCTTCTGAAATGCATGATGGTAGAAGAACAAATTGATCAGGATCAATAAAAATGCCTTGTCCTCTACTATTGTTCCACTACACTAGTAGAGGACAAGACCTTTTTATTGATCCTGATTTTTGTAAAATTTTTAGATATTGAGATTAGGAATGAAACGTTTTTGAAAACTTTTCGTAGATTGCAGGTTATTGTTGAGTCGAATAATTAGCAAAAATGTCTAAATTCCTTAACCGGCTCGTTTTTCGTCTAGCATGCACACTACAAAAGTTATTTCAGCAGATTTCTCTTAAGGGAAATCAGTTATTGAGGATGTACTCATGATGCGATTTTCGAAATATTTCTTCAAATGTCTATCAAGCCTTTTAGTGGTTGGGTTTGGACCAGAAAACGGGTTAGTTTAGAGTAATGGAAATATTTCTGTTATTATGAATCGGATAAAAAATGTTATATATAACCATAGTAACATATGAAACCAATCTTGTTCTATACATTTCAACGTAATTCGATTATTATTTATTTATTAACGTCCACTTTTTGCAACTTAGGCTAATCGGGACGGGTTATCTACAGGTTACCACCCTTTTCTAGCCAGGGTGGGATTTTAGGACGTTATTTAATGAATTTCGTCACTAAATAATTTCCTTTGCCCAAGCGAGAATCGAACTCGCCACTCTAGGTTTACCATGTGAGGCAAAGGTCAACGCTTTAAATAAGGTTAACTCGATTAAACAAGTTATGTGTATTTCTTTGCTTTCAGCCTCTCGTGAACCCCACTACTACTCAAGTAACTTCTACAATAAGTCAGTATATCTTAAAACGTGTTCCAAGCTAACCACTCTCATTTAACATTTATTGTGTGAGGTACAAGCAACTGTTGTAAATTTAATTTTCAATAACTATTCTTCTGTACATGTTTTCTGTAACTTGAAAATTAACTAAGTTACTTGTATTTTTTTAGGTTTCAGCCTTCAGTAAACCCGTTCTTCAAGTCACCCACTAGCCTGAGTGACTAAACATCTCATGCCCCGCTTATATTTCAATATTAGCGAGCCCCGCTCCTGTTTACATTATTAGCAGATTTCTCTTAAGGAAAATCAGCTATTGATGTCGTACTCATGACGCGATTGTTATTATTATTGTTATTGTTTATTAACGTCCACTTGTTGCCCCAACTAGGGCGGGTTATCTACAGATAACTATTTTTTTAGCCAGGGCGGGACTGAGGATATTATTTAACAAGTTCGTTATTAAGTAAATGCCAATTGCCCTGATGGGAATCGAACTCTCCACTCTAGGTTTACCATGTGAGATTTAGGCCAACGCATTAACTCACATGGCTAACCTGAGCCCCTGAGTTTATATTGGTTTCATACTAAGGAGAAATAAAGAATATAATCATCGGCGAAATGAAATCATCGGGGCTTCATTTTAGCATAATGACATTTTGCTTTGTTTAGACAGCTCTAGCGTGACGGAGTTTTTTTGTTGTATCATGGGGTCTAAAATGGATGAATACTTCCTATGGTTATGATTTACTTTGTCCACGATGTTTTGAATAGTGAAAAAGGATTGATTAGAAACTGATTTTCGTTTATTCTTTAAGACGCTATTATAATATGTGTTTTTGTTCTTGTTTACAGTTTTTAGAGTATTAAAGAATAATAGAAATATGAGGTTTAATCTATAGCGAATGCCAACGATGTATTCTGTTAAAAAAATTAGAAAGTAAGCACTCTTCAAAGTTTACTTGACATAGTCGAGCTGACAATGGCTTATTATGATTAAAAACTATGTCTTTTCAGGCATATCTAATTCAATGTTATACCGTGAATGAGGTTCATGAGAAGGCTATAAAGATCCTTTCTACCCTCCCCCGCATCTCACATTTGTTTATGCTTTTATTTCATTTAATGCTTTCACTTTTATTAATGTAAATTATCTGCAGGAATGTGGATGAATAAAACATTATTATTGTTTAATTTTTAGAAATAAACTTTTTTAACAAAACAAGGTAGAGAGTGAATTTGCAGGGGAGATGTACCTAGTTATTTGTGCCTGGTGAAAACTTGTAAGATAGACTATTACACTATAGCGGTAGAACCATCCCTGGAGAGGGACTAAACCCAACTGAGTGGTTATCTCTGAAGCGGGGTACACTATTACTGTAGCGGTAGAAACGACCCCAAAGAGGGACAAAGCCCAACTGTTATCTTTTAAGTCGAAGCACAATCAACAATGGCGCTGGAGACACTACTACTGTCTGTGGAGCGGGAAGACTATAACTGTAGCAGTAGAAACGTCCCTGGAGAGGGACCAAGCCCAACTCTGGAGCGGAATAGATCCCAACTGAGCGGTTATCTCTGGAGGGGTTATCTCTGGGGTACACTATTACTGTAGCGCCAGAAACGAACCCGGAGAGGGACAAAGCCCAACTGCTCGTTCCGATTGAAACCAGCCGGTGCCTTCTTGAGCTAGCGCCGTAGTTTCCGCTATTGGCCACCGCCTTTATGATCTTTATCTATAGGCCACCGCCTTTATGATCTTTATCTATAGGCCACCGCCTTGGTGATCTCCATATGCGGCGGGTTTGTGAACTAAGCGAGCGCGGGAAATTCAATTCAAAGACGACTGAACATATATATTTCACTGTATTAATGCGCATACAACTAACTACTTACATGCACTACCTACTCTTATTATTTCGATCATATAGAAGTATATTAGCAGATTTCCCTTAAGGGAAATCAGCTATTGAGGTCGTATTCATGATGCGATTTTCGAATGTTTTCTTCAAATGTCCATGGATCCTACCTAGGAGATGACGAAAATAAGGTCCGTTCAACATTGTATATAAATATATATTTATTCATTTATTTGTTGATAATTCGATATTTAGTTATTTTTTTTTGTAAAAAGAAAGATGGAGTTCGTTAACCACTGAAATTGGACTACTTAGTTTACGCAGCCCCTGTGTGACGGACCTTTTTTAGTTTTCAGTCTTCAGCAAAGCTCCACTTCTACTCATGTTACATAAAAAATACTCTGTTATATAGTAAACAACATTATTCGAAGCTTAAATACTACATATTGTTTTCAAGACATGCAAATATGTCGTTCTGGTGACCCCCCCCCCCCCCCCGTCTTCTTGAACAACTAAAATTTGATTGATTGAGATAAACATTATTATTATTCACAGTACTAGATATAGTAAATAGTTTTCAATAAAATTAATATGCTATGTTCTGATATATTTCAGTAATTGTATTTCTTTCCGATAAGAGGTTGGCAGACCTGTTTGTTTACATTTCATGCTCTTCCCATTCGGGAAATATTAACATTTACTGAAAGATTTCTTATTACCGTTTGTATTTATTCACTTAATATTCACGGTTGTGTTGTTTTACCAGTATGTAGATTTATCTACTGTTAAATTTCAAGAGGGAAATCTGCTTAGTTTAAGCAGCCCCTGCGTGACGGACGTTTATTTTTAAAGAGCTTGGTGGTATATAATAACCACCGTTGTTGAACTTGGGGACCTCTATTGATGGGAAAGAAACCTTTACTGTTACTTTGTACTTAATAATAATAATAATGAATAAAACCCATGATAATAATTTATATGACGGATAGCGTTTGGGTAGACTAGAAAGCGACTTCTAATAATTCTATAATAGTGCATCAATTTTCCGTAGAACGCTATAAAGCTAAGTATATATGTAAATACTAAGGCGGTAAATGTAAAGGATATGTGTTTAGAGAAGCATTGCAATAATTAACACACATTCGATCAAAATAATTCCCGAGCAAAGCTGGGAACCTCAGCCAGTATATATGAATTTACATTTGAACAGACATCATTTTCGTCATTCCCCTAGGTAGATTTGATTGAGCTTGAAGAAATGTTTCGAAAATCGCATCAAATGATCAACCTCGTTAGCAGCTTTTCCTCAAGAGATATACTCTAGCAAAATTTGGTAAAGGCCAGTTCAGCTGGATTTTGGAATGAGAATGATTAATTAAAAGTGAGGGGGCGAGAGGTGAGAGGTTGTCCTAATTAATAAGTACAATGAATTATTTGGTTATTGCAGATTCGGATATTTATGCTTATGAGTCGTTTGATATCTATATAAATAAAACTTTAAGGTTTTTCTGATTATCTTTAAATTCGACGGGGACCAATTTTTTTTTTGTTTACGTTTCAAGCTATTCTACTAAAAATGGCAACAAAATTGAAAATATTGTCTGTCTATCTGTCCGCTCTATGGATATTTATATTTTTCAATCAATTATCCTAAGGAACAACATCGCCTATGAGAATCCGAATTTTCAACTAGTAGGGGAGGTTTATTTCGACGTGGATATTACTTATATCTTTGTTAGAATTGGTTATATAAAAAAAAAAAATGTAAAGAACAAATGGTATTTAGAATAACGATTTCTTTCACATTTATGAATGGTGAAATTTCGACTTCCGGGAACCAGTCTTTTTGAAATTGGCTCATTATAATTGAGAAATTTATTGTATGTGTATTAAGGGAATGAGTATTGTCAAAGTGGGCTACATTATGCTTCTCTACCATTGATATGATATGGGATTGGAATAACCTTAATTAAATTTCACGAGGAAACCATTTTAATTTCAATCGTCAAAGACGTGCAACTAAGTTTCTAGTTATTTCCGACTTCGGGCAAACCTCATACATTCTGCTATGGCAATACTTCAAAAAGCCTGGACAAAATTATATTATATTGTCTTTCCGGATGCTAAGATGATAAAATCGTTTTATTATGACGGGAAACTTGATTTATTTGGTCCCAAGAACGATAAAAAAATCGCAAATATTCATCCAATAGACATCCACGTTTCATTCGTGATACTATAAATATGTATAATGTGAAGGCAATTAATGGATTATTTAGTGCTTCCGATTATCCAATATTTAATATTCGACGGGAACAAATTATTATATCAATTAATTTCCGACTGCAATTCTAATCATAAATTCTTCTAACTGCTTATACCTCGAGTAAAACAAATGAATGTCGGCACTTTTACTGTTCCTTGATACAAGGCATTTGTATTATTGGTGGATATGACGGGATGATTTTGAGTGTCCTATCTTTATATTTCCACGGGAAACTATTACTATTTCAACCCGTCAACTGCGAGTAATACAGTAATAATTAAACTTGGAGGTGTACAATTTTTATTAATGGAAAAAAGAGTAAGGGAAGGGGGAGAGTCGTGACGTAGAAGGTCCAGATTCCCCTCCCAGAGTAACTCTCACTGACTGAGATCGAAAGTGAAGCGATGCCCTCAGTGCCCAACTATAATGTCCCCATGGCTTAGCCACCTCCTCCTTCCGCAGCGGTTCTTCCTCTTTGCCACCTCTTTCCATATACTCCTCCAACTCTCTACTGCCCTACTACAAGGTAAGTCTAAGCTAGATCATTATTTTTATTATTTAATTACAACTCTAATATAATTAGCACGTTCTTAAAAACCTTTATTATAAAATAAAATATAACAGATATTCTGTTCAAATGACGTTTGTCTAAAGCAAGATCAAAACGAAGTCATCCCAAACATGTCAACGCACTGAAAGTGCATCCCGAAACATACCTGTAACAGTTAAGTTTCATTGTTAGAAGTGGGACTTTGGTGTTGATCGTTTTCGTTATACGGTGACTTATCAGCAGCGCGAAGTAGCGGTGGAACGATTGGATTGTAAGGCAAACTGCCTTGTTCAAAAGATATTCTGTTCAAACGACGTTTGTCTAAAACCGTTAGTCAAGCTGACTTTCGTCAAAAGAACGTGTGTCGAACGAACTTGGCTTCACAGCCGTGTCCGAAGGGTGTTGGAATACACTTTAATTTAAATATTCCGTTAAACTCAACTTTGTCCTAAGCTAGCACTTAGAGCGAAAGCTCACGTGTAGCACATCATCCATAAGTCACATCATCCTTAATAAATTAAAGAATAATAACAAAGCATGTCGATAAGTTTACGCGTTATATATTGAGAGTTGTGTTGATTGTTAACGAAATTAATATATTATATATATAATTATAATGATGGTTTTTATAAAATATATATTTATGAAATTTTTGATAATTTTATAACAGATGCATTATATAAGTGAAATATTATTTAATAATACATAAACTGATTCACTCAATATTAGAAATTTTTTTATAGAAATCAAAAATAATTGATGTATCCTATTATGTTATGTTAACATTTTTATAAATAAATAAATTAACTACATTACAATGGTACATTAAAGGCCCTATGTCACTGACAGTGTAAAAGGCCGCCAATCAGTCCGACCGCCGACAGAGGCATTTTTACATTGATATCTCTATAACCTGCATATAACCAGTCGCTAAAGAGCTTAAAGAACCTAGTCCTCTGCTATTACAATTGTTAACATTACTATTCATAATTTTTATATTAATTTCTTTTGCCGTAAGTTTCGGCAACATGGAGCTCAATAAGCCTGTCCGATTACAGAAAATTCCGGCCATCAAGATAATGATACTAAGGAATATTTGATGCTTAGATTGCACAAGACAGAGAATGTCGCGTTCAAAAAAGATGTTTGGTACTTGAAGATATGATAGAATAGGTACTTGAGGTTAGGCTAGATTAGGTACTGGAGGATAGGTGCGGTGCGATAGGCTAGTATTCAAATAGAATTTATATTACAAGTTAGATGTAAAGGTTCTTATGACACTAATGATGGAGGACTTAATAAGGGAGTAAACATAATAACTCACAAAAATTAAAAAAGGATTTTAGCAAAATAGAGAGATAAAACCGTATAAAATTCAAAGTATTTTCATTTAGGTAGCTAATATATCCAAATGTTTTATATACAATTATGTAAGCCACTATATGTTTTATTAGACGCTAATTTCAACGATATTTGTATTAAGCATGAGGAATTGTTGTTCAGACTATTAACAATTAGGTATATTTAGAATCTGCAATGCATGATTTCTTATACAAAAATATTATTTTGTATTCACACACACTCAAGCTGCCAGTCCTACAATTTTTTCATGTGTTTTAGTGTTAGAAATGTATATATTTATTTGTTAATGATAAGGTATTTTGGCTAAGCTGTTTTAAAGATGTGAAGTTTGCTGTTTCTTGTATTATACGGCTCTGATAGCTTTTGAAAAAACTTAGCGCTAAATATATTTCTGTGAAGGAGATAGGATTAACCAACTTATATGTGGCGCTTTTTACATCCAAAACATCAACATTTATGTAACAACAATATTAATATCGGTTTATTATACCTTCCTCGACTACTGCAGAAGAGGAGATCTGTCAATACAGTGAAAGCTTGTTGTTGATAAACAAGGAATAAAAGTTGTTGCACTATTTCTCTACAAGGATTTTATTCTAAAGACGATTTGCGTCACCAGTTACATTACATTGGCAGTACTAGATAAAGGGTGTACAGATAAATTAAAAAAAACAAAAAAAAAATAAAAAATAGAAATATGTTCAGTTTGTTCATAAAATGTTAAGTTATCATTCCAAAACAAATAAACGATTTAATCCTAAAAGCATAACTATGTGTCAGGAGAGCACAAAAATTATATACTAATATAAAAATATTACATAAATACTGAGAGAGATTGACTCAGGTGAAAAATCAGCCTTTCTTGTAAACTCAAGAAGCTAGTTAAAATGAATTTAGTAATACTAGTTAAATTGGTAATATTTATTAATAGATTGCATTAATTTATATATACTTTATCAATATTTTTGAATTAATTCATCATTACAATTACATTTTGCATAATATCTTCTACAAACCAAGCTAAGGTCACCCAGGTATTTTCAAACATTTATTCAAATGCCCATGGATTCTGCCCAGAGATGACGAAAATGAGGTCCGTTCAAAACTAAATAATATATATATATCGGTCGTAATTTTTTGTCTGATCGTTACCATATTTAAATGTTTTATGTGACCGTATGATAGACTATTTTGTTTCTGATCATCCTTACAGCTCTTCTTTATAGTTGGTGTTTTAAAATATTAATATTTTCTAAACTCTAAATAATAATACCAAGTTAAATAAGTCGTTAATGTGACGCTGAGTTTAATTAAACCTTAAGCTACCAATTCCACTCCCGTTTCTGATTGCTCGCAGTAATACTATTGTAGCCTGCAACTTGCTTAGTGTTACTATTTACTAAATGCAATTTTAGACTCCTCACATAGTTAGTTATATGTACATAAACATATAGAAGTACGTATAAATTTTTATTATATTCGCTCACAGTTATCCTCTTATTTTTGGTCACTAGTACGAATATTTTTTAGTTGCGTTCATCCAAGGTTTTAGCTTTATGCAAATAAAAATTATGTCTGAGGTTTAGAGTATTATTATAAGTTAACAAGAAGTCCTCAAATACTAAATTGGTGTCTACCATCTTCCTAATATATTCCTGTATAAACTTCGGCCGTATAGATGTTAAAATAGAGGATGAGATGAAAAAGTGTTTCATATTGTCAAGTTCATTACTATTACATAGAGACAGGAGGAAGTGGGCTCAAACTTAAAGGTCCATTTATTCAGGCTTCATCATTGAAGCCTGTCCCCATCAAGCCTTACTTGGGAGTTATTCTTAATTTGTTTATAATGCATCTGAATCTGAGATAGTCTTCTCCTAAGGTTCCACGTATATTCCTATAATGTGCGCTGAACGTTGACGATGCTACTTTGACTAACAATTTGTTAGAGAAAATGTTAAAATACGAAGCTATGTGCTTTATGAGTATTTGGGAAACATGTAAAAATTCATAATTATAATTATTATTATATTTTCTTTAAGCTATTAAAGTTAACCAAGTTCATATTAAGTTTCTATCATTTCTATGTAAGCAATCTCATTGGTTTTCTATTTCTGTGTGTGTGTGTGTGTATATATATATATATATATATATATATATATATATATATATATATATATTCTAAATGTGTAGTTAATAACTAGATTTTTATAGACTATTTATTTATGTAGTTTTACTCATGGTTTTTTATTCAAGTGCATCTTGTTTGTGATTTGGAGGCGAACTCCTTGCTTAAAGATGTTAAATCTATTAAGGAATAAATTTTCTATCTATCCATTTATTAGTTAACAAGAAAACCAAAGTATTTTTTCAATATTAAGGGATCTTGCTTTAGCCGTCCTCATTATAGGACGGGAATATTATTTCTCTTTTTAAAAAAGAAAGAAATTAAATGAGACTTTAAAACGGAATTATTATTGTTATATTACACACTTTCAAATATTTCAGAATATGATTGAGGTTGTAAAAATAAAGTGATCGCTCCGATCATTATCGTTATCTTTCTACCTAATTAGGGCCAGCTGCAGCGGTAATAATGTTGCTCTGTTATTAAATATTATGGACGAAGGTCACGACTTCACGATGAAGAAAGTGAGTAGGACCATTTCCAGAATTTCATTACAGAGTAAGGAAAAATCTCCTCCTTCAGAAAGTTAATTAAAATCTACTTAAATTTGATTTTATTAGCAGATTTCCCTTAAGGGAAATCAGCTATTGAGGTTGTACTCATGACGGAATTTTCGACATTTTTCTTCAAATGTCCATCGATCCTACCTAGTAGATGAAGAAAAATGAGGTCCGTTCAAAACTGTGTATATATATCTATCTATCTATCTATCTATCTATCTATCTATATATATATATATATATATATATATATATATATATGTCTGTTACCGCTCTAGCGGTCGCAATTTTTGTTTGATCCTTACCAAACTTCATATTTAAGCGTTTTATGTAAAAAGAAAGATCAAGTTCGTTAACGGCTGAAATCGGACTAGTGGGAGGGGGGGGTTTAGAGGGGAGGATTTTCGAAAATTCGAAATATCTCCGTTACTATACGTCGGATCGAAAAATTGTACAGAATCAATCTTATTACAAATTAAATTTACTATAAATATTGTTATATACATTTATTCTCTATCTTGAATATTAACCGAGATATTTGCATTTTTATTAAATCTGGCCGGCTAACGGACGAAGTGGCTTTCCCGCCAAAAGCCAGTTCGGCCGTTTCATTAACTGCTCAGCTCTCGTGAAATTTCTCTATTGTAAAACTTCACGTGGGAAATCTGCTTAGTTTACGCAGCCCCTGCGTGACGGACTTTTAGCAGATTTCCCCTAAGGGAAATCAGCTATTGAGGTCGTACTCATGACGCGAGTTTCGAAAAATTTCTTCAAATGTCCATCGATCCTACCCAGGAGATGACGAAAATGAGGTCCGTTCAAAATTATATATATATATATATATATATATATATATATATATATATATATATATATATATATATATATATCACGGCAGATCAAAAACTAAATATTATAAATCAGTATATATGGCCCACTATAATTTATCCACTCCAATGTGCCCCTCTTAAAGATCTAAAGCCATCATTTCTTGTGAAAATAGACAAAGTCATCAGAAGCTGTATAAAAGAAATTCTCTCTCTTCCTTCTGACACTCCTGACACGATGATCTATGCACCAAGAAACCTGCGAGGATTGGGCTTGTTCAGGGCTGAATGGGAAGCGTTTCTTCAACATCTTAATATTTGCCTGACCCTCATCAATAATAATAATGACTATGTGATGGCTTCAAGAAACGTTGAAGAAGAAATAGCCCAATGCTTCAACGGTTTGCATGTAGAACAAAAGGCTAAAATTGATGTGAGAAAAATTCGCCAGGAACTCAGAGAAAACTCGTTTATCGAATGGAGTTCCCTCCCATCCAAAGGGAAAGGAGTCATCAATTTTAAAGAATGGAAGCCTAGCAACCAATGGGTATCTACGAAGAAGGGCCTTTCCTGTTCAGAGTGGTCGACGGCTATCAAAATGAATGTCAACCTGATTCCTGTGCACTCAATCCCTGGTAGGAACCTAGGATCAACCCGCTACCGCCATTGCAGTGAGATTGAAACCCTACCTCATGTCCTAGGTTCTTGCAAATGGGGAGAGTTGATGCGCAACAGCCGTCACCATAATGTAAGAACAGACATAGCCCAACTAATAAAAAGATACCACAGAGATTGGGAAGTCTATGAAGAGGTTGCATGCAAATCTTCTGATGGATCGCCGAAACGAGCAGACATCATAATCATAAAAAGAATCGAAAACGAAGGAGTCATCCTAGATCCCACAGTAAGGTTCGAAACCAATATCAACCAGTCAACAGAAGTAGACAAGGAAAAGAGGAAGATTTACGAACCTTGCTGTGGGTACTTCAAGGAAAAATACGCTATTGAAAGATGGAGCGTCAAAGGTCTCCTGATAGGTGCAAGAGGTGCAATATCCCAAAGGACGGCCGAAACTCTAAAAGAATTGGGATTATCCACGAACGACCTCCAGAATTTATCAACAGTCGTTATAAAACATTCGGCAAGAATTATAAATTATCACTTATATAAATAAAGGCACGATGCAAAGCTGCACTCCTCTTCACATGGCCCTATCAAAATTTAATACAAATTTCCTGTTTTAAAAAATTTTTTTTTTAAAAAAAAAAAAAAAAAAAAGATCTTTTTTTTAACATTACCCAGTTGGGCAGATTAGGAGGCTGTTCCTGAGGGGAACCCTCCAGGAGGAGGGCAGCTTGTTTTGTTGTTGTGTATATATATATATATATATATATATATATATATATATATATATATATATATATATATATATATATGTCTGTTACCGCTCTAGCGGTCGCAATTTTTGTTTGATCCTTACCAAACTTCATATTTAAGCGTTTTGTGTAAAAAGAAAGATCAAGTTCGTTAACGGCTGAAATCGGACTAGTGGGAGGGGGGGTTTAGAGGGGAGGATTTTCGAAAATTCGAAATATCTCCGTTACTATACGTCGGATCGAAAAATTGTACAGAATCTATCTTATTACAACTTAAATTTACTATAAATATTGTTATATATATTTATTCTCTATCTTGAATATTAACCGAGATATTTGCATTTTTCTGTTTTCAGCTTCTGAGATGAGATCGGCTAACTTCGGGTCTAGTCGTGAGTTTCCGTCAAGAGTTAGTTCGGGCCGTTCCCGTAACTGTTCGACTCTCTATTCTGAAATTTCTCTATTGTATAACTTCACGTGGGAAATCTGCTTAGTTTACGCAGCCCCTGCGTGACGGACTTTTTTGTTTCTTTTATTTAAATAAACACATGGATTTATAAATACGGTTTAATTTAATCGTCAAAGACTGTCACTGTCCTCAATATTTTTATATTTCTCGTCTCCTGTGCATGTAGTTTTTTTTTTATAACGTAATGGACCATATAATTCCTAATCATAGGAAGTATTATGTCTTCCAAACCATATATGAATAAAAGTTCCTTTCCCTTGATGCGATACAAATCCCAAAGGTGGCAGCTGTTTAAAATACGTAATAAGCGCTATTAAAAATACTCTTTTGTAAGTCTCGATTGTAAACTGTATATTCATATTGGTACATAGTGTGTTCAGTAAAGCATATCATTAACGGAGCAGAGTTAATAAATGCCAGAAGTAACTGGGTGCACCTCGTTCATTCTTTTAAATTATTTATTTTTGATAATTAAACATTATTTATTTTTGATAATTAAACAAATCCACATTCCTGAGAATTACTCTACACGACTAAAAGCATAAGTATCAAGTAACATGTAAACATAGTCCCACATGAGGCCGTCAGGGAATCGGCAGAACTGATTGGACAAAGGAAGTATCCCCACACCTCCCTAGACTCAGTGGTGCCTACCTACAACTCATTTAGGATCTCAATCTTGTAATACATTAAATTATATTAACAAATCGTATTACATTATCTTCACTATACTAAAACTGTTTCCTCAAATAATTTTTACGTTTTAATTAAATTAAGTATTAAATACACTTCTGCAAACTGGAGTTTTTCATGAATTAACGTTTGGGAGAAGAGAAGGAGGGGGGGGGGCAGTACACTTTACCTGGTGCAATCTGTCACTGTCGTTAAAAAACAACATAAATTTGAATTATTAATGATAAAATATTAACATAGATTTGAATTAATTTATCCAGGTGAGTAGCTGGTAGTTCTTAATGGAAAGAATTCTTGAGCATGTCAATATTTCTACGCAAATTACTTGCTTCATACATTGTTGTACGAAAAAATATATAAAACAAAAGTTACTCTAAACAACAAAGTAAACAACTTTTGTTATGTGCACGTTTGCCGAAAACAAATAGAAAATGAAATTTCGCGAATTTTTATTTCAGGCCTCCCTTATAATCCACACTCCGTTTGAAACTATAAATATTAATATAGCTTATAATCATGGAAGAATTATTGCTAATACACGTACCGAGTTTTGTTAAGTTTGGTTCAGTCTTTAGTGCCTAATAAAGTGTTGGCACCCACTTTAGTATTTAGTGTATATCTCGTTTATACTTTGTTATACCACAAACGTGAATATAACCAAAGTTACTCTAAATTTTAAAATAAACCACTTTTGTTACGTGCATATTTGCCGAAAAACCAATAGTGTGTGTGAAACGGTAACAAACATACACGAAAGAAACAAATTGCAGATATCGTGTCTATGGCTTGTGAAACAAAAAAGTAAGGGGGTTTTTGAGATAAAAATCAATGTTCAGACAGAGGTTACAATTATATATATATATATATATATATATATATATATATATATATATATATATATATACTAGCTAAGGTATATACTACCCGGCTTCGCTCGGGAAATATCTATCTATATATATATATACTAGCTAAGGTACCCGGCTTCGCTCGGGAAATATCTATCTATCTATCTATCTATCTATCTATCTATATATATATATAATTGTAATCTCTGTCTGTACATTGATTATTTTTTTTCAAAATTTCACGATACTTTTTCGTTTCACGTGTTATAGACACGATAGTTGCAATTTGTTTCTTTCTGTGTATGTTTGTTACCTTTTCACTCATAAACGGCTGAACCGAATTTTATGAAACTTGTTTGGTATGTATATTACTACTAACCCAACTTAGACTTTAGGCTATATTAATATTCCCTGAGACGAACAGGAGTAGGGGTTATAAGGAAGGCCTAAAATTAAAAATAGCGATATTTCGTTTCCTATTGGTTTTTCGGCAAATATGCACATAAAAAAAGGTGTTTATTTTGTTATTTAGAGTAACTTTTATTATATACACTTTTGTCTTATACCCAATTATAAATGAGTTATACACTAACAACTATAACGAGAGTCAATAATTTTATTTGGCACAAAAGCCTCAACCGAACTAAACAAAACTCGGTATGTGAATTAGCACTAACACCTCCATGATAATAAGCTGTACTAACATTTCTAGGGACGAGCAGGAGTGGGGGTTGTAAGGGAGGCCTGAAATTAAAAGTAGTGATATTTCGTTTCCTATTGGTTTTTCGACAAACATGCACATGAAAAAAGTTGTATATTTTGTTATTTACAGTAACTTTTATTATATTCACTTTTGTCCTATAACAAAGTATAACATTACTTAGATTGCAAGGAGGGCAGCGATCTCTTCCCCTCACCTAGCTTTTTGGATATAATTGAAATTATTTTTAGGGTTCCACTATTATTTAATTCCATCAGGTAGATAAATTATTAAAATAATATTTTGGATCAATAATTTATGGAAATCGATGTAGATGCGGGAGCAGACGTCGACGGGAGGCTAAATCAGTTAATTGAGTTCACTTATTTCCTGTACTGTGCACAGATTCATTAAGCTCACTCCATACACTCAACAACATTTACTCGACAAATCCTTTGGCTATCAAAATTTTTGAACAATTTCACCGACTAAACTCTAGTGACACCCACACATTAGTCTTTTATTGTTACCTGGACATATAGAGATTAAGGAAAGTACAGACATCGACAGATTAGCAAAGTGTACTGTAGACAAACCAGACATTGACATAAACTGTGCAGGCCGACTTAGCCGAATGCATTAAGTCACTACAACTCCAGTGGCAGCAATCCTGGGATAACACAAACGACAATAAACTAAGACAAATAAACCCAACAGTTAAGGAATGGCCATCAAGCAACAGGAGCACACGAAGAGAGGAAGTTGTGCTGACCAGACTACGCATTGGCCATTCCTTGCTGACCCACGAACACTTATGACAAACAAGGACACACCGACTTGTAGACATTGTAACGAAACATTAACTGTACATCATATATTGACTTACTGTCGACGAAGAGACAATTTAGACATTCCACATGACTTACAGGAACTTTTGACCGATAACAGTAATTACTTAGACTCAATCATTAAACACCTAAAATACATTAATATATACAATACACTATAATCTACAATTTCCACACACACACACACACTACTCCTCACTTCTTTCCTACATTATCAGGGTGTATAAACATTAATTTAATTTATTATTATTTTATTTTTATTTTTTGATTCCACTCTCCCTTCCCCTTTTTTTATTTATTCATTTTTTTTTTGGTTTTCTCTTTTTCCTATTTTTTTTCTTTCTTTTTTTTGTATTGCTTTTCTCTTTTCCTTATTTTATTATTATTAATTTTCTTTATTTCCCCCCCCCCAGTCGATCTTACATTTTCATTTATATTATTTTCACCACCCTGATTTTTCCATACAATATAGTTTGTTTCATATAAAAATGGTATTCCAATGAACCTATGAAAAACCACATTTGTTCACTCCTTTTAGGTTTCCTTCTTCCTATTTTTTTTGCTATTCTCTTTTTTGTGCACGATTTAATTATGAGTAAATCGCCGGTGCTCATTTAAATAAATAAATAAATATTTCCTGTGAAATGCTGGCATTACTGGTGATTTCCACTGATTGTGTGATTTACAATTACGAATATAATACAAAACTATGCTTAAACTATATGTGCTCGGATTGGTTTTGACGGGAAATATGTTCATTATAGACATTATTTAATTATAATAAATGCTATTCATGATTATGGTGTGGATTATTCGAAAACGGTGAGTCACAAAAAGTGGAGTGGAATAGATTAGGAGCACATTTTCATTTATTCTTCATAACTAAATTTTCTATTCTATCATTCCAGAAAAGCTACCCTTTAGGATTAGCTAATTCGGAAAAACAATGTCGTGGAGGAAAGTGTAATTGTGCACATTGAAGTCTTGCTATAAAAATACCATAGCAATAGCATTGCCGGGTACCTTAGCTAGTATATATATAAAATTGTAGTTTCTGCCTGTACATTGATTTTTTCTCTCGAAATTTCACGCTAACTTTTCGTTCACACCAGTATTCCCCTACTCCTACTTATTCCTCATTAGCGAGCTCGATTCCCGCTCTGGACAGTAGAAATCTACGTTATTTGGTGACGGACTAACCTGTAGATAACCCGTCCTAATTAGATAAAGCGGACGAAATAAATTAAAAAAATTCTCATTAGCAATAAGCCCATATCATCAAAAATCTTATTTTAAATCTAAATAAGACATATTTTTTTCATCAGGGAAGGAGAGTTCAGAGAAAGGACGAAATAAAAAAAAATCGAAATATCTCTATTATTATGCATGACTCGGATCGAAAGATGTAATAAAATTAACCTTGTTAAAAATATAAAATGCAACTCTATATTAAAATGTTTCATTTAAAACTAATGATCAAAGTCGTAAATGCCTAAGCAATTTCTGTTCTTACGAATGAGATCGAAAAATATGTTGAAATTTAAATATAAATATAATTTTGTGTGTGCATATATATATATATATATATATATATATATATATATATATATATATATATATATATATATATATATATATATATATATATAGATATAAGCTAAAACCGGTCGATGCCCCGGAAATCATTGTTGACTGAATAATGATGTTATTTTATAGCAAGGCTACCTGAATAACTCTTTTAAAAATCTTATTGAGTTTAAACTCATTTTGTTCTTTGTCATAAAGTTTAATAGTTATAGATAGAATTTCACCACTGCTATCACTTCACTTTACACTTATAGGAGATCCCTGGGTCATTGTCTCTTGAGGCGCCGTGGAGGGGAATAAGGATGAGTGGTACTGGAAAGGGCGAGGACTTCTGGATTAGGATGATTGGATAGCCTGCTGTGGAATTATCTGAATCTTAAGGGAATTAGGTCCTTTACAAATGGGATTAAGATCTTTATGGAGGGTGTGGTTTGTAACATAATATGGAGCATCTACTATGGTGCGCAGGACTTTGGATTCGAAGGTCTGGATGCGTCTGTTGTTCGAAGGTTTTGCTGTACCCCACACCTCTATTCCGTATGTCCATATCGGTTTTAGTAGTAGCTTGTATATTGTTAGTTTGTTTTCGGTAGAGAAGTGAGATTTTCTATTTAGCAGTCCGTAAAGTTGTCCGAATCGTCTGTTTAGTTCCCCGAACTATCATATAAGCCTCAAAACATAACATCATTTGTCATAATCTGCCTATATCTAATAAATTTAAGTCTAATAAAATTCTACTTTACTATAATACTAGTACTAGTAAAATTGGTTTCCTACAATAGAATTTACTGTATATCATGTTAATACTGCGTTATCCGACAAAAGTGTATATAACAAAAGTTTCTTCACATGTCAATATAAACAACTTTTGTTATGTGTACGTTTGACGATAAACGAATAGGAAACGAAAATTCTATTTTTCATTTTAGGCTTCTCTTATAGCCCCCACTCTCGCTTGTCCCAAGAAAATCTGACACAGCATATAATCATGGGGGAAGTGAATGCTAATTCACCTATCGAGTTTCGTTTAGTTCTGTTTAGTCGTTTGTGCCCAATAAAATTGTTGACTCCCGCCATAGTTTTTAGCGTATATCTCGTTTATTCTACATTATACGACAAAAGTGTACATAATAAAAGTTAATCTTAATAATAAAATAAACAACTTATGTTATGTGCATGTTTGCCGATAAAAGTAAGAAACGAAATATCGCGATATTTCAGGCAATAGAAAAGTTCCTATGGTCCGATTATTTCTTAAATTTTCTGATTTCCCGCGAACTTTCTTCATTTTTTCTTCCATAAGAACCTTCTGACAATAACAAACAACAAAAAAAGAAATTAGTCCAGTCGTTCACGCGTCTTATCGTGATCAAGGAAAATAGGAATCCATTTATTATATATATTTATATGCATACATATGAATGTTATTGCTTTCATAAACCTACCTCAATTACCATTCGTAAAAAATTACATTTATTTCTTAATTCTGAATTTAAAATGAATTTGTTACTTGAATGAAAACAGTCGGAAGTGACGGCCTTGTAAAGAGAGTGTAAGAGGAAGAAAGCGGAGGAGTTTAACGGGCCTCCTTACACTCACTTTCATCCAAGCCATTGGACCTTAACATCTTTTTTAAGCCTTCCTCTCTGATAAAGCTCTTTAAATTTCTCCTCTATGTATCCGGCTTTATCTCAATCACAGTATATTCCTATGGAGTTTCAACACCAATATATGCATCATGGTCCCTACTCCTGTGTGTGAGAGATGGTGTATACACACACACACACACACACACACACACACACACACACACACACACACACACACACACACACACAATCAACCCTGTATATACCTACAAGCACTGAGAGCACTCGTAATACGAACCGTTTCGTAATCGAAGCCCCCAAATGAGTAAAACAAAATTGGAATATGTAATTTGAGGAAACGTTCCGTAATGCCGTATGTATAAACAACTCTAGTTAAAAAAAGTCCATAACAAAGGTGCTGCGAAAGGTAAGGGGGATTACGACGCGGTGATGATCAAATCACTTATCTATTCTATATTTCTCCCGCAGATACATCCAGTCCGCAGCAAGCAGATCTTGACTTGTAACTAGACATGAAATATTTATTCACTGAGGTAATTAAAGTTAAAAAGGGACAAGTAGAAGTGGAGGTTTATGTGAGACTACCAAAAAAGATATAATACAAATAACTCAGTTAATACTCGATTTAAAGAAAACAACACAATAGTTCTAGAAAATTAAATTTTCATCAAGATTGGTTATATAATTTTTTTCAGCCCAACTCATAATAACAGAGATATTTCGAATTTTCAATTTCCCACCTCTATACCGCCCTTTTCCCAGGACGATTCAGTCCTTACCTTGTATAATCTTTATTTTTGCATCAAACGGTTAAATTTCGAGTATGGTACTGATCAAGTAAAAATCATTTAGTTCAAGTAAATCTCATCATGAGTACAACCTCAATAGCTGATTATTCTTAAGTGGAGCCTAACCTGAGCAACAAATATATTTATATATGAGTAACGTACATATTTATTGAGATTCAATGAACTTATTATGTTATTCAAAACTAAGAAGGTAATATTTTAAATTTAATTTAACATATTATACTATTTATTTGTAAAAATGTTTTATATAATGCTTAGTTTCATTTTTTTTTCTAGTATTTGTTTAGTTTAGTTAATTAAAAGTAATTTTATTTTTGTAAAGTATCTTCGTTGATTTCTATTTTGTCATTTTGTTATTCTTTCTTAGTTTCTATATTTGTGTTGTGTTATCTATTTCTTTTTAGCAGATTTCCCTTAGGGGAAATCGGCTATTGAGGTCGTACTCATGACGCGATTTTCGAAAAATTTCTTCAAATGTCCATTGATTCTACCCAGGAGATGACGAAAATGGGGTTTAGAGGGGAGAAATTTTGAAAATTCAAGATACCTCTGTTACTATACGTCGGATCCAAAAATTGTATAGAACATTCTTATTGCAAATTAAATTTACTATAAATATTGTTTTACACATATTTTTCGTATAATCAGTGTTAAACGAGATATTTGGATTTTATAGTTTTCCGCTTTCAGTAAACCCCCATTCCTACTAGTGTCATATTAATAGTAAGCTGTTATATCATGAACATCTTCATTACAAGGTTAAATACCAAATATTGTTTTCAACAAACATTTATTATACGAGATACAAACAAATACGTTCTGTAGACCCCCCCCCCCCTCTTTTGTTCTTGGAATACTAAATTTTTAGTGATTGAGTTATAATTATTCTGATTCATTGTAAATTATAGCACTAGCTGTAGTAAACTGTTTTCAATAATATTCTTATGTTATAGTTTTTGATATAATTCGGTAATTGGTTTTCTTTCAGCTGAGAGGTTAGCAGACCTGTTTGTTTACATTTCAAACGCTTCCCGTAGGGAGGGGAAATATTTCTTATTACCGCTTGTTGGTTGTGTTGTGTTACCAGTATGTAAATTTATCTATTGTTAAACTTCACGAGGGAAATCTGCTTAGTTTACGCAGCCACTGCATGACGGACTTTTTAGTTCAGTTTTCAGCATGCAGCAAACCCCCACATACCAAGTTACATAAACAACTCTGTTATATTAAAAACCACATTACTCGAAGCTTAAATACCAGATATTGTTTTCAAGAGACCTTTATTATACGGGGCACATGCTATATGATTATACGGGAATATGATCTGGTGAACCACCCCCCCCCCCCGTCTTAAGTTCTTAGACTACTAAAATTTGATTGATTGAGATAAAATTTATTCGGATTCATTATAAGTTACAGTACTAGATATAGTAAATAGTTTTCCATAATATTAATACGTTATATTCTGACATATTTCACTAATTGTTTTTCTTTCCGGTAAGAGGTAGACAGACCTGTTTGTTTAAATTTCGGACGCTTCCCGTTGTGAGTTTTCTTGTTATCGTTTTTATTTATTCACTTAATATTGATGATGCTGTTGTATTACCCCTAAAAGTTTTTTATTTTATAGTATGTTGATGGTATATGTTTGTTGTTTTTTGTTTTGAGCATTATCGCCCTTGTTGCAAAGCTCAGAAATATATAAATAAAATAAATACTGCTCTTAAGATTCAAAACTAAGAGTCAGGAGTTGTTTTCCTAGAATCGTTTTAGTAGCTCCTCCCTTACTTAAGATATTTCTTAGTAATCAGCATCTTCACTAACGTTCCCCTACTATTCAGAAAAAACACTTTTTTTTTTTTTTTTTTTTTAGCAGATTTCCCTTAAGGGAAATCAGCTATTGAGGTCGTACTCATGATGCGAGTTTCGAAAAATTTCTTCAAATGTCCATCGATCCTACCCAGGAGATGACGAAAATGAGGTCCGTTCAAAATTATATATATATATATATATATATATATATATATATATATATATATATATATATATATATATATATTTGTCTGTTAACGCTCTAGCGGTCGCAATTCTTGTTTGATCTTTACCAAACTCGGAATTTAATCGTTTTATGTAAAAAGGAAGATCAAGTTCGTTAATGACTGAAATCGGACCAGTGGGAGGGGGGGTTTAGAGGGGGGATTTTTGAAAATTTAAAATATCTCCGTTATTATGCGTCGGATCGAAAAATTGTATAGAATAAATCTTATTGCAAATTAAATTTACTATAAATATTGTTCTATTCATTTATTCTGTATCTTGAATATTAACCGAGATATTTGCATTTGTATTCTGCGTGATACTGGTCACCAGTAGGCTATGTTCGAACTTTCCGGCGAGAGCTCTGGCGGCCGTTTCTATAACTTCGCCCCTCGTGAATAGGTTTAGAGGTTAGGTCAACTGTTTTTTGGGGCTAGAAACTACTGGGTTGTTACGCCCTAAATAATGTTTTAGGTTTAGAGGTTTCTTACTACTACAGTTGTTATTAGGCAGATTTCCCTATTGTAAAACTTCACGTGGGAAATCTGCTTAGTTTACGCAGCCCCTGCGTGACGGACTTTTTTTTTAATCCTACGATTAATTTGCATTAAATTGTAGTTAATTAATAGTGTGGGCTTTATAAAGAAAGTTTTCACATAAACTTTGGATAAGAAAGTTATGATAATTTGATGAGATCCCGAAACAAAATGAGCAGTGAAATTTTATTAGTTTCTCTTAAATTTAAAAAAAAATAAACAAAACATTTTAAATTTTGTTTTTTCCTGTCAATGTTGTAGACATGTAAAATTTAGGGACGAAGCATTTTACCCACTAACAGCTTCACAAGAAGGCCTCTCATAGATATTTTTCTCAACTTCATACCTCTCCTGATACACATCAGAATTCCAGAAATACTTTATGGAATTAATTAAGAGGTAAGGATTATATCTGCTTGGGGCTCACAGAAACTATGTGAGTCCAGGCGTTGGCCTTAATACCCCTTAGAGCGATGGGTTCGATTCCCATCGGGGCAATCAGAATTTGTTTAGAGATTCATTAAATAAAATCCTTAGTACCATCCTGGCTAACTATAGATAACCCACCCTAGTAGTAAATAAGTATACGTTAATAAATAACACTGGTATTTACTGCAGAACTAACCCCATCCCGTATCCATATTTATTTCAAACCGTCATCGATATTTTCCAGCTATTCAAACGTTGCCACTTGTTACTGGGAAGGTAAAATGGGTGAATCGCTGTTCAGAAAGCTGTAAGTTTTGTAACATGATGAAAATGTTGGAATTAGCTAGGCCATAAATTAATGCAGATTTTAAAATTCTCCGGGAAATCATTTCTATTTCAACCCTTTAATGACGGGTAGCACAGCCTACCCAAAGAAAACATGGGACAAGCTGCAAATTTTAGTATTGTCTTAGTACCTGCACCTACTTTTCATTTCTCAGACTTTTTAATATTTATTTTTTTTTGGATTGAATATTCAGTGCAAACACAGTAATACATTATTCACAAAGTAAAAAGAACTACACTTCTTAAGTATCTATGGTGCCCCAGGAACCCAGCTAACAGTCATAATTTATTTTTCGTGATATTGATTCTTGCAACAAGGTTACTTTACAGAAGGAACCCCAGGAACGGAAAGATATGAAAAGGAAGATCGGAGAGGGCCACATAGGATCATTAGCTTATATCAATAATTTGATCCCAAAGACTATATAGAAAATCAGTGTATCTTTGTTTCCTAATGATGGTGTCGGATTATCGATTATAATGGGGGAAACCACTGTAATGTGGAGTTCATGGAAAACTGTCTGCTGGTTTTTGTTTAAAAAAAAAAAAGTTTTTATTGAATGAATTAATAATTAAATATCTAATTTCAATCTTCTGGAGTGAAGGCTTACTCTAATATAAACATTTCGTCACGGAGGTCTTGCGTAAAGAAAGCTTTTTCCCACTGAGCTGACACCATCACAAATTCGACTTCTATGTCTTTGCTAATAAGAAGCTTATGTAATAACGTCAAATTGTTTTATTTATTTTTTTATTAACGTCCACTTTATGCGACTAATTGGGAGGGGTTATCTACAGGTTACCACACTTTTCTAGCCAGGGTGGGATTAAGAATTTTATTTAATGAGTTCGTCTCTAAATAAATTCCAATTTGCCCAGGCAAGAATCGAATTCGCCGCTCTAGGTTTACCATGTGAGATTAAAGCTAACGCTTTAACTCACACGGCTATCCTGATTCCCAATAACGTCAAAGTAAAAGCAGATATACACAACGTGTATTGCTTTGGAGGATTCTCAGTCGAGTATTTCCATTTCTTAACATTAATAGTCGCTTAATGATCCAGCAAATCTTCTGCCACCGCTATTATTGTATAATATTTTACAATTTCCTCAGCATTTATTCGGTATTCAGGTCGCCTGGAATCCACTGATGGTAAAGACATTGCAGTTTCTGCTAGTCCAAATATCTCACCGACTTGCATATTGTTGCATATGCTAGTAAGCTAGCATGCACTGCCTAATCCTAATCAACGATATATGTCAGAATCTTCCCCTTAAATTGATTATGAGGTTTCCTCATTGGTAAAGCTGTGGAATATGGTGCTAGCCAGAAGTATTTTTTAATCATTGTAAAATAATCATTTGGGACGGAACGAGAAGACTCGACATACGTATGACTAAGGTTCATTGATGTATCAGAACAGCTTGGCTAGGTGACGGGGTTCAGAGAGAGTTTGTACGGAAGAAAAATTGTGATTTTTTCTTTGTAGTTTGCGCAGCCCCAATGATCTTATTAAAAATGGAATTATTCCTTCATGATTGAGAACAGAAAGTTAGAGTTGTATAGGAGTAATGCAGTTCAAAATAATATAACGGAATGGTTTGGCACTTATTACTGAGACATTAACGACAAATCTTTGACATAGCGCATTCAGAGAGAAAACGAGAGCATATTTTGGTTCCGGTCAATAAAACATGAACGGCCCAGTGAAAGGAAGCAGAAAAGACAATCTCATTTTTTCCTTTCTAGAGCCGGAACACCTCATTAAATTACATTCACCTCCATAACATTCCGTAATTTGCTTTAGTTACACTTTGTACTGAACCATTCAGTGTGTTTCCTCATCACATTTTTAGGAAAAATAAAAATAAATTCAATGAAGTAAAATACATATTTGGGAATGAACGATGACTTCCAAACGAGCACCTAAATCTGTTATTTACGGAGGTTCTACAAAAATTAAGCACAATACCCCTGTGAAGGGATGACATAAGATGACGTCACAGTGAGTAGTTTCAATGCAGATGAAAACGTCTACACATTGTCACTATTTCTCTCTTTGTATGTACCTTATGTTACCATTAATTGAAACATACCTCCATAAATATCTAGAGTAGGGAATGGGGGGGGGGTTGAAGTTAAAGTATACTAAAATTTTTTTGTTTATAATGAAGATTTTGAATTACCAACAAAAATATTCCCCAAGTTTGTTAGAAATACATCCTATTTTAAATAAATAAAGAATCATCTTGCTAGTAGTTTCAACCACTGGGTTTTTTTTTTCGGAGTTGCTCTTTTCATATAACCCCCTGAAATCTATAAGATGTTTGATACCTTCAAAAATGGCCTCCTATAAATAAAGAATTCGGAATTTTAAAAAAAATCATAAACAAATATATGTAAAATGAAATTATTAGTTTTGCAGTGTGCGTTCGAAGAGCCGCCTTGATACTTTA
Source organism: Riptortus pedestris (assembly GCA_019009955.1). Classification (NCBI taxonomy): domain Eukaryota; kingdom Metazoa; phylum Arthropoda; class Insecta; order Hemiptera; family Alydidae; genus Riptortus; species Riptortus pedestris. Next base: position 128,873,884 of record CM032228.1, on the reverse strand, counting down.
AGGGAGTTTCCAAGACTGAGGCTTCTAATGCTTGTGGTACATTCTCAATCATTCTATTTTACTAAAAGCAGCTTTTTTCAGATAAAGAACAACACAAACAATAATAAAATTTCAAATATGAAGAAATGTTGCACTATGGGTAGCACACCGAATGGTAATAAAAGGCCCGTCTCGCAGGGCTTCTTAAACTAAGCAGATTTCCCACGTACTAGATACCCACGATGGTCATCTCATCTCAACATCGATTCTGTATTTCTCCAGTAGTAAGATGAGTGAGTTTGAATAGATGGCACATTTCTGCGGCAATAAAAAAAAAAAATCAGACTTCTGTGGAAACAAAAAAATATAAATTTATCCTTATCTATTAGAGATACAAAAGATTTGTATAGTCTTTATTTGTTTACCATAACAAATAAAAAATGCATATAAATTGCATTCTATGCCGTTTTTTGATTCTATTTATTAGAACGGAGATGTCTTACATGGATTTCAAATGAAATCGTAAACGAAGTGCAGGAATAGGTATTTTATTTGGCATCCGGAATTTTGTAATCATCATCATCATTAAACTAGATTTTTAAACTAAAATATATTCTAAATACAATTTGTTTTGTGTGTATATATATATATATATATATATATATATAACCCAACAAGTCTATGTTTTAACTTCCTTGTAAGCCCAGGCTCCTGTTAGTGTTAGTATAGTATAAATCAGCGGAGAAAGAGTAGGAGTGGAGGTTCACTGAAGGCTGCGAACTCAAAAAGACAACTCCATTAATATTGTTGTCTAATTTGTCGGTGGACAATATCAATAAAGGCTGGGTGATATCTTAATGAGTGGCTTATTTTCATGGACGAACTTCGAATGTACTTGCTAGGAGTACGTTATTATTAGAGTTAGAACAAAATTTAAGAGCAAAAATTTAGGAAATTACTTTACCTTCAAGGCTAAGACCACATTTAAGATTGAGGCACATGGGTAACGGAATCATATGCCATTTGGCGTCGCCGCTAGAGAACGGAAACACCGCGGTATGAGAATTGGTAGAGTCAAGCCAAGTTGTTTGAGCTTCAGTGGAATTTCAATTCACTAATTGAGTTATTCCAAAACCTAATTGCCTTGTCCTCATAAGCGAATATACGTCAACTATTCTAATAAAGGAAACTAAAACCCCAAGCTTTAAAGTAGAGAATCTAACCCTGGTCGTGAGTGAATGAGGTTTGAACAAGGTTGTCACTTTCTCCTACTGTACATATGGCAGTTTCCATTTAACGCCCGTTAACTTCCTCATAATCTATACATCATGGAGCAATACAAAAGTCATTAATGCCAAAATCAAGAATTTTATAAAAAAAACAAAAAAAAAAAAATGAAAATTAAATTTATTTGATTTAATGGAAGTATTTAACTATTTATATAAAATACTAAATCACCATCATTTATAGTCAAATTTTAGGCTCCATCAGCAACTATAGACATATTTTTAGTCCGTAACTAAGCAGATTTCTCACGTGCGTCACTTATTTACATTTATCTCAAAACGGAAAAGTTCAATGTGAACAATATTTGGTATTTAGGCATCAAATAAATTGCTTCATAATATAACCGCTTATTGTTAATATGACATGAGTAGGAGTGGTGGTTTACTGAAGGCCGAAAACTAAAAAAATGTAAATATTTCGGTGAATAATGAAGATAGTGAAAAAACGCACATAACAACATTTATAGTACATTACATTTGCAATAATATTAGTTCTGTAAAAAATTTCGATCCGACGCATAATAACGGAGATGTTAAGAATTTTCGAAATTTCCACCTCTGAATCCCCCTGGTCAGATTCAGGCATTAACGAACTTGATCTTTAGTTTTACATAAACCATTTAAATATCGTATTTGGTAACGGTTAAATAAAAATTTCGACCGCTACATCGTTAATAGACAAATATATGTATATACCGTATGTGTGTGTGTGTGTGTGTGTGTGTGTGTGTGTGTGTGCGTGTGCTTTTAGAAGAAACGGTTAAATATCAAGTTTTTGTATCACTCATACAATGTAATCTCCTCCTTATTGAGATTGAGAGAGAGGGGGGGTCAGGTAAAGTAATGATTATGTGAATAATGATGGATTTAAGGTTATAATTTAAACTCTCCCGAAAGTTATAGATCACCAAAATGTGTAGATTTTATTAATTAAGCAGTTAATAATACCTTCTTTTCATTAAATAGCAGCCATTTTTTTGTTTTACTCTTGATGAATGAAATCATTGGTTTTATTATGCGAGGAAGACGTTTCTGCTACGATAGCCTATTTGTAACTCCTGTAGAGTCCTTTTGGCCAGACTTAAAGGTGATATGAAGGGCTAACGTAGGAATAATAGATGCCATGTCATTAACACATCAGGAAGAAGAATATCAACAACAGGCTGGAATTGAAGATAAAGAAGAGTGCCAACGGATAATGGGATTTGGGCTTGTGAACTTCAGCTATGCAGCTAATTAGTGATCAGTAATAGGAGCCTCTGTGGTTCCTGTATAATCAAGCGAAGGGCAATCATTTAGTGAAATCCAAGGTATTTTCCAAAGCAAGAGGCAACCTACATGCCAATGAATAAAATTTGCAAGGCCTAGAAGTTTAGGTATTTGAGATACTTTATTAATTGCTTTATGTATTGTTGTATTATGGAAGATATTGACGAATATATGTTCTGTCATCAAAGTAAATCCCTATTCTTGGCAGAGGAAGAAAATAATTAAATGTGCATAAATTCAAGCTAGTAGTATAAAAGTAATATTTATATATATCTTTTTCGGTTGGCATTATAGAACTTTAAAATCCATAGCCACCCCCGTGCGAGAACAAGAGATGAACTCGACGAACAGCCCCATTTCCAAGGGGGACCTGTAATGAGCTATCTCCAGTAGTATAACGGCCCCCATTGTACCCGATGGGTCTGTGGCTAGTTCAGCCTGCGTGTGGACGGGAGCTAAGAGAGTCATGATCGTTAGTTATGCCAAGGGGCTGTCAGGCGTATATACCCTTTAGACTCCCGCTGCTCCATAAGCACTGCGACGCTAGAGCTAAACCAATATTAACATCGAACGTGCACTTATTTTTACCTTCAGCTTACTGACGCCACCCCACCCCAAGGAAAATATATAGCATATTGACAATATTCATTCACTTAATAGATATCCAAAAAAAAAAATCATTCTATTGGGGCATAAACAAGGAACCGGAATTACTTCTATTTAGCACGCGGAAGTCCAAAGTCAAAATCTTTAGCATCATAAATTATTATAAACAGGATATTACCGAATAATTGTTTTGAAGTAGATGTAAATCCCACTCCTATTTAAAAATTCAAAAATTATCAAAAAGTGAACTCAGAACTACTATTACATTTTCCTTCGAGTCGTTTTTTTAGCAATTTAGTAACAAAAACGGATGGAAAGAAAACCAAATACTTCAATTTTGATACCATTATTCTTAGAATGAGGGCTACACTCGTGTTGTCGAGTAAATTTTCACGATATTTCCCTGGCGTAAAAATGGTATCATCAGTGTCACTTTCACGTTTCTAGTGGCAGCTTCAAATGAAGAGCTAGCATGCGCCAGTTTAAGATTATCCTGCAATGAACAAATTCAAGAATAAATGTTTCCTCATTGTAAACCCGATCATAACCATCCCATAATTTCCAGGTAGCTCACAAGCACGCCATTGCCTTAACACAGCCATTCATGGGTTATTCAAATCAGCCTTTATCTTCAAAGTCTTCCATATATAGGTTGCCCATAACTAAGGCCTTCTCATCGCCACCCTATATTACTGCCGTTAGACTACTTCCTTAAACTGAAAGTAAAAGGAGGTCACACAAATCATAAGTATGTGTAAAAATGGCTCCGACCACCCTTTCTTCTCAACTAGCTCAATGGACTCCTTAATTACAACTCTTTTCTCCAACCTCAGGCGACTGAGAATATCAACCAAATGTCCTGACTCCGTACATTTGAAGACTCTTTGAATTCCACAAGTCTCGCCAGTACTCTGTTAGAACGGTAAGCAGGTACATCAAACAGCGAGACTATGAAAATTTCGATTTCCGCCTTGCGAACGCCTCAATAGAACTGGAACTTGTTTGTTCCAGAGAAAGAAAAGAGAAAGTTTATTGTCCACTTGCCCGGTAAGTACCGCGGACACGGTTAGGGTTTATTGCTGGTTTACTTCTATTTCAAAACTATTTCATCATATATTCACTAATATTGATTTTATTGAATAAATAACAGTTCTCACTTCCTAGTTCAAACACGTTTAAGTACCGGAGAGGCGTAACGGAGCAATAGTGTGTGCGAGACTATGTAGCACACACAGTCACAATGCTAGCAGATGCTCTTATACCCTACAATACACTCTGTCCAAGAAGGCGAAAATGGAAATGTACAAAAGGGTCTTCAGCCCAACGATTATATATGACAACGAAAAGTGGGAGCAAGGAAAGCTGTAAGGACCTAGAGGTTGGAAGGCCAGGGAGACAGATGCACAGATGCAAACATAACATGAGAGTCGCCGAACTTATCGATCTGTTGATTGGCGAGTCTGATACCTACCCGTCTTTGCTAATAAGAAAGAAGATTGTACTAATTAAGATATGTCGAGAGGATAGAGCATGCGAACAGGCACTCCAAAAAGAAAATGCTATACGGAGTGGAAGAGAGGCAGCTCCAGGCAAAGGTGGCTGGGTGATGTTAGGGAGGACTTGCGGAGGTTGTGGTCGGTAATTGGAGGATCATCGCTGCAGATAGTTCAGAATGGTTTAAACTAGTCACGGGTAGGACTGGAGTGCCTTGACGTTAGTTTATAAATAACAGGTTGTTTTTAGGATATACTTTTGGACAATTTCAGACGTCAAGTCGAGTTTATTATACGCTATACATAAAGAAATTTTATCGAATGTATATTAAGGAAATGAATATTAATAACATGCGTTATTTTATCGATTGCTACCACTGACAATAGAGTTGAAACAGTAGAATGTCAATTCTATGTTAATATAAGTTTGGTTGTATAAATTGTATTTATTTATTGTGGAGCGTTCGCTGCGAGGCGATCTTGCTCAACAAAAAACAATGAATATAAATAAAATAAAAAATGAAAACAGTAACAGAATTATTAAACAATACAATGAGAACAGAACAAACTAAAAGCGCAACCAAATAACAAAACAAACCCAAATTTACAAAACGCAACCAAAGAGATATAGAAGAAATTTATATCGAATTCGATCATATAAATTGTATAAATAAATAGATAGTGTTTAGAATATATTTTTTGATCATAAAATGTTTTTCTAAATTTTTAAAATTTAACATTTTCACTTCTGCTCACCAAATAGAATTGATTCGCCGATTATAAAAGTCCCTCGTTAGAATTGAGAAGAAATTTGTGTATTAGTGAAATGAATTTTATTAATATGCGTTGATTTATACTTCTCTACCACTGAAAAGAGAGGGGATATAGTTGGTAGTGTTATTCTAGCTATTCTATTCCATAACTTCTGAGTTCCGGTCACCATTCAATACTTCTCAGAAGACATGAGCAGAATTTTATCATATTATGATAAAATATTTATCTTTTGTGTGGGAACCCAAGAATGAGCATACATTTGTCAATATGTGTCCAACAGCCAAATTTTCTCATGCTTTATTCATAAAACAAGGTAATAAAAGTAGTGTGGTGAAAATGAAGAGGAGTGCATGAATTAATCCAATCTATATATTTTTTTCGGTAAACCATTTTTACATCAACCCCATTATACAGACATATATTTTTGTCTATCCTAGGTAGGATCGATGAACATTTAAATGAGTCTTTCGAAAATCAAATCATGAGTACAACGGTTGTAATCGAGACCATTCTACGTAATTCAAAATGAACTATAGCGGCTCAGCCTAGCCACCTCAAATATCATTTTCCTAATGGAAAACCTCCTTAAAGGTCTACAATAGAAATATGTGGTCACATATAGAAATATGTGAAGGGGAATTTTAACACGTTTGTCAACTTTCCCTCGTCAGTGGGTCCAATGAGAAAGAAAAAAAAATTATATCAAACTTAATTTCACGATGACTGACGAAGAAGGCAGTGAGTGTAACGGCAGGGGAAAAAACTGATCGGAAAGTGAAATGCAGAAAGTGACCTTGGAAGGAAAAGAAAAGCGTTGTAACCACATGACTAATCTCCTTCAATTTCCTCCCTTTCCATTGGCTTATAAAAAACAAGGAAAGAGGTAGAATTGTTATCGGTGGGTTACGGAACATCGGACGCAGCTTTAGACACTTTTACTTTCGGCGACGTCATCACTCTATAAACATTTCTCTTCCTCCCGCGTCTACTACCATACCTTCCAGTAGGACCTCGCAAAGAGCAACTGGAATTATAAAAGTCCGTCACGCGGGTGCTGTGCAAACTTTTTCGACGTGCTGGAATTATACGCTGTCACCTCAAATGCGATTGTCTATTTCTCCCGTAATAAAAAGCCTAAGGAAACAGGGCACGAAATTTAAGGAGGGCATGAGACAATTAGTGAAACAATTTCTTTAAGTAAAAATTCCGTGAGGAACAGTGGTGGTTAACAGAAGGCTGAAAATAAAAAGTACAAATATTGTTGAAATTTTCATGGGGAGAATCTCCAATAAAAAGGGGTAGCCATCTCCCCAGTGCGGATCATCGAATTTCAGAGGACAAGCACTTCCCTACTAAAAAGAATGAAAAAAATGTATGGAACAGCAATTGTAAAATGTTAATTGATTAACAGGATTGACTATATAACATTTTTCTATCTGATTGTAAAAATAGCTGGGATACATTGCATTTTTTTAATTTGCCCTTTCTCCAACAATAAGCCAGTCACGGTCTCGAAAATTGGAATTCCCTACCTTTTCGTATAAAACCTTTTCACAGTATCTGTACATTAGTGGCGACTTTTCGCCAAGTACTCAATACAAGGTATGTTAGGCAAAACTTTGTGAGGTTATTCCATGGTAAAGAATAGGTGACAGCTCCTGGAGATTTGTAATGATATGGTAACCCTGCATTAAATCCCCAGAAGAGAGGTAGTGGCTTAGGATTCCTCCTATTGACAGGCTCTGAAGCAAAAGGAGTTCCCTATAAATCTCACCCCTGTTTAGGAGATGTGTCCCCATAACACTTCTAAAATGCTTCAATTTTGTGGGTGGTTCGATAAAATCTTTCTCTAAATCGGCATTTTCTCCCTGTTTACCTTTAACCCAAAACATTTATTCTTTATTCTGGCGATACTACTTGGATTATAAAAGGTACCGACCTATACGAAGTGAAACCGGATGGCTCTGTTGCTATTAATGCATTATCTCATGGCAAATAAGTTAAAACACTGACTACATTTTTCTGGCATGCAGTCTATGAACAATCGAAACATTTTACCAGTTTTAGGTACGAATGTGGCCAAAACAGAGTTGTTTGGGCGTAGTAAAGAACTTAGTAAGAAACTGAAATCGATTAGCTTCTTATTAAAATGTGTTAAGAAGAATCTTCTAATGAAAACTCTATTACCAATGAACTATAGATACTTCCACAGTTGGTATATATTCATGAGGTAACTAAAAAAATAATATTTTAATACTTAAAATCCAAAAGAGCAATAAGATTCACATTTGATAGAAATTAGAGACACTCCAGTCGGACATTCTTTAAGGGGGAAAAATTGTGTCTTTTCCTTCAATGCAAACGACAATGAATCGAAACATGAGCCTTTTTCACTAAAATAAGTCATAATAATTAAACAAGATAACGTACATGATTCAGACTCTATTACAAACCTAAATTATTCGATAAATTTATATCATTTTCAGAAATAAAACTCTTTAACGTTCAACCGTAGTGTATTAAATCTATGAACAGGGTAGTAACAAAATTGTTTTCCGGTGGAAACGTAAAGACTGAATTGACATAAGCATTAAATAATCCCTATATTTTTACGAAATTATAGTAGTATTATTGTCTTATATAATTTATTTACATCCATCTTGTGCTACTAGACCAATTGGAACGGGTTATCTACAGGTTACCATCATTTTCTAACCATTGCGGGGCTAATGATTTATTTAATAAGTTTTTCACTAAATAAATTCCTATTGCTCAGCGGGAATCGAACCAGACTTCAGGTCTGCGAACTGTTCTATAGAGATGTCTGACCCACCCCCTAGAAAATAATCCATTACTGACAGATGGGGCAATCTGGGTGGCCACTCAATGTGCAAGCTGCGACAGATACTGAGTTAGGGAAAGATTTTTCTTATTGTTGATCGAGTAGTGATTGAGAAGTGGAAAGGCGAATCGTCAAGCTGTAGCCACATCAGGAGTATGTCTTCTATTTAATTTAGAAACTCTTCATCTAGGAAGCGGTTGAAGACTGTATCATTTAATGTTTTATCAAAAAAAATTGGGCCGATGAATCTTGCCTGGAAGGCACCGCACCGTTTTGTTTTACATGAAACTATGCAGGAGGAAAAATTTATTCCTTTTACAAAGAATTACTTTGTAATTAGTTTACAATCAATTAATTCTAAGAACGTTTTTTGAAGTAAACATTTTTTTTTTTCGATTCGTTCAAGTTTTATCATTTCAGAATCCATTCCTTTTCCCCTAAACTGGTTTCGAATGTAATTTTGTAGACTTCAACTATTATGTCGCAGCATTTTTAAATAGAATATGCCGTTTCAGAAATAAATACCGGTGAATTTTACGGCCAAAAGATGCGACAAATCGAAAAATTCACCGATCTAAACTCGTGTTAGAATATGATTTTCTACAAGAATCCGTCATAAAACTATGTCATTCCAT